>VZRV01001538.1:22632-54019 GCA_013398115.1 Falcunculus frontatus | reverse complement strand
GTGAGGGGCCCCGGACCGCGCCGGCACCTCTCCTCACGAGCCGCTACCGAAACGCGCCTCTCGGCTTTGACACAGCCTCCCTCTCGGAGCCGGGAAGCGTCACTCCTGAGCGTCTTATCCCCGGCGTTTTTCCCGCTCCCCCGGGACCCCAGTCCCCGCCGCCAGCAGAGCCACTGTCAGAGCGGGCATAGCGGGGATCGATGGCGCGGGTTTTTCGTGGCGTTCGAACTGGAGGCAATTCTATCGCAACATCAAAATACATCACGTCAGCTCTTGCGCCCGGCCGTGCATCGATTTTGACCTCATCGGGCCCCGTTGCGTCTTCCCTTTTCCCACTCCCATTGCCCCTCTCCGGACGAGCTTGCTCGGCGGAGGCTCTGTTAATAATTCCCTAACTGACTCTCACTGATTAAAGCCTTAAAAATTCTCACTGGAGTGAAATGGATTACCCGCCAGATTAGGAGAGGATTATCTCTGTCATTAGCGCTGCAATAGTTTGTCCGACAGAGTCTGCCGAGGTTTATCGAAAGTGACTTTCCAGTGTTGCCACTAGCGCGGGCAGAGATCAAACTCCGCGTGGAAACGTACCCGGGTCTATCAGCAGAGCAAGACAGGGCCAGCTCCGGGAAGGTAATAAATGACTCGACTTCAAAGCCGCTGACATCGCCGTGATAACGGCAGGGAAACGCGTGAGTCACGGGAGGGAACAAAGAGCTTTGCAAGAACCACTTATTGGAAAGTCCCGCCTGCAGACGGACCACGCGAAAAAACGAGAAGGGAAGGCGGAGACCTCTGCGCGAAGCCAGGAACGCTCCCACGCGTGGCCGGGAGACTGCTTCCACCGTCCCGGAAAGGGGAAACTAAGGGAGTGTCCCCGTAGAGGGGCAATGCTGTTCCCCGTTCACGTCCACCCGCGGGGTGGGACCGGGGACCTCGGAGGAGACTGGGATGAGTGCGCCCCGACTCCTGTTTCCATTCACGCCCGCCATCCCTCAACCTCTCGCCATGCACCTCTGTCAAGAGCCAGACTTCTGGACGCTCACCCCCGCAGCGCTGCGGGGTGCCCCCGACGCTGCATCTGCCCCAGGCTGAGCCAGCTCCGCTCCAGGGGAGCCTTCCCGGCCCAGGCAGCTGCTCCAGCTTCCTCTGCTCGTCAATCCTTCGCCCCCCCACGACTGTTATCTGCACCGGCTGTCCCAACACCGCCCGCAAGTCTTAGATGCGGTCTCATGAGCGTCGAGCGAGGGCAATAATCCCTTCTCTCTGTCTCCTGGGCTGTGATCGTGTTCATACCGCTCA
Source organism: Falcunculus frontatus (assembly GCA_013398115.1). Taxonomy (NCBI): domain Eukaryota; kingdom Metazoa; phylum Chordata; class Aves; order Passeriformes; genus Falcunculus; species Falcunculus frontatus. The sequence goes on along the minus strand of VZRV01001538.1, from coordinate 52,720 downwards.
GAGCTGCTGCCGGCATTCCGTGAGGCCCATCGAGGCCCGTCGGCGTTCCCAGCCGTACTTTGGCAGAGACATCGCTAGCCCTCGGATCACTCCTCCCGAGCTCGCCCTTCCGATCACCCCTTACCGGCCGTACCCTGTTTCGCTGAGCTGAAAGACTCACCTGGGATCAAACACAGTTTCGGCACCGCACAGTGGTGCTTTCCCTTCCCGGCCCCAGGGCTCCCCGGGGGGCCGCGCTGCCCCTTTACACTGAGAGCATCCCTGTCCCTCCTTTGCGCTCCTCAGCGCTGGGTGGGTAAATGCTTGGCGACCCCACGGCAGCCGGGCGTGAGGCGCTGGTGGGAGGGCAGAGACCTGCCGTGCCCAGCCCTTGAGGCTGCTGTGGAGGGGCCGGGTAGTCCAGCGGAGTCCACGGCCACCCCTGCAGCCCCACGGCCCTCAGGAGCCTCCGGCTCATCCGCAGTCCCACAGCTGCGCTGCGCTGCCGAGGCGCTGTCCCCGCACTCCTGTTTCGTGTCACCGTCAGCAGCCCGGCCTCCAGGCCCGTGCAGACCAGAGGGACGGGGGCTCAGCTCGCGGTCCCTCTTGTCCCGCTGGGACATACCTGAACGGGAGCCTGGTTCTTCCCCATCTTGGCCCCGCGCAACAGGGACGGGCCGGGCAGTGCCTGAAGTTGAAGAATGGGCTTGAGTGCAGCCAGGGAATGATCGCTACGGGTGGAGCACCATAGCTAGAAGCACAAATATAAATCTAACACATATCGTGCGTCCCTCTCGGATCCATGCCACACCTACCGCAAAACACACGGAAAAAGAAGAAAGCTAAACCCTAGCAACACTGAGGTGATTTCGGGGGAATTTCCTGGCCACAGAGCTGGCTCTGTTACCTCCCTTGCATGCCCCACGGGGTGGCGAGTCCTTATTCCTGCCACAGTCTGGCTGAAGCCGGCCACTTGAAAGCCAATGAGCAAACCATGTCGAGTGGCCCCTGACACCACCGCCCCCGGTCGAGATACACAGACTCACATACACACATTCATAGCCCACCTTGCAACCTTTCCCCCAGGTCAGACAGGCTAAGTGCCGCCAGATCCTGAGGGAGAGTAACACCCCCAAACAGGCTCTTTCCCCCAAAACCTCTGTCACCAGCCTTCTCCCAGCGCAGCATTTTGACCACGGTGTGCTCCTGTCCTCGAGAGCGTGACAAGGCGCCAGGGCACCTCTCGTTAACACGGTGGTGAAGCATCGTCCCGGCAGCCTTAACTGAAAGCCTTCGGGAGTAAGAAAGAGGAGAAGAGGATCTCTCCTGTTGATCCAAGCACAGCATATGCCCAGAGAGACGGGGGAGTCCAGGTCATTTACCATGCCAGTCTTTCCTCCTTCCCCAGGGCTGTAGGAGCCTATTCCGCTCTGGCGCACGATAGTGCCGCGCAGCCGGGGTGAGCCCTGCAGCATTAGGATGCCAATGTCATGCTGTGGAGGCGGCACGACACCACCGGGCCACAGAACTCAGGCAGGTAGTCTGGGAAGTCAGTCTGTGCGGTCTGTCTGTCCCTGAGAAGCAGCTCCGCCAGGACCGATGGCGAAGGGAGGGCGTTGCAAAGGGAAGCGGAGGGATATTGTGAGAACCCACTGTTTCCAGACTGTTGGGGGCTCGGAGCTTGTCTTGAAACCGGTCAGACCTAGAAGATCGTTGGAACGTTTGGGAGCAATGACCCAGAGAGGAAAGCGATGCAGGGAGAACCCCACGACGGGCACGGCTGGTGCTCTGCCTGTGCGCTGGGGTGCGCAGGCAAGGAAACATCGCTCCCCGGCTCCTCAGCGCTCGATGCGACGCCAGGCAGAAGCGATTCCCTCCCTGTGCCGAACTCAGCCCTCGTCCCTGCGGTAGTGATGGCTTTAAAGATGAACGATTCCAGTTTCGTACATCTGCCTTTGGGGAATGAATACCGACCGTCCCAGAGGGAACGGCCTGGGGTGCGGGAAGGTTCCTCTCGGGTTGCCGAAGATATTACGAAAGGAAATCTGCAAAAACCAGGAACCTGCTCAAGCAGAGCCTGGGCGGTGGCATCGCACTTGGGCCACCACCGCCTGTGTCACAAACTCCTTTCTTTCAATATTTGTCCAGCAAGGATGTCTCACCTGGCCCCCTTTTGCTCTCGGGAAGGACACCTCCCTGCGCCACTCCCCAGCAAAGAAAATGTATGAACAGCCCTTGACAGGTCGTTATTTCAATCCACCGNGGGGGGGGGGGGGGGGGGGGCAACGAACGACACGCCAAGAGGTGCATCACCTTTCCTTCAGAGTCAATGACCACACGACAGGTCTAGCTGGCAGCCACCCTCACGGGGACCAGGAGTCGCCAAAGGTCCAGAGATGGGGCCAGGGCAGGGCTGCCTGCGAAATCTGGCCCACCAACACCCACTTTCGACACTCCGCGGGACCACGCAAAGCCCCTCGCCGGGCGAATAAGGAGAGAGCGCGAACCTTGCATCGAGGGGATCTGGAGCACTCTCGGCCCTGACTCTCCTGGGATGCTCGGCCCGGTGCACACCCTAGCCCGGTAAACCGGGACATCATCAAGAGAAGACGGTAAAGATCTCCTCCGTGGGCAGGCGGCCCCCAGCACCACCGAGAGTCCACAGGGGCTCTTCTTCGCTAGGGCAAGAGGCGCGCCTGGCCACCGCCACCCATCACTTCCCATCGACAGTTTTCCCCTCGAGGTCTCTCGGGGCCGGAACTGGCTCGGGAGGCGGGGGCAGTCCCTCGCCCCTGAGGGGCTGCAAAGCACACGGTCCCCTGCGATGGCAGGGCGACAGGATGGCAGTCCCGGCTCACTGACTGTCCCAGCGTCCGCTGCGCTGAGCACGTCGGGCCGTGCCCGAGGGTTTGGACCCTGGCGGGCTTTGCACCTCCCAAGGATCTGCTCCGATCCCCACGAACACCTTCGCACACCCATGCGTCTGGCCGTCATAGCGGCGGGTGCGGCGGTGAGCGTCTCCCTTCGGGCACCCACGCAGGAACACGGGAGCGGGCGTTGCTCCTCAGCCCCTCCTCCGGGGGATGAGCCACAAGGCGAGAAGCGGCAGCACTCGTCCTCGTTGCCTTTCCGCGCACCCGAGTCCCCGTGACGGGAAGAAGCTGCCGGGCCCGCGCTGCCCTCGAGCCACCCAAACCCAGAGGTGCCCCGGCTTCTGCTTTCTGCTACGTTTCACCCAACAGTTAGGACACGGAAAATGTGTAACAGGTGGCGTTAAAGAGCAGCAGTGAGGTCCGAGGTGAAGGGGAGACACAGGTGAGGGGCGAGATCCACACCCCCCACTCTGCCTTTTAGTCCGGAGTCTTGTGAAGTAGCTCCAAACTCATGTGAGATTCCACAATAACGAATCCTGCTAGCTAAAGCTGAGGCAAAACCCCAGGTTCACAGAAGTCCCCACGCGTGTTTGGCTTCCCATCCAACTCTTATTCCTATTATTAACTGCCTGATTTTCCTGACTCCTATTGTTGATCCAATACCCTTCAAGGGGGTCATACCACAGGCATGGGAAGACAAGGCAGGAGAGTTCCACCTTCATCCATGCAGGCTGTACCCAATATTCTTCTCAGATCTGCATACCCACCCTGTCAGTGTTTGTTAAACAAGAAGTCTCGGGTCCACAAATTATCAGTGGAGCAAATTCTGAGTATGACTATTTTTTGCTCAAGATTATAAAATTCAGCAGCTCACCTGTTGGGATTCCTTGGCGTGCTGCACTCATTCAGACATGCAATGTTTGATGGAGAAAGGAAGCAGGAGTATTTTAAAAAACGGGACCAGAGTCTGTCCACTATCTGTGCAAATGATATTTACCAAGAACGGTTTTGGGGAAAAAAAAAAATTTAAAAGCCCTATTGCAATTCAGGATACAAAGTGGCGCTTTATTGAGCAACTTCTAGGAATTTTTTTACTTTTATTTAAAAGCATAATTTAAATCAAACTTTGTTCAGTGTGATCTTGGGGGATTGTGTGTTTCATGGTAATAAACTTTTACACAACTTTCCTGGTCTGAAGACGAGGGGAGGAGTCCCGCAAGCCAGACACCAGGTAGGTCTGAGCTGCCAGGTACTGGAGACCCAAACCCATCTTGCAGAAACGTCTGCGGGGGCTCGTTTGCTTCCAGCGGGCCAGAAGAACCCCACCAGTCCACAGCACCTCCAGGCCATGTAGCCCAAGCATTTCTGGAGGCAGGTGCCCAGGACCCGGGCGGCTTTCCCGGAGGAGGGACTAGCCCGGGGGTGCGGAGGGAGCAGAGCAGACCTCGGCGAGCCCACTCCTTCCCCCTCCACCACGTGAGGCCCATAAATAAGGCGGGGAAAAGCTCTCCCCCCTCGGCGCCGCTACCGGGGCGAGCGCGGCTCGGCGGGACGGCGGCCCCACAAAGGCGGCGGGGTGGCCCCGGGCCCTCGCCCGCCCGGCGGAGGAGGCGGCACCTGCAGCCGGGGTCGGCCCGGCTGCGCGCCCTCCCCTCCGAGCTGGTACCTGGGCGCTGGGCTGGTAATGCACCATAGCGGGCCGCCTTTCAGGCTCTTTCAAACCGAGATCGCGGAGGTCACCGTGTCTGCAAACCCCCTCCTTCGGCCGCTCGGGCCGGGGTGCCAGTGCGGCAAGCTGGAGAGCAGGCACAGCCCATGGGAATCCCAACACTTGTGCCGCCGGCTCCCCCGGCCCGCCCTTCTCCCCCCTCCTCGTCCCGAGGAACCACTGAATGTAACAAATGAGCTGCAATCGATCTGCGGGCACGGGGGAAAATCAAATTATATGGTGCGGCTGGGCGGCCGCGGCCGGCAAAAGGCGCGGGCGGGCGGCGGGCGGGCTGCCGGCTTCCCTCCGCCGGAGAGCGGAGGGGCTGCCAGCCTCAGCCCCGCTCCCACCGAGCCCCGCCCGGCTTCGCCTGCCGCTCTGTGCAGGGTCCTGAAAGGCGGGGGGTCGCTGGCTGCGAGGGGCTGGCCCTGGTCCCGCTAAACGCCGTTCCCCCGACCGGTACCTCCTTGCCCAAGGGGCCCGACGGCCTCTCGGTCGCGCTGCCGGCCTGCGCGCAGGTTCCCCGGCGTGCGGAGGCGCGACCGACTACAGCAAAGTACGAGCGGGGGAACGGGATGGAGCGGACCGCAGCGAGGTCGTGCATGAAAGGTGCATCTTTCCTGCCTTTCTGGTGCCGGTTTCAGGTCTCTCCGATCTCCTCTCCCGGGTCTGGGGCTGGCAAAGGGAATCAGCCCCTCCCGGCATCGCTGCCGCCGGGCCCGTTCCGCATCTGTGGATCCCAGGGCTCGCCGCCCGCGGGACGCACCACCCCGGCGTGAGGCGAGTCGGGCACCCACCAGCCTGGACGGGCAGCACCTGCCGAAGCGGCTGTGAGCAGAGGGCTCGTACCTGAGCCGTTTTCTCGCCCCCCAGACGTGCGTGGGGGGACGGCTCCGCTTGGGAAAAACCCCGCGCAGGGCCGGCGGTTGTCTGCGGGTCCATGGGAATCTGGCCACTTGTGCCGGCCGCAGCCGGGAGGGGGCTGTGCTTCCTTTACAAAAAGAGACACAATTAAGCAAAATGCTCAATGAACATTATAAATGATGTGCAATCGCCTCGCAGATTGCTTAGCAAATCAAATTATATGGTTGCTCACGGATGATTTCCATGTCCTTTAAAACGCAAACAGGTACTTTCTGATTCGGGGGGGGAGGAGTGTTGGTAGTTTTTTTCCTAAACAAAACAACAACAAAAAAAAGCGCAGCGCTTTAAAATTGCGAAGCAATGCCACACGCTGAAAGGCGGCTGTGTGAATATTCACGTTCTCCTTTGTTCGCCCCTCAATTTCACAATAGCCCGGGAAGGGCACGTTCACTGCGCTCTTGTAAATTTACCAATCTTTGACTAAAACCGCCAGGCACCTGCTTGGCAAAGCACAAAGCTGCCTACGTTTCCACCAACAATTTACTGTTTCATCAGCTTCTAAATTGACCCGTCAGTAGAAGGGCTTAAAGTTAATATCTTTTACATCAACGGAGATGGCCGGGCTCGAGGCTCCGCCGGCTGCGGAGGCGGCAGGGCCGCGGCTGCTCCCGCGGGAGCTATTCAGGTGCGAGCGGGGCGGCCGTGCCCAGCCTGCGGAGCCAGCGGGAGCTGCCCGGCCAGGCCCGGGGCACAGGGAGGCCGGAGGAAAAGGCAGCCACGGTGCAGGGTGGGGGATGTCGGGCGGGTACTGGTTTTGCAGGACAAGGATGGCGCAGTGACTCCTTTAGTGCACCGCAGCGGAATGAGACCGCGACAAACCCGACTGGTCCCCGCAGGGAACGGGCTCCTCTAAGGGGCCGTGACCGCCCCAGAAGGCGTGGGCAGCCTGGGAGCTGGGGCTGGCTCCCCGGGCTGCCCGGAGCCCCTGGCCGCAGGACTCTCGCCGGTGCCCCCCGCCCGCGCCCGGCAGTACGGGCTGTGTGGTGTCCCTCCCGTTCCTTCGTGGGGAATGGATAAACAGGGCCACTGGAGGAAAGCAGTGTGTAAAAAGCACGTTTGATAAGGAGTGTCTTATCTTCCAAGACACAAAAGCACTCAGGAGAAGGCGAAATGGTTCCTCGAGACCAGGTCCTGACAACACTGCTCTGAAGCAGGGTCGCTCATTTGAAACAGTACACAAGACCATCCCCACAAGTGTAGAAGGGTTCACTGGAACACAGGACAGCAGGGCACAGCTGATGGAACGCTAGTGACTGCTTTATGGTGTAACAAGGGCAGTAAGGCTTCCCAACACTAGTTGGCATGAGGCGCTGCGATTTGGCTTTAATTTTTTATTCCTGACAATTTCCAGTGACTAAGAGTCCTATCTCAATGGGTAATAGGGCACTTCTTCATTCTGTTAAGCACCCATTTCACATCGTCTCTCCCATAAATAAAACCAGCTCTAGATTAAGTAGAAACAAAGCTTTCCAGTCATTGATCCTTTTTGTTGGTTAGAGACTCCATTCATTTTCTATCCTCCTCCATTGAATTCTTCCTTCCTGGTTTATGCCCATCTGTTCTGGTGCGGGTGTTGGTTCCCATGAAAAATCTCAATCTCCGTGGGATTTTCCCTTCGGTCTATATCCAGTCACCATGTTCCTTCTCAGCTCTCATTGTGCCAGGGCAAGCAAAGCAAGCTCAGGATTGGACTACCCCTTTCTTTATCGCCTTTCCCTGCCCTTTTCTCCATGAAAGTCAATCTTCTGGGATAACCAGAACTATAATGGCACACAGCTGTCCAGGAGAGTTCTCACAGCTCCTTGGAGAATGTCAGCATTCTTTCTGCCAAAATCCCTCACTTTGTACTGCAAGGGTTATATTTACCTTTTTCATGGCCATGTTCCTTCAGTGGCTCATGACCACTTTGTCATTAACTAGTGCCTCAAGGTCTTTTCCCTCCTCTTCCTGGCAAGGACTATCAAGACACAGCCATAGCACACGTTCTTAACACACATCCCTAAAGTGTGACCTCTTAACACCGGATTTCTTCCCTTCTTTGCCACTTTGATACTCACAGTCCTAGGCTTCCTCTGATGATTTTTCAAGCCCCTTCCATACTGGGATGCCTTTCCTGTTCCACGACTGACAAATACTATTTTCAGTCCTTCTTTTGTTCTACAATTCTTCATGAAAAATTTTATGTTTTGTCCATAAGACCAATGAGATTACTATCCTGGGCCATGGCATAGATCCATGTGGCTAAGAGCTCTTGATACATTTCCCTCTCTATCCCTTCCATGAGCTTGTCTAATGGCTCTTAAAACTCGGGTAATTTTATTTAAAGTATTAGGTACTATTAAGTAGAGCTGAGTTTAAAATAAATGGTTCCTGTCTTGGAAAGAGGTAAGACTTAGAGATGAAGGAAAAAACAAAGGCTTAAAAGCACCTTAAGGGTCCATGTTCCTCAAGAATCTCCCATCAGATACCATCGAGCCCTACAAGTGTCTCTCGCAAGGAAATACTCTACATTGTTGATGTTTTCGTGAGTAATCTTGGCTGTAATACGATGTTAAAACTATCTTGATGACTCTTAACAAGAATGACTGACCTGCCATGGTTGTTCAGTTCCAGGAGAGGATTTCCACTGCAGATCCCTCAACCCCCACTTCTAAATGGAGTTATGTTTTTCTCTAGCCCAGAGTTAGACACTTGTTGGCTCCTTACTGAGCCCACTGGGTCTCTCCTACATTCTTTGTTATCACCTGCCTCTCACTATGCCAGGAGCCTTGGGGCTGCGTGCCCAGCACCCACAGTTTAGGCATTGCAAAACCACATCTCTGCATCCATTTAGCCCTGAGGCTTTTATCTTTGTGGCAAATTATTAACTAAGTCAGGGACGCAAAAAACATCTACACAAGGAGATGCTGCATTTCTTTTGGAAGTTGTCCACACATTAAAAGTACTGTTTTGCCTAGCCTGGTAGCCCTTCTCCAGTGATCACCTTCCAATAGGCAGGGGAGAACATTGTTCATTACACTCCATGAGAAACTTTCTCACAACGACGATTGTTTTCATGTCTCCTCTCAGCGACCTCTTCCTGAGACTAAGCAAATCCATATCTCTTCAAGTGTGCACTTTTTAAACATATTAACATTTTTATGCTGTTAGCTGCTAATTTCCCTGTGGCATTTCAAGTGTAGTGTCCAAAACCAGACACTGTACTTAGGCTAAGCCTCACCAGTGCCAAGTAGAGAAGAATAATTACCTCAGTGTTTTACCCAAAACACTGCTGTTAATGTCCCCTCAAATGACATTTGTTTTTCTGCATCTCCCATTTTGCCTAGTGCATAGTTCACAACAGCCAGCTGATCCATTCCTGCACTACTGCTGCCTTATCAGTTATTCTTCATTTCACAAATCATGCATTTGATCTGTCTTTCGTCCCAAGATTGCATTTTGTACTTGTCTTATTACAGTGCAGCTTATTGATTTAAGGCAAACTCTCCAATCTGTGAAGATCAATGTGAGTCCTGATCCTGTTCTCCAAATCAAACTCTCCCAGCCTCTCCCAGCCAGTGCTCTCTGGAGTTGAATTAATCACTCTCTTTCCCAGTAGGCTACTTACTGTTGAAAATATTTGGGCTGCAACAGACACCTGCAGGACTCCACTTGGCCCACCCAGCTTTGACAGTGAATTGTGGACAAGCACTTTCATATGATTCAAACATCTTATGCTCATTCTAATTCTGTTTTATTTAGATCTCACTAAATGGTTTTGTTTATAAGAAGAGTAAAGGCTTTGGACACTAACGAAGTTGACATATGTTACATCTATCTCTTTACACACTTGGCTAGTTAGTCCTTCAAATAAGGACACTGAATTAATTTGTAGTGATATGTTCTTGATTAATCCATGCTGATATGTTTTACTACCTTATCACTTATGTGCTTACAAATTGATTAATAATTGACTCTCATTATCATGGTTACACTGATGGATTTATACTTCCCAGGATCCTCTTCTTTGCTCTTTTTCAGGCTTGTAAACACATACCTCTGGCATCAATGTCCTCAAGCAAGTCACTTAGGGTGTGAGTCCTCATTAACTTCATCCAGTGAAGAGCTCAATGCTAATTAGGAGAGGGATTCAGTCCCCACACAGAGCAATATGACATATATGGTCTAATACCATGTTAAGTACTACACAGTACCCAAAACTATGCACTACTTGGGGCTTGCAGATACGACACAGGATCAACAGGAGACCTGCATCTTTCTGGAGGCTCAGCTGGAACTTCATGCAGGCTATCCATGTGGGATACCTGAGAGCATCTAGAATAGGACAGGGCATCTGCATCTATGTTAAAGTAACTGCCCTCTTAAGTATAAGATGTTCATTAATAGTCAAGGGGAAAAGATGGGTACGACAAACCACCCTCAGAAGGGAACTTTTTGAAGGTGGAGTCTGGTGGCCATTGAAGATGCTACTCTTGGTTCACTGGCAACAGACGGAACTGAAACAATTTACCTGCAAGTTAAAGGATTAATATTTAGGCAGCTACATGTTTCTCAAGGCATTCTGCCATTTAAATGATTCAAAAGCCTAAGAAGAGTTTTGAAGTAACCAAGCGCCTTGCACTCAGTCTGGCCCATGCTTAGTCTGGCTGATTTTTCAGCACTACTGAAGATGTACCATGCAGGAAGCTAATTACTTCAAATTACTTCTGGACAATCTTTACCTGCTTATAGGTCTCTAACAATTACCAAGAGAACCCGCACTGTTCAAACTTTAGCTTGGGTGTTTTTGTTGATTCAGAGGAACCCAGGGTTTTGTAACTCAGCCCTACCTATTAAATGCAGAAAACAGCCTTTCTCTCACTCTCAAGTGAGGATAATTAGAGGAAAGTTTGCAGGACACTTTGGTCTGTGGTAACAGAGCCACAGGCACCCAAGGCAGATACATTAAGTAGTACAGATTATGAGACTGGAAATCTGCATGAGCATGGGTAAGACCTCCCTCAAAGTCTTCAGACAGGACACCCGTGGCAAGTCATGCCTAACACAACAATACCCAATACACATGCGCAATAAATTTGGAAAACAGCAAGTATCACATCAGATGACTGTTTGTTTGATTTGTTTGTTTGTTTGTTTGTTTGTCGTTGTCAGGGTTTTTTTGTTACCAGAACTCTCAAGAGCTCTTCAGGACATAGCAAGTCCCAAAGGTGTGTGAGCACTGCAAATGCCCTGCATACATACACTCAGGCTCATCTGATGTACAAGATCTTTATGATCAATTATAGCTGAATGAATGAATGAATAAATGACATAGAACATGTGTGAGAAAGGGATAGCTTGAGAAAGCAGCTTTTCCATCATCTGTGTCTTTATTTGCAAGCTGTCAGAAATCTGTAGGAAAAGTTCCACTGCCAGTATCTTACAGGCTGTTTGATTTAATCCATGCCTCCATCGGCTTCCCAATCAACGGAGCCAACAAGGAGTTATCAGATCCAAATGAGCTGCTGCAATTTCCCACCCCAACATGGGGACTGAACCTGAATTACCCTAGGCCACCTGTCCCCCCTCACCACTGCAATGTTCAGTAGAGGGATTTAGGCCATATTTGTAATCTTTTGTCTGCAGCCTCGTTGTTTGGGTGGGGCTGCACCTGTTCATGGCGAGTGGGAATCCCTTAATTATGGCTGTGGGACTGGGCAGCGAGAGCTGGCCCTGTGCACTGGCACACAAAGGCTTAGGGCAATGCGTGTGAATTCAGTGCCCTCTTTTTGCCATGCCAGCATTCATTGCAAATCCTCCATAGGTCTTCACGGCTCAGCTCCTGCATTCCCAGGGCTTCTGCCTGGTATTTCACACACCAGATTGTCCTCTCTTTAGAGGGCAGAGATGCTGCCTCTCTTTATTTTGGATCCCTGGGGACTGCAATTGTTTAGGAATAGCAGCTGAGGGACAATAACATATTTTTAGGTGCACTTTTTGGTTATAACATTGCCAGTTCTTTGCCGTTATCAGATGTAAATGGAGTTTACCTGGTGAACATATCCCCATTTCTTTGAAGAATCATGTTAGTAATGACAGTTTGAGCCACAAGACACATCCAGGTTACACATTCTAATGAGTCCTCAGAGATGCTGTTATCCACAGTGTCGATCCAGGCTGGGGATGAACAGACCAAGAGCAGCCCTGCCCAGAAGGGCTTGAGGGTGCTGAGGGATGAGAGGCTGGACATGACCCAGCCATGTGCACTCCCAGCCCAGAAAGTCAAACGTGTCCTGAGCTGCACCAAAAGCAGTGTGGGCAGCTGGTCAAGGGGGGGATTCTGCCCCTGCCCTGGTGAGACCCCACCAGCAGTGCTTCATCCAGCTCTGGGGTCCTTAGCACAGGAAGGACACAAGCAATTGGAGCAAGTCCAGAGGAGTCCATGAAGTTTATTGGAGGGATGGAGCACCCCTCCTATGAGGAAAGGCTAAGAAAATTGGGATTGCTCAGCCCGGGAAAGAGAAGGCTGACTTAATTGTAAACTTCCAGTACCTAAAGAGAGCCTACAAGAAAGATGGAGAGAAGCTATTTACAAGGGCATGTGGTGATAAAACAAGAGAGAATGGCTTTAAGATGAGAGTAGGTTAAGATTAGACTTTATGAAGAAGTTCTTTACTGCAAGGGCGGTGATGCACTGGAACAGATTGCACTGAGAAGTTGTGGATGCCCCATCTCTTGAAGTGTACAAGGTTGAATGGGGCTCAGAGCAACCTGGTGCAGTGAAAGGTGCTCCTGCCCATGACAGGAAGGTTGGAACTAGATGATCCTTTAGGTCACTTCCAACCCAAACTAGTTTATGATTCTCTGATGCGACCCCAGTCTTTTCCCTCACTCATCCCAGTTACTTGCTGAAACCCCTGTCCATGCCACCTCACTTCAGTGGGTACCTCATTCCCTTTCTCCCTTCTGTGCCTGTAGTCACCATCTTTTGCTCCTTCTTCTCCTTCCCTAACCAAGATTTGCTCCTCTTCATTTCAAATGTGACTGTCTCTCACCAAATGCCACCAGAGAAGGTACTGATGGCACAGCCAGCCTCCACTTTTTAATTCCAGAGGCAAATGCCACACAGAACTTTCAAGACTACAAATAATTTTGTGCCTGGACTTGCACTTTGGGATGGAAGTGTGACCTGTTCAGAAGGAAACTATGATGTACTTGGCTGCAAAAATCGACCAAGCTTCCGTTGAGTGTGAACACAGAAGTCCCCAAAACTCACAACACAACAGTTTATTCCACCTTTTTCCAGGCCAGCCCCCCCAGATTCCCCACGGGAAAAGCCGGCCAGGAGCGGGAGCCTCGGGGCTCTGCCGCCACCTCGTGACGCGGCTCGGAGCCGGCCGGGAGCGGCGCTGAGGTGGCTCCGCCGCCTGGAGCACCGTGATACGACCGAAATAGCCCTGAAAACTAGAAATGTGCTTTCTCTCTAGCTATCACTAAGAACGGCGCCTTTCATTTGCTGTGCTGCTGCCCCGGGAGGTGCATGTCTGCGGCCGCAGCCCAGGCACGGGGATGCCGCTCAGCCCGCACTGATTCAGGGTGAAGGCTGGGGCTGGTACCCGGCAGCGGTGCCGAGTCCTGCTGCGAACGACTCCTGTGAAGAGAACGAAAAAGGGGCTTAACTGGTGCCCCTTCCATCTCGTCACAGCACCTGGACACCCCCTCCTCCCTTGCTCCTTGGCAGCGTGCAGATGAGGGACCATCCCTCCGTACCTTCTTTGAACCCGTTGCAATAGCCGCAAGGATAACTAGGGTTGAGAGCCAGCTGTTGCTGGGCTTATATGACAAATGAGAGATTCAGATGTAAGACTGATAGTAATTAGATTGCCACCTGCTATCGCTTTAATCCGTATCCCGGATTTTTAATTGTTAAGGGCGGGGGGGCAGTTGGCACATGAATACATGAGGACGATCTTGTAAGGCACAAAGCATTAGGATTGTATCCCAGGCATCACAATTAGGGCTGCCCAATTTTTGGTTTTAGCCTCCACTGTGAATTTTGGCCTAATTTTTCAACAGTTTCCTCCTGAGTTTTCTAGGACTTATGCACTTTGTCCTTCCATCCATCGGTTTGTTTGTTTGTTTGTTTGTTTGTAGCAAATGCAGACAATTTCATTTCAGGCTTGGACAGTACTTTCCAGTTTGGCTTCCTGACAACCTTCTGCATCAAGTGGCCTGCATTCATTGGCATTGTGTCTGACTTTCATCAGGTTCCTCTCTGAGGTCTATTCCTCCTGGCTGTTACCCAGGTGAGCAGTCCTGCTGCAGTCAGTGATAATAGCTGTCAGTAATTAGTACTTAAACAGGTTTGTAGGGTTGGGGCTTAATTCTTCCCCTCTGCTTTGGATAGCACTAATCTACTTTCAGGTCACGCTTCATCAGAAAAAGAGAATACCAAGAATTCTGAAAGGTTTGCTATCAGGTTCCACAAAGGGATACGCTTGGGAGGAACATGTTGGTTTTGTTGGAGAGACACACAAAATGGACTATGATTTGCATAAGGAGCTGAGAGAGGAGAACTGGATGAGGGGTCGAGAGAAGGGGTTTCATTGACTTCAAAGAATATTGGATCAGATTCATGCAGACCATCTGCAACTTCCTTTGATGCACCAGCAAACTGGAGATAACAAGCCTCTCTTCTCTGTACATGTCCTGTGTAGGGCATTATGTGAAGAAGGACTTTGAGCCTGGCAGTGGCACAAGCAATTTTTAGAAGAGAAAGTAGGTCCATATAATATGTTCGGAGGAGGCTGGTTTTTTGAGGTGATTCAATGTTGCAGCAGGTTTGAAAGCAAGTGTACCCAAGAGGTCACTGCCAAGCAGTCATTTGAGTCGCAATGGGTTTCGAGGGAAAACTGTCAAAATACTTCGAAATATTAGATTTGAGGTGACTAAGTAGTCATCCACATCTCTCCAAAACCACCCAACCGTATGCCATACATCCATTGAGCAGGATCCCAAAACTCCACCGTTACTTCCCCAGGCAGAAGGTCACCTCCTTCATGCTACATCCTCCACCTCATATTCCCACCTACTCCCTCTACCACAGCTCACTCCGTGAGGTCTTGCTGCTGTGGAGTAGCCCCATCTCATCATCCTGTCTGCATCATATCTCGGCAGCATGCACAAGCTGCCCCCCCTCACCCTGCCATGGTTCCATCAAATAGCTTTGTTTCCTTTCTCCATCCAGAAGAATGGTTCTGATGGCAGATAGGGATAGGTCCTTGCAGTGGTTGCCACAGCCTGGGAAGTTATCACAAGTGCAGCTGAACACCTCTAATCAGCTGTAGTTATCTGTGGAGAGGTGCTCAAGGGACTTTGTTAAATACTATGGTATGGGTGGAGTGGAGGAGTTTTACTGCCTCTTTGGAGAAGTTCATCTGCTACCTCCATTTAGGCAATGTTTATCAATTGGCTATTTCTGCTTATTCTTGAGGCAGGTGTAGAGCAAGAAGGTGAAATCTTGCAGAAAAGATAAATTGGCACAGGGGTAATAGAAATAAAAATAGCTACAGGATCAAAATAATAAGCCATCATAAGCATTTCTACAGTCCTATTCATCTGTGCATGTCAAACAATTCGCAAGAGCTAAAAGAATCAAGCCTCTCAGCAGCGCTCATACACCAGAATTACGCATTTACTTTCACCTATTTCTTAACTGCTGTCACCCCTGAATTAGGACAGAGAAGCTGTTCATTGCTCAAGGCAACGATGCCTCACGATTTAGGGTGTGAGAGGCTAACTCAAACTGTAAGACAAGGCAGCATTTAGAGTCTAGAGTTGGCCAGGCCACTGCCTTACAAAAAAAGCCATGGATCTTTAACACCAAGTGGTCAGGCCCTCAGTTTGACGTCCAGGCTGATAAAACAGGAAAGGTGAAAGCAGGGGCAGAACCAATCTTTTAACAGCTGGCTATAGGAGAAGACAAATTTGTAAACTGAAAGAGGGACAAAGGAAAAACATTTACCCCCTGCTTTTAATAGAGATTCATTCATAAAACTTAAGTGAAGGCTACAAGGTCATAGAAAGTTACATGTGATCCAGTTTTGGAAAATGCCCTTCTTACAGACTAAGCCCAGAGGCAGAGGCTATTTGAGCTATTGCTGAGGAGAAGTGTCATGGAGGCCCCTTTTTTCCTTCCCTGGGGGCCTAAGGAAACTCCAGTGAGACATATTGTACATTACAAGGTTTAACGATCTTTGTTCATAATGGATCCAAGCGTGAATACTCAAGTGCATTCAGGAGAGGCCCAGGACTAAGAGGTAAAATGTAAAGCCTGAAATAGGGAGGGAACATTTTCTGGATTGGGATAGGGTCATTCCTGGGGCAGTGAACGGATGCGGGTTCATTTTGCACCTGGTATTCTGATTAACAGTGAGGTCAATCTCCTGAATTTACCAAGCATGAACACCTGCTTCTAGCACTGCTCATATCCTAGCCCTTCACAAGGCTTTCTCCTTCAGTAATCCCAGAAAATGCATAGGCATCCCATGCTTCTGTCAGAACTATCCCCAAGAGACTTTCACATCAGGGAGGATTGATCTCAGCTCTCCCATTTCTGAGAGCTCAGTCAATTCTTCAGCTGATATCCACCAGCTGTGTCATCATCCTTCAGTGCTGACTCCTCTGAAAAGGAAAACGTGAATTCTCATTGTCCCTGACTCCAGCAGGTTCCTCTGTGTTGCCTTTGCCTCTTTCTTAGTAGTTGGGCAATAGTTGCTGTTCTTTCCTGTTCCTTTTTCTTCTATTACAAGATGTCTGGATCCATCTTTTGATCTTCCACAAATGACACCTGAGCAAAGATGACCTGGCTGTGGTCCACACTTCTACATCTCATGCATCAGTAATACAGCAGGGCAGCACAGCCTTTGTTTCCTGAACAAAGAAGGCTATGCAAGAATCCCTTATGACTTTTTTACCATCTTTTTCCTGATTTATGTGGCAACTCCTCTGCCCCTGGTGAGTTTTTTGGAAGTCGCTTTGTAAATGTTGTCAAACTGTGTGCGCAAAGCAGGCGAGCAGGATGAGCACAGCCGACGTTTGCTCTGGCAGGGGATCCAACCCCTGGAGCCTGCAGGGGATCCGACCCCCGGAGCCTGCCCGGGATCCGACCCCCGGAGCCTGCCCGGGATCCAAGCTCCTGAAGCCTGCAGGGGATCCGACCCCCGGAGCCTGCCCGGGATCCGATGCCCAGAGCCTGCCCGGGATCCGATCCCCGGAGCCTGCCCGGGATCCGATGCCCAGAGCCTGCCGGCCGGATCCCCGCAGTCACTCCCGGCACAGGCAGGGAGCTGCTGACTCGGACGTGGCTGCAGGACCGTGCGCTTGCTCTCATCTCGGGCACCAAGGGGAGTGAACTGAGCGTGGAGCTAAGAGGGTTCAGGCACAAGGTACGGGTGAGTGCAGTCAAGAAAGCCAGAGCCCAGGGAGGAGGAGCGAGGAAGGATACCACAGAGCAACAGAAAAAAAATAACACCACAACAAAAGAGAAGACAGTAAAAGGGAGCGCAATAATGGGCGTGCATTTCTCTTTCTTCTGCCCCATGGCAAGCTGCCAATCTCTTCCACACAAATTCCTCAGTGCTACTAAAACCAGTCCCCATGGACACACCTGCCTTGAGACAAATTCTTTTAGTCTTGAAAAAATCTGGGCACTTCTTCAATAAAGAGCTTTGCTTTTAAACTACTTTGCCTTTGTGAATTTTGGCAGCAGCTCCCACTTGGAGAGCTTTTGAGAGCTCTTTCTGTAATCAGATTTCCCTGCCCTGCCCCATGGGACTGTGGGCGAGTCGCTTCCCACAGCTGTCCCTCAGCTTCCAATTCTGTGACGTGTGGCTCACCACTGCCTCAAAGGGCTGGGGTGAGGCATCATTTGTGTGTGAAGAGCTGTGAAATCCATGAGGGTGACGGGTGCTGAGCAGCACATGACACGCTGTGAGGGTAGTGTTACCATCAGCTCATCACTCGGGTATGGCAGGAGGTGGGGCAGGCACAGGAGTATGGTTTAAAACACTTCACTGCCCACTGCAAAAAGTCATTAAGTGAATGAAAGAGGAGGCAGTGGAGTCACGTGGTGACAGGACTAATTTCTTAAACACAGTAGGGCCAGGGTTCAAGACCAGAAAATACAAACGTGCTTAGGAGTACTAGCTAAATACTCAGAAAAAAAGCAAAACCTAAGATGAGACTTTTCCAGTTCCTTCTCATGCAGACTGTCTCCTGAGCCACCTCATGCTGGAAGTGTTTAGGGGCGGCAAAAATCCTATATTTGCACTGAGAATAGTGTCCCTTCTTTTCATGTTCTGACCAAAATCAGACTAGGCTGTCCACAAGCATAAAAAAGAACCCAAATTATTTGCAGCATGGTGCAACAGGAAAGAGCATCACTACAATTCTGTGGACACATGGCTAAAATAATGGGCATTATGATTTTTGCCCATTTCTGCCCATTCTGATTTTCTTCTGAGTGAAGTTTCTAGTAATATGTTAGTAACCTGATCCTTCTTTCCTATTTTCTCTCCTGTTTTTTGCTAATTTCTAACCAAGCCCTTACCACATTTGCTCTGAGAAAGAGATCAAGTACTGCTCTTCATGAGCCAAGTTCCCTGTATTGGCTTAGATTTGGTTCTAATACCATAGCTGGAAAAACATATGCTAAGTTTACCTCCTCTCTTTTGACAATTTACACCATTCTTCCCCCTAAACAATCAAATGCCAAGAGAAGTTTTCAAAAAGTAGGGTCAGAAAAAATGGATGCTGTCATGAGCCATGCAGAGTCTAATTCTGGCTTGGCTGCAAATTTAATTTGAAGTCTTGAGCAAGTCAATTAAATTTTTCTCATCGAGTCTTCCCTCAGTAAAAGAGGGAATAGTTACTTGCCTTGTAGAGATGCTATAAAGACTAAGAAAGTCATTAAATAGTTTATTTAAGATGTAAAAATCTCTTAAGAATTATGTAGAAACCTCAATTAGGATTTATAAAAAGGCTATTTAAACCCACAATGGGATAAAAGGTATCATCATTGAAACTAATTAATGAAATAACCATGGTAAAAAACTCCTCAGATATGAAGGACGGAACATAAATCTGCAGTTGCCTGGCAGAGTATATTCCACTCAGAAAAGCAACTGCTCTTTATTCACTATGGTGGAACAAAGTAATTGCCAATACATGAGGAAGTTCTTGTAGCCAACGACGCTCTTTGATAATGCCTTCCATTATTATTGGTCTTTACTTTTCATGATCTCACAACACTTTGGGCCTTTAGTTGGGATCTGTCCTGGTGTGGTTGGTACTACAGACACAGAAGATAACGAAGTGCACTGCCCCAAAGAATTTTTGGTCAGAGGTCCCAAACATCCAACAGTTTACATCCCACTGAAAGGTGATGTGCCATGACTCTGATTTTACACACGTGGTCAAACTCTCCTCTTTTCCCCTGTTCATATGAAGCAGAACAAGGCTGCTTGTCTCAGTGTCTGATTTCTCGGGGGCTTTCCTGTGTTTGCTTGGTGACATATCAGTGCAGCGCAGGTCAGCTGCTGTTCCCAAAGCTATGGATCCATTCACATGATTATGGATCAGTTACACTGCACAAGCTGAACTGGGGCCTCCCAGGACTCTTTCCTCAGGTCATCCTGCTGTATGAGTGAGGAGGCACCAGCTGCTGCTTACCCCAAACATCCAGTTGCATACAATAATGCTTGTAGGTGGGAAATAAATGCGCTGTCTGCTCTGGCAAGCTCCCTCTGTCAGTAGTAGCAATTAACCTGCCAGTTTACTAAGAGTTGATCTCCACCAGCCACGTCCATCCCTCCAAGGTACTAAACTGAGTGTGGTTTGCACATAGGCCTGTGCAGATACATGTTTTGCCAGCTTCATGGTCTGTTTTGTTTGTACGGCACTTTCATCCATAAAAGGTGTCAGTGCAACCTGGAACCTCGGGGGACAAGAAAAAATACAGGTATTTTGCCAGTTCTGTTCTCCTTTCAGCCACTTGCAGAAATGAGGAGCACTTCCATTTGTATCCCAGCCAAAAGTCACTGTTCTAAGGCAGGTGCTGGCTTCTCCTACCAGCATTTGGCTGAACACAGGAGTTCATGTGGGAACACCTTCCCCCCTTCTGAGAGAATCCTCTCCTGTTGGGAAAGGTGAGGAGAAGGGAGAAGGCTGCCTGACTAAACAATGCCTTTAAAGGTCAAATAACCTTTCCAGTAGCTGTGCAAGAGATTTTAAGACAAACAAACAAATATACAAACAAACAGTGGATGAAAGTATATCAGGATGGGGGGCACATGAATTCAGATAGTGCAAAGACAGTGATTTCTGTACAACCTGTGAAGGCTCTTGAAAGCAGAGACCTGGGCAGGCTGGGCATGCACAGCCTTGTCAGAGCAGACAGAAAATACAGTGGGTGATGCAAGGGCAACCCTGAGAGGCAGAGCATGATGCAGCACAGGCACAGCAAGCAGTGTGTTAACAGACACCTCTGATGGCAATGGGACTGCCACCAGCTGTGACACTACATAAAATCAGCAGCACCAAGTGTCTGCTTCATTCATGCTGGTTCACACCTCTGGTGGGCTTCGCGCCATTCTGGTTTAGGTTGGCTGTAGTGACCATTGTCTCTATGATGTTTTTAAAAGTTACGGAATTGTAGAGTTGCCCTATAGAAAGCACAGGAGAATGAAAAACCACAGAGCTCCAAGATAGAAGGAGCAGAAGTAAATTCAGTGCAGTAGAGGTCCATTTTCTGAAGACATTAAACAGCTTTAAGATTACACTAGTAAATGAACACACCCTTTTTATCACTGAGGCAACCAAAGTGGGGAGAATGGAAACAGGCTGTTATAGGTAAAGCCAAATGAGATGTTGCCTAGTAACTCTCAGCAGGGAAGCGTTTAAACCCAGCCAGTTTAGTGAAGCCGATGTTCTGAGTCAGAGATTATTTTCTATGGAAAAAATTCTGAAGGAAGGAAAGCTCAATTTAACAGATGTAGGATTTATTTTGCTGTTAGGGCAAACCATAATGACAGTGCTTGAGAGAATGCAGAAGTATTTACAAACTTGTACAAGGAAGAACAGACAAGGCATCAAAAGCATCACTTCACCAAACCTGGTCTTTGATGCTGATTTGTTTTCCCCCAATACAGTAAATTTCATATGCATTTTTATTTTTGGATTCTGAAATACACAAGTGATAACAGAAGTCTGAAAATATAACACATGTCATTATATTATTATAATATAATTGCTGTAAGAGAAGCTTCTAGAGCACACCCTATTTCAGCTCTGCTATTGGACACAGAATCAAAATAATTGATTTAAAAGAAGAAAGACTCCATGCCTCCACGGGTTCCATTGCCTGAAATAGTTTTAATTAGGTCCTCCTTCAGGACTTTTCTTTTACGGGTTCACAGAAAAGTCACTTGGTTCAGCTAAAGGTCTCTCACATCAGGGGGAAAAAACCCCCTCATACCTTATTTGAAGATTCATGTTATTTTTGCTTCCCTTTAGAAGGATATGATTATATTACAGAAGTATAAGCTCAGCCAGGTACATCTGTGTTCCTGAGGGCCACAACTACTGTTCAGAATAGGCAGTAAGGTTCAGGAGAGCACCTCATTTCAGCAGCCCCAATACAGTTAATGATCATAGCTGTGAACGTGAACTATTGCACAGGTATTTTTTTAAAATCAAAAAATACAATAAGCAGGTCAACACATCACACTAACCATGAAAAGACAAACTGCCAAGGAGTTACAACAAAAATATGTATTTTATCAACAATGATAACAGCTGGAAAACAAAGCTACTACAGCATAAATACTAAAATTTGAGTTATATATTAAAAGCATGAGAGTTTTTCACAAGCATGCTGTATGAGCAGAGAAAGAACATTCTGCAAGCCAGAGAGAGCCACTTCTCACTGCCCAGAGCCTGGTTTGAAGTTTAATGAAACACTGTTGATACAGAACCTCTGCCCAAAAGGTGCGGGTCCATCATCAA
Organism: Falcunculus frontatus; assembly: GCA_013398115.1. Taxonomy (NCBI): domain Eukaryota; kingdom Metazoa; phylum Chordata; class Aves; order Passeriformes; genus Falcunculus; species Falcunculus frontatus. The sequence goes on along the minus strand of VZRV01001538.1, from coordinate 31,192 downwards.
ACACATGGCCTAGATGGGCGTCACACTGCAACAGAAATTATCACCGTTTTATTATTGTATTGTTACAGAATGAAAGAATCATTTAGGTTGGAAAAGACCTCTCAGTTCATAGAGTCCATCTTTGGCTGATCACCACCATGGCACTAAATGCCATGTCCATTCCAATGTTTAACAATCCTTTTAATGAAGAAATTCCCACTGATATCCAGCTGAACCTCCCCAGGACAGTTTGAGGCCATGTCTTCTCATCCTGTCTCCAGTTGGCTGGGGGAAGAGGCTCACCCCCACCTGGCTGCACCCTCCTTTCAGGCAGTTGTAGAGAGTGATAAGGTCACCCCTGAGCCTCCTCTTCTCCAGACTAAACACCCCCAGGTGCCTCAGCTGCTCCTCATAGGATTTGTGCTCCAGACCCTTCCCCAGTTTTGTTGCCCTTCCCCTGCATCCAGCACACACTCCAGCATCTCAATGTCCTTCCTAAATTGAGGAGCTCAGAACTGGACAAAGAACTTGAGGTGTGGCCTCACCAATGCCGAGTACGGGGGAACGATCACTGCCCTGGTCCTGCTGGCCACACTCTTGCTGATCCAGGCCAGGATGCCACTGGCCTCTTGGCCACCTGGGCCCTCACTGGCTCATGTTCAGCTGCTGTTGACCAGCACCCCCAAGCCCTTTTCCAACTTGCATCTTTCCAGCCACTCTGTCCCCAGCCTGTAGCACTGCAGGGGTTGTTGTGACCCAAGGCCAGGACCAGGCACAGGCACTTGGCCTTGTTGAACCTCAGACCTCTGGTCTCTCCCCATCAATCCAGCCTGTCCAGATCCCCCTGCAGAGCCTTCCTGCCCTCCAGGAGATCAACACTCCCACCCAACTCAGTGTGTCTGCAAACTGACTGAGGGTGCCCTCGATCCCCTCATCTGGATCATTGATAAAGATATTAAACAGAACTGGTCCCAGCACTGAGCCCTGGAACATCACTGGTGACCAGAAACCATAGTTACTGCATTATTGCCATTGCAATTATGGACCAATATTATGCTGTTACCTAATGTACCTACCCTGAATTAAGAAGCTTTTACGATTAAATTACTGTTGAGCTGTGTGAGTGGGAGAGTCCTGGGGAGTGACAAGGAATCACATCTGGTCAGTGGGCAAGTATCTGCTCCCAAACAAGCAGATCCCAGAAGAGCAAGTCAAAAGGTATTAATGCCAGAAAGTATAGGAAATAAATGAGAGGATCTAGACACCTCAATATATCATGAAAATATCAAGTTAATTAGTAAGTCACTGTAAGTCATTCTCACAGATCAACTAAGGATTCCCCTCTCAAATTACTGAGGTGAATAAATTGGACTCAGTATAGCTATCGGTGACTTTATAAAATTGGAAGGTTTTCAGCTGGGGTTCTTGAAGGTGCTTACTGCATATGGCTGCAAATGTGAACTCTACCAAGACTGCAGCAAATTCTTGTTACGTTTGCAGATGTACCTAAGCCTGCTGCAAGCACACTGAAGGACAGCATTAACAGTCTTAACAGTTTAGAAAAACAGACACACAGAGACATAAAAAAACCCCAAATCCAAGATACAATTCATTAAATTCAACTACATACTTTTATACCTTAACAAAAGTAAGAAACAGATCCAGGGTTGGGAAGAAATGGTTAGGGGTAGCAGCTCTTTAGAAAAAGAACCTGGGTGTTACAGCAGATCCCAAAACAAACCTGTCTGTGCAATATGGGCTGTGGAAATGTAAAGGTGTAAGGACAGAAACACCATTTCTAACACATCTGAACAGTCTCTAACCCCTGCTGCATGCTGGGCCCAGCTGCAGTGCTATGTCCAGCCTTGCACTCCACTTCAAGAAGGAAAGGGGTCAATCGGAAAGAATGCAAAACAGAGCAACAGGATGATCAGCACACTAAAAAGCACTGCATAAAAATGAATGGTTGAAGGAACTGGACCTTTCTAGTCTAGAAAAGAGATAACTGAGGGAGTCAAAATAGCTAGAAAAAATAGAAGGGTGGCTTCTGTGAAACAAGAGAATCCACAGAAAATAGCTGTGGAGATGCAGGGCACAGCCACCACCCTGGAGGGCAGGTAGTAATGGCTGCAAATGGCTTCAGTGGCTGGTGTCTCAATCTCTGCATATTTTAAGAACATCTACAGCAAATATTTAGCAAGACTGAATGAGAAAGAACTGTCCCTGTGATAGGCCAAATGCATGGACCCTATCTCAAGAGTCTCTACTGTCTCTTGCCACACCTTGCAGCACACCTTGAGTGAATTTTCTGTCTGAACTCCAGCCTTTGGCTATACATACACAACTGCTTTCCCCAGTCACATACTTTTCTTCACCCCAGGCTGAGACAGAATGGCTCCAGTGATACTGTAATTCTCACTGCTGTATTTAGGTAGATTCATTCATAGGCACAAACAAAACTTATCTGCTAAAATTTGTGTCTTTGTGTATCACCTCCAAAATAAACATACCTGTTTGCAGACAACTTCAGTTCTAGTTGATCCCAGTGAATTATCTGGTCGTCTCAGGATACTGGTATTGCTTTCATCTCTGCCACAAGCACCATAAGCCTCAGAAAAAGATGGCCATCCAGTCCCAGAATCATACTTCTTCTCCGAGCTACAGTGGAAACCAGATCTTCTTGTTAATTAATGACAGAGATGTTACAAAAGAGTCTGCTTCTATTAAGAACATCGGCTTTTTCCCTCATTCCTGTGCTGTACCAATATTAATAATATTTGGCACAGTAGAAGTTTTCTCATTGGCATCAAATTGTGCTAGAAACTCTTTTCCAAACAGAATTTTTAATCAGCTTACAACAGGAGATTTTGCCTCACTGTTTCTATTTCACTGACAAGTTGATATTTTATAAAGCTTGGAAAAGGGTTTTATCTGATGCTATAGTAACATTATGGGCTACTATGCTATAGTGACATTATGCTATAGTGTTCAGCTGAATTACACCTAGAGAGTGGCAGTTTGAAGTCTGGCCCAATCCAGCAATCTCAGAGAAGAGGGTTTACAAGAAGAAAGGAAGAATAGACAAAGGCTGGGCTGGCCCACCAGACCAGGCTCGTGCCTGAGGATGATGGAGGCTTTGTCTTGCAGTCAGCCATCAAGCTGGTTTGGAAAATCAAACAGAGCCTTGTTCAAATCATCAATCAACCAATGACAAATCCTCACAGCACAAAGATCTGCTTTTCCCAAGAGATAATCGCAGCCATAAGAAACAGCACAACAGACTGTCAGCTTGTGGGTGCCTTCTGTTAACATCCAGGGTGACCAACACTGTTTAGCTGTGTATTAAAACCTAGAGCGTATTGGCAAATACGACCAGAAGATATTTTGAGGATTTGGTATAGAAATGAGATCATCCCTCCTATTTAAAATTGTGCAAGCTTTGACAGCAATATGGACCTTCTCTTAGTAAAGAGGGACCTAGCATGACTTAGAACAAGAAATGAAGATAGGTTCACACACTTCTCAAATAAGTAGTCTGGAGACCCACCACAACCATTTCCTCTCGATTTCCCATGCTTTTTTCCCAGTTTCACAAACCCAACGCTCTTACTGGCATCTAGTGGTGGATCGAGACATCAACAGCAGTAGCAGCTCTTGATCAAGAGGATTAAAACATTAGTTAAGACAGAATTTAAAACAAAGTATGTGGTATATAGCATGTATATTTTGGTGGGTTATTAACACAGCGAAAAAAATCTGAAAATCTTAATTTCAGTGCCTTTTAGAAAGATAAGACAAACAAACTGAGCAAAAAGCTTAAAAAAATCCAACCCAAAGAACAGTGCATGAGTCAGCATTTTTATAATCATCTGTACAGGGCTGTCGTTGAGTAATGCAGCTGTGAAAATAAAAGATTTGCAAGCACAGAATGACCAAAGGCTAGTTTTCATGTGGGCTGTTGCTTAGTCCTTTACATCAACGCACAAACAGCCATGAGAAATGTTCTCCTTCCCCACCTCTCCATAAAACCTGAGAGAAATAGGACACAGCACAGGAGCAGCCTGCTCTGAAGCAAATGCAGTTTGCAGACTCTGCGTTTGTACATCAAGGTCCTTAGGGCTCCAGGCCTGTTTCTTTCCAGCCAAAGAAGGCTCCCTGCTTTCCCTGCCACAAAACCACATGAACACTGTGCCTTCCAGCCACAGAGTCCCCAAGAATAACCTGGGGACATATACCCATGCATGACTACTGAGCTTCCGTTTTGTTTCTTTTTTTTATCAAAACTCTTTATTTTTTGGCACAGGGATCCCTACATTTATTCACACATAGATACAAAGATCCTCTCTGAAAACCCACAGAGCCAAGGAAGGTCTTTAACACTGTGTAAGTTTTGCATCTGAATCTGACTCTGTCCCTTACATGCCGCTCACAGTACTTAAGTTTATTGTAGATGTTTTCCACCTCTAAAGGAACAATCTTTTGAGCTGTTAAACTAGCTCTCAACCAAAATGGTCTCTGTGTGGTTTTATTAACAGTAATATCACTTAGATTCCCTAAAAGAAACATTTTAGTACCCAAAAATATTGCTGTTCAAGATCATATTTGTCCTTTGAAGTATTTCACCACTTAATTTATGGATAAATGGACTTTCCCTAAACATATGCGTTAGATTAGCCTTCAACATACCATTCCTCCAGCACATGTCATTTACTTTGATCCCTCTTTCAGTCGTCCTGGATGGAATCCAGATAATTCTAAAAAGTGCTTTTTGCTGTATGAATCTCAGCTGTAGGTTTATGGTTTGATGAAGGTTTGAGATTTCATTAAAGCACTACAATTTGCTATCTTAAAAGGTTAGGGGTTTTTTCCATGTACTTCCAACTCTTTCAAATGAATATTTGGTAGCAGAAGGTAATAAATTCTGGTATATATGTATGCACACATGTTTCAAAGAAGGAAGAAATACTGCATGTTTACCTGTAGCTAATGATCTAATGCATTTGAAAAAGAAAGAACATTTTTAATGGACTAGGAAATAAATATGATGAATGAATCTCTTATCCAATATCATTTCTCCCCCTCATTGCTAGTGTTCTCCACAGCATAATTCCTCCATAGAAAATATCTTTTCAGACCATTTTGCACATTTAATAGTTTCCAATTTTCTTACAAGGCTTTTTTTGTTTTTCAGAAAGTTTGGCTTTTTTTGTCTGTGAGGCTTAGCATTATCTTGTGCTGCAAAAAAAGTGCTTATATTCTCTGAGAGCTGGATAGTGCAAAAGGCAGCCTGACTGTTTGGTTATATTGCTGTTTTGTTACTAGTTTAACAACAGAAGCAATTCCTTCCAGTGTTTGTCTCTCTTCATGTTGGTCTGTCAGTATCAATTGTCTAATATAAAAGATGCCTAAATTGAAGGAAAATCTGAAGGAATTGAAGGAACTCTTCTACAGATTAGTAATTTACAATTTTTCTAATTTTTCTGAATTTTCCAGAGGTATTTTTAGGTTTTATATTTGTCTTCAGAATATTTTGTAATGCTGAGCTAACATCAGAAATAAATTTATTTAGAAGTGTTCATTAGCAAACCTCTACAGAAAATTATATATTTAAGCAAATGCATGTAAACTATTGTTTACATAACAATAATTTTCTGCACTTGGCCAAAGGAAAACTAATTGTACACAATTATCATTTAATTGCTTAGTTTAGGTTTATTTTCAATACACCCATTACATTTTCCCCTCCTTTCTTACTATCCAGATCTCTTGATCCTTAGCGTCATTTGAAGTTCCAATCTATGATTCATCCTTTAAAGTCTTCGTAAACTTGGGCATATCAGCCACATTTCATTCAGTTCCCAGTTGGGAATAAATAAGGGCTATTTTCTAGACCAAAAATATGAGAAACTGTCTTTCCTGGTTCAGGTACAGAGAACAGAACACCCTCTACACCATCCTACTCCAAGGCACTCTATTTCCTTTTACTTAGATGTTAATGAAGTTGCAAAATACATAGTATTGTAAAGAGCACAGAGGTTAACTGTGCAGTCATTTGCAGCCAGGCTCTAAAAAGTAGATGTAACCAAAAAGGCAAGAATAGTGGAATTTAATTTAGAGAACAAAGAGGGGGTGGGGGTGAAGAGAAGGTCGCAGCTCCAGTGTGAGGGACCCAGCAATAACAACATCACAACAGTAGACAAAGGCATACCAAGGTCTCTCCAGCCCAGCAGCACGAGTGGCAGAAGATGAGTGTGGAGGAGCACAAGAACAGAGCAAACACACAGTGATACTCATGCATAAATACACATATTTTGTGGCAGCTTGTGGCTTAAGGACCTCTTAAACAGAGAATTATTATCAACCAAAAAGAACAGTGTGTGTCAGGAGAAACAGTCATACCCTACTGTGACAGCTGTGTGCTGCCCACTGGCGATCCTCATGAGCTCAAGGAAAAGGCATACCAGCTATCTGTACCACCATAAGCATCTTGGAAGACTTACACACAGCACTTGGGCACCAAGGGATTGTTCTTCTGACCAACACTTTCCATGCCATTCATGAAAAGACACTGCCCCTCCTGCCACAATTAGCACATGTTAAAGACGCTGTGAAATCCAAAGGACGTTACCTGAAGAGTGGGGCATTGCAGCACACGCAGCAGTATATTCCTGATTCTGTGTTATTCAGATAGATTCCACTGAAGGGCTTTTAAAATAGGAAGGAAAAAAGCCAAGTTAACAATGCAGGTCTTTAAAAGCACACCATCTGGAAGAAGCATGTAGGAATCAGATTCAAAACAGGAGAAAAACCATAAAAAGAAGGCTTCGCAGGGGGGCTTTGAAGAACAAACATTAGCAGCCCAAAGAAATGAAGGGGAGGATGCCTTTGGATTAGTAGTGAAGACTACCCCCTACCCCCATAAACTTTGAGACCAGCCAGATGCATAAATCATCCAGGTACCAAGGATGGAGTCGTGACCTCCAAGAAACTGGTGAAATGTGCAGGATCCCAAAGGCCAGGGCTCTGCTATGGACTGCCACAACTTTAAAGTGGCTTTACAAAGGGACTCTCCTCCTTCCTGCATGGTCCAGTCCTGGAATCCTTATTTTACAGATATGGATTTGGACACAGCTCATATGACTTAATCCCATGGTACATGCTCCAGATGTGCAGGAGTCCTGGCTCTGGGCTAGGGACAACCAGCTCTCCACCCACAATGCTACATGGACTCCATCACAGGAGGAGGAAAAGTGGGGTGATCTGGCACATGAGGGAGAACCCATCTCCTGAAGGGAGTGCTATGTTTAAGATTTTTGTGGCTAATCTACATATGGTCAAAAAAAGGAGACTACAGGATAAAAATGTGATCTCCCTCTCCTCTGGAGGGGCCTCTACTCCCACCACACAGACAGTTGATCTGGCAGCAAAGTATCCCAGAAAAAAAACCAACAATAAAATATGAAAAGAATGCAGAATGTTTTTTCATCTGCAAAACAGTCTGGGTCAGAACAAAATCCACCCTGTTCCGTATGTTGAGTCTAACTTTCATCCACAGGAAAGCAGGGAAATCCTGTGAAGAAACTGAGTGGTGACAGCTCCCCGAGGCAGGTTTTTCTGTGCCCAGCAGGCAGAGGAGGTGGCTTACCCTTGGACGTTAGCATTAGCACTTTTGCTCACCGGTTCAGTTCCTTTTTCTCGTGTAACATAGAATTGCTCCGGAGTTAATTTTTTTTTCCAGTCTGTAGCAACAGTTGCTTCAGCTTGTTTAATGAGAGAGCCTGTGTCTTCAATCAGATGTAGAAAGATAATTTACCATAAATGCTTTCCATTATCATCTCAGTTCTCCCAAAGTTTCTATGGGTACAGACCAAGCACAGAGGGCAGTTCAGAGATATGAGCAGGGGTGAATGCAGGACTTTGCACCTACTTCCCATTTGGTGTGCTACATCCAGGGAGCAGCTCCAGCAAAACAGGAGGCTTGGGAAGGCTTGTAAAGGAAATGGGCACCTATAACCCAAGATATCACCCACTCTCCCAGTGCAGCCCTCTGCTCTGGCTCAGAAAAACTGCTGGTCTGCTGGTGCTCCTTCTTCATCCCTGGGTATCACTAAAAGGTTTGGCAGACCTCTTGGAAATACTCAGAAACCAGAAGTAATGTTCATCTGTCGGCTATGGAACACTAGCAACTTCCACAGGCCCCACTGAAAAGCGGTGCCAAGAAGGAGCCCTGGAAGAAAGCAACACCTGCAGCCCAAGAGAAGTGGGGCCGTAGTTAAGTGAGGGACACACAACAGCAGAGCAGAAGTCACCCATCATTGGGCAAACCTCCAGCAACACATTCTGTGAGTCTGTACACACCAAGAACACTTATGGTGGTATGGAACTGGCAAAGAATTAATAGACTGGCTGAAAAACAATGAGTAAAATAGTTTAATACCTTTGTAATAAAAAAGTCTGAAGTGGGGAATTACCTCCCAGCCTATCTCCCATCAGCACAAGCTCCTTGAAAAACAATCAGCTCCTGAGGAATGAACACTTGCCTGCATTCATCTCTTGCAAGGTAGAGGTGAGACTGGGGGGG
>VZRV01001538.1:232-22234 GCA_013398115.1 Falcunculus frontatus | reverse complement strand
GGGGCGGGACCGCGGAAGGCGCCGGCCGTATGTAATCCCTGCGTTCCACCTAAAGAATCGGACCTCATAAAAGCAGTGAGTAAAGCACCCGCTTAAATGCCGATGCAGCATTTGCAGGTAAAGGTTTCAATCACTGCTTACCGAGAGGCAAAGGGACCATCTTAAAAATGAACACTCGCTGCAGCTGCAAACATAGCAAAATCCTGTTGAGACATTTGCTTGCAGCCATTCTAGGTTGTTTTTAAGGAGAACAAGTCTGGTACTTGCATGCAAAAGCGCTCTTGCTGTCCTGGATGCATGTTACAGGCATTGCTCTCACTACTGTTGATCGAGGAATGGCGAAGGGGCTGTGCCATCTGAGGGTTTCCTGTTTTCGTGGGGTGATTTGCAGTCACAGCTGCTTTGGCCTATAAATATACCTGTAATAGGACACGTTTGGCAGCCTGTCCTTAAAAGGTAGACCTAAACACAAGTTAGTTTTCCAGGTTAAGCCTTAATGCTACTGTCTGCTTTTCTTCCAATAGTTACATTTCTGATTTGGAATTAGTTCATCATTTCTGAAGGATGTGGAAGGAAGTGTTGTGATTACATTGGATAGCAAAGCTAATAATGGTGTTTAATATGAACTTACTTTATTTTTAGTCTAATTCTTCTAGCCTAATTCTAAAATCAAAGCTAAAAAATAGTCTTGTGTGATCAGTCCTGTATATACACATTTGTATTGAACCATCCTTATGCCTAAGACAGTGAGTTCCATGGCAGCATGGCAGTTCCAACACAGCATCTGATCAGTACCGTGGCTGTAATCTCTGCTTCTGCTCAGATCCACAGAGTATTGCACCAAAGGATGGATATCAGCAAGGCTCCTACGTGGTGCATTCACTGTCTGCAGTGCCGGAGGGAGCAGGGCACACAGCTGATGTATGGCTTTGTCCTGTGTAATAAGACACAGTGGAGCGAAGCCAGAGTACCTGGATAAAAATCCTGGAGATGTGGTGCCTGTGAGTCCTCAGGACTGTGATTCAGGTTATTAGGAGAGCAGTGCTGCTGGCAGGGAGGAGAGGACTTTGCCACCCCGCTTTGGTGCTGGCAGACAGCAGCATCCGTGCTATAGGGAGAGGCACAACATTTTTCCATGTTCAGCCATTTTGGGAAGTGGCAATCCTGTGATCTTTCCAAACACTTTCTAGCTTACCCCGTGGCATCTTATATCAGTCATTCAGCCATGGTTTAGGAGGGAGTTGGAACATGTTAGGGAGTCTTTGGAGAGGAGAGACCCAATCTGACTCTCCCCCAGTTCTGGCAAGTGGCTTAGGGCTGGAATGCGGGAGTGGGTGATGGTGTTACTCCTGGCCTCTGTCCCCAGTTCAGCTGTGAAAAAGAGGCATTTCCTTCACATTCCTGGTCTTAATCTCAGACAGTGTTTGCTCCTGAGGAGGACAGGTAATCAATAGAGTTCTCCCTGAATTATCTGAGAAATGAAGGAGGTTGAGAGAAAGTGGTTAGTCCTGCAACTTGCATGTTTTCATGTAATTGACATCGATTTAACCGATGCTTTTTAAAAAGACAAATAAAAAATGAACTGTCAATATCTTCCTTGCAGGTCTCTGTTACTGGTACCATCCCAAAATGCAGCAGTTTTGAGGCAGTGGGAACTGAACCAACACAGGTCTGCTGCTGCACCATTTTCCTCAGTTTGTGGCAAGGGAAGTGGGCACCTGGGGGGCAGTGGGAGCAGAAGGAGCACAAGGCATCAGGCTCATCAGCCCAAGCCTCATCATCCTCTCAGTTACCCAGTCCACTGCAAGCCACTCCTTGATTAAAATGAGAGTGGTGGTGGAAGAGGCAGATCCCATTCATCCCAACAGATGTCGTCCACATTTGAGTGGTACATGGCAGAGCAGATCCTCCATTTTTCCCTCCAACAGAAGCCTGACCTGCAGTCATCCAAACCAGCATGACCGGTCTTCCTCAAGTGGAAAACAATCCCCCCAGCTGGAGATAATTAATTTTTCAGATCTTCAGTGCTGAAAAAACCAAATCATTGTCCTGTCATGCCTGTAATGTTGCCTCCCATGGTTACAGCACACACCAAGCCATGTAGCTAGGCAGACATCCGGCCTGCCTTTCTCCCCATAGACTGTTCTAAAAGCCAATTAAGCTGTTACTTCATTTTCCTCCTAATTTTTTTTTTCTCCCTTATGCACAAGGGGAAGCAGTTAAAAATCTCCCCTAGCTACATTATGTAAATTTTCAAGTAAATTCTCCACGAGTTGTAATTCGGCAGATTTACTGTTAGAAATGTCACCTGACTCCAGCATGTACACAAGCTGCATCCAGGGAAGGGTCGCTCATCCACAGCACAGTGTCCCATCAGACACATGTAGCTGGGGAGAAGCTCCTCAGCTCCTCCCATAATGTGGCTCTGTGCCGAGGCAGCAGCAGCAGCAGCAGCACATGTGTAGGTGAGAGCAGGAGGGAAGAGGGAAGCAGTCACAGTCCAGACTATCCTCCTAATATTTATTCAGGCTCCAACCATTTCCCGGCTCAGGCTCTGTCTTGACTGACAGCTTTGGGAGCAGAGCATCACGTAATGCCTACACCTGCAGTAACTGAGCAGTCAGCCAGGAAGCAGTGAGGTGCAGAAGTGAAATGAGCCCTGTTCAAATTCAAACCTCTGCTTACGCAGTTTTTGTTAATAAAGCCCCTCGACATTACTACATATGGAAGAAAACACTGAAATTGTGGTGGTTTTATTTTGTATGCATTTGAACGCAATCAGTTTCCTCTGCTCACTTTGTCATACCTAATGTATGTCCCCTCTTATGGGGTGGTTCCATTGAAACATGTGGGAGCTCAACATGCAACAATTTGTCTTGGACCAGTCAAATGCAGCAGTGCTGTGTGCCCAGGTGTGTCCCTGGGGAGTGAAGAACAGGGGCCTGGCATAAGCCCTTCAGTGGTAGGTTGTATCAGTGGGGGGCTCTGTTTTCCCCCACAGAAACCCTCAATGCTTTTGTAGGAGATACTGCAGGAATTCTACATCCTTCCTCAGCAGTCTTCTCTCTCCTCTAATAGACTTGAGACAACTCCACAGCCAGGCTCTAGCCACCCAGGTGTGATGAAACTATGAGCTCTTGGTATATGGAGATACTGTTTCCACATGGAAACACTATCTAAAGATATGTGGTAATGCTCTGGTGCTGAATTCCAGTGATAAAAAGGGATTTTGGCAAAATCTATTAGAAGTGGAAGTGTCAAAGTACCTTGGAAAAGGGTATTGCTGGTTTCCACAAACACGTAGAGACTGAATGCAGTTCTGAAACTCCCTGAAGCTAATCTATGGATTCTTCTTAGATTAATTTATGGAGCAGCCTGATGTGATTCAGGTCAAATATATCATCAGAAATAATGAGCACACAACTTCTCACTTTGTTTGCTTTATGGTTTATATCTCTTTTTGCTAATCATAAGCTATAGGATACCTGATTATTCTAACCTTTGTTTTTGGAAAGTAATAGGTCATATTTGTGGACTAGCTTAAGTGGGAGCCTTCTGTTGGAGTCTCAGGGTGAAATTTGAACAGAACAGGACAGAATAGAGTGGAATATAATAGTTCCAGTTGGAAGGGACCTATGGGTTTGGTCCACTGTGACAACTGCTTTGAGTTGCATTGGACCAAATGCCCTCCATAGGTCCTGTCAAGAATAAATTATTCCAGGATTCTGAATGCTTTGAGAAATTTCTTGCGTAACAAGTGAAGGCATGAACTCAAAGTTAAATGGATAGTTTGCAATCACTCCTTGATAGAAAACTCTACTCTGCAACTGAGCCCCTGGTTCAGCTATAAGTAGACGTGCAGTCTGGTATGGAGTACGTGTATCTTCAGGGGCAGCTATTGGGAAGCAACAAATTCAGGCTATTTCCCTGCATTGCCCTATGCGTCCCCCATATCATACCATCCAAGTTTCTTGAGCCACATAAACAGTAAAAATACATTCTACAAAGTTGTGTGTGATTTCTTATCCCTTGTACCCCAAGGTAGCGAAGAACTGAGGTTGTTCTTCCACACTGCACCCAAAGCCTGAACAGAGCATTGAATGAACACTTATTTGGCAGCAACAGCCATAGCAGCAGCTTTCTGTAGGTTATCTTAATGGATTTATCACCCTGAACTAAGCCCTGACCATCTGTTCTACTCCGTCATTACAAATGCAGAAAAAGCTAATTCATGGTTGCATCATAAAAGAGTAAAATATAAATGATTTAAGAGTAGGGTATGTCATGCTTCACACTCTGATTGGGAAAATGGCTCTCTCCAATAGACTGACTTCCCTGATAACAGAGTTTGCCTTTTTCCCAGCAAATGGGAATTAGTGAGGAATGGGGCTCGCTAGAGTAAGTTTTATTCCCACCCATTCATCATAGATGTATTTTTTAATTTGGGATTCATGTAAGTGAAATTATGAATCTTCTTTTCTTCTCTCTTAGGTAAGCCCCCAAAGATTTATTTTTAATATATTTTCTAATCAGGGAAAGCACAAAATCATGGTCCTTAAAAATTCCCCAAAGGCTGCATTTTCTCCATCTCATCTTTGCTGAGATGCAGGCACATCTGGTAGAGTGACCCACAGATTTTTTGCAGGTAACTCACCTTCACTGCAGTGCTCTTGATTAGAAAAGAGGAAAAGAAAGCAGGGAGCTGAGTGCGCATTCCCTGCTTCCTACAAATGACCTTAAGCTCTTTTGTACTGCCACTGCCCCAGCCACCGGTGGTGGTAATGGTTTATCTGGGAGTTCTAGTTCTGATCGACTTGCGTTGTGTAAGACCTCTTGGCACATCTGTCCTCTGGAAATCTTCTACTAAAAATGGATGTATTTGAACAAATTAAGAGGCCAAGAAGTAACATCTTTGTCCTATGTTTTTTTATGTGGTACATCCTCCTGCCACCAGCATCTCTAACCAGTGTGAAGCCTTGTGCTCTGGGTCTGCAGCAGTTTTGGCAGAGCTTTCAGCACCCCTAAAGGCTGTGACCTGGGTCATGGGGTTTTGATGGGGCTCTCAAACACTCTGTGGCTCTGTGCAAGAGACACCTGCTTTGTGGCCAGACATGGATGCTGGACTTGCCTCTTGATTTCACTGGGGAAGAAATTACAGAGTAAGGAGGAGGACTGTTAATAAAGTAGGTGGACAGTGGAGGGGATGAAATATCTCAAAAATACTTTGACATCTGTGTTTTTGGAGGCTTTCTTGTTTGAGTTTTATTTTCCCAGTTATATAAACCCAGATTTTGATTTTATCAAATGGATGTGTGAATTGAAAAATAAGAAACTACTTCAAAAAACTGCCTAAGGGATGTGCAGGTGCACAGTGTGCAGTTCTGCACTACCTGTGTGCTTTGCCTACCTTAAACTCATTCTTGTAGCAGTACTTCGAGATTCAGTTATAATCATTGGTCTCCAGCATGCTCAGCAATTATCTTTTGGAAAAACTAGCATTCTGTTCTCAAGGCATGAGCAGGTTTTCCATTTCAAGGAAATGAAGTGCCTGGTGGCAGTCTGGCCCAGCACACCCTGCTCCCACAGGAACAGGAGTTGGGGTTTCCTTTCCAGGACCTATCTGAGCAACTCTGAGCTGAGCAAAACCTTCTCCTCCAGCTTCATGTGATATAAAATCTGGACAGATCTGCAGGGACAACCTACTTCTGTGGGAACCTTATGTGAGGAGCCTTTTAAAAGGCAGAGTGTACTGAGTCAGTGCTGCTGTGGTAAATGTTTTTGTCCATGTCTGCTATGTAGAAAGAGGGTAGAAATGATCAGAGCAGGCTGTAGATTTCATATGGACCTCTTATTTCTACACCATACTGCCATTCATCTAGCAAGAAGAAATACTGGTAGGCCAGGTGTTGCTAGCACATTTGTTAGTGCATTGCTTTAATTTCTGAGTGCCAAGCAAAGATACCTTCCCACCATACCTAATCTTCAGCAGTGTTCCAGTGCCAAAACCGAGCACGGACCTGACTGAAACCTGTGCTACTCTTTACTACTGAATTTCTGTGGTCAGCTGATACACAGCAAGTGGCAACAACACACTGAATCAGTGGTAGCCCCTGGATAAGGCACTGGAACAGGCTCCCCAGAAAAGCTGTGGATGGCCCATGCCTGGAAGTGCTCAAGGTCAGGTTGGATGGTGTTTGGGGCAACTTGGTCTAATGGAAGGTGTCCCTGCCCACTGTGGGGGTTGGAATGAGACGATCTTTAGGAGCCCTCAAAACTCAAACCATTCTATGATTCTGTGACTCCCATCCCTCCGCTATCCCATGGTAATAAATGTTACAGACTAATCCCTGTGTAAATAACTGCATATTTCTAACCAGAGGTGTTGCTCTGAAGAGGGCGCCCTGAGCATGGGACCAGTGTGATCCTCGGCACGTGGAATACTGCATCCTGAGCTCATCCTGCATTTCACGCTGTGTTTTAGACCTGTACCACATGCCACACTGCTCTTGGCTTGTGGAAACTGCAGTGAGCTACTTAGACCCAACATTAAATTTGGCCCAGTCCTGCGAAGTCCCAGTCCCTGTCAATTCCTGATACTGTCTTGTCATTGGGAGTTCCTGAAGAAATTTAGTACCTGAATAGCCGAATGTTTGGGTTTACAGTCCCTGACTTTTTTGCACATATTTATACCTAGGAGCCAGCCTTTAGTCACCTAGTTCTCTCTTTGGTAATGCAGCTCCCATTAATAACAAATGTATCTGGGATTAAACCCACTTACATTGGAAGTCTGCAGCAAAAATAGTGTAATGAAAAGAAATTGGCACTCACAGCATGTGAGATTCTTCTGTATGATCTGCCATGGATAAACTGCGTCTTAAGAGTGCCCATTAGTCAGAGAATTCTCCAACTTTGGAAATTAGATATCATTACCAACATCTGTTATATCTTGGGACACTGAGCAGACCTCCAGTCTTTCATAATATGTTCCCTAATGCCAATTAAAACTAATGACTTGACATTTTGAAAAGGCTTTTGACTCTTTAATATCTTTTTGACACCTGGCCTTTAAGGAATCTTCTTTCAGACGGTGTCACTAAAAGCACCTTGTTCAGAGAAGCTCATACTAAAAAGGAATTAAAAACATGCTATGGTGGGGGAATTTTTGTTCAAATCCTTCTTATAACTAGGAAGCACTGCTGATCTGTAGAAAAAGGTGTGCTGATTTTGAATGGGATAGAGTATAGATATCTCACAGTAGCTGGTATGGGCTCTGTCTTGGATTTGTGCTGGAAAAAGTGTTGATAACACGGGAATGTGTTTGTTATTGCTGAGCAGCTCTTATACAGCACCAAGGCCTCTTCTGCTCCTTACTCCACCTGTGAGTGGGCTGGGGGTGCACAAGAACCTGTGAGGGGACAGGGCCAGGACGCTGACCCTAAGTGAGCAGGGGGATATTCCATAGCATATGGCATTGTACTCCATATATAAATCTGCGGGGAGAAGAAGGAAGTCAGAGTGATGTCCTTTATGGTGGTGGTGGAGTGTTGGTGGAGGTCCACTCCCTGGAGGTGTTTAGAAAAGACTGGACATGGCACTTAGAACCATTGGGTTTTTTGCCTTTTTTTCAGTCTTCTGAAGGAAAGTAGGTAGTGCCAAAGAGTTGTTGGGAGGAAGACTCTTGTATAAACCACCAAGAGAATATAATAAATGTTTTAGTGCACTTTTCTATCTTAACTAAGTTGACACGCTGGCCAGTAAATACCTACTGCCTCTGCAGTTTCCATTCTGACACTGTGTCAATAATGAGCTGGATTTACAGAGAAATGAATCATGTAGTAGAAGAGGTGCAGATTCATGCAAAGAAGCTGTAGATGAAATAACAGGTCACCATTCAAAGCCCACATTTACTAATAAAAGAATTGTTTTTCCTTGAAGACAAGTTTAGTGAGAAAAGTAACAGAATAAAAGTTCCTCTTGGATCTGAAAATAATTACCTATTTTGTTCTGAGAGCTCTGGATTCTTCTCAGGATCCAGAGTTAATCAGCAACAGAGATTTCCTGAAGGAAGATAATTTCTACATGCACAAGAGTGCACGGTTTGAGGAAGTGATGTCCTGCCAATGCTCTAGTTTAGCAGTGGGTAATCAGAAACTATTTGAAATGTCCCAGTTCTATAAGTTACACTGCAGTTGTTCTCTGCTAGCATAAAGATAAAACAGAAGTCAGTTAACCTCACTGTTCCTACTGCTCAGGGATCAAAGGCAACAGAAGGGAAGCGTGGAAGTGCTGGTGGTGCTGCTGCCAGCAATCTGTACTGCCTTGGCACCTGCTGGGGGAAGAAGAGTCCACTTCTGCAGTGAGGTCTTTACCAGAAGCACCCCTCAGAAACAGGTCTCAGCCAGAAACTCATCCACAGAGCCTGGAGTTACTCCCTTAGCCACAATGGTCCCAGCATACACAGAAGCAAAAGCAGAGTTATGCAGGGCCAAAGCATTAAACTCATACCAAAACCTCTACTGCAGCTTGCAATCCCACTGACACCACCATCAGTTTGGTCTGCTGCTTTACCAGCTCACATTCATCAGAATCATATCTGACCTTTTATCAACACAGTCCAGATTTGTATTTCTCGAAATGCAGATGTGCTTTATATTAGGCATTGTGCTTTTCAATGCCAAATTGAAACCAAAATTCTTTTTAATGAGTAGGGGGGGCAGCGGGGTGTGGGGGGGGTATATGTGTGTGCACGTGTGGTATGTCACTTGCAGGTGCCTTGGAAGAGACCATGCAGGAAGCTGAGCAGGGCACTACATCATTTTGGCACAGTCAATACTAAGGTGGGCAGTTCCCGGGAACAGGAGGAACAAGTCTTCACGCCAGCTTCTCTCAGAAGCACAGACACCATAGTGAGGATAACTTAGAGGTGCCTTGTTCAAATCAGGATCTTCAGTCCCCATCACTGTCCTGGGATAACCATCTACAAGCCCTCTCTTTCAAGAAGCTGAGCACATCTCAATTGGTTTTCATTCTGCACAGCTGCTGGCCATGATGCCCATTTCTGTGTCATTGCTTGGTGGTTACAGCTGTGGAGGAATGAACCTCATCTCAGTTCTTACCTTTGCTTAATACAGCTTTTCATCTTGCAGGAGAGCACCTAATTATAAGGATCTTGTTCTAGGTAGGGTACAGTTTCTACATCTTACAGTAGAAGTTTACATGTCTATGCAGTAAGCTATAAGAACATTTCTGGAAATGGGTACTGGAGACCCAGACTCTTTTTTCCCAAAGGAAAAGCCTAATTGCTAACCCCAAATATTAAGTTGAAGAGGTTGCTCAACTTTTCTGGTTTTGTAGTCTATTAATCCTGCATTCCTTTCTACATGACAGCAGATCTTCAAAAAGGGATGTAGAGTGATTAGTGGCCAGAACAGATCCTGCAATGAGGTAGTTGCAGACTGTTTTGCTCGTGCTTAGGAAGGCATCAAGCCTGACTCCTTCTGTGTGACTGATCTGCCCAGTGAACTATTATGTAAAAGGAAATATGAGCCCTTCCCCATCTGCTCCTTAAATGAAGGTAGGTGATCAATTCCCTCAGGCATGGCCCAAACCAAAAGGTGTGTGCTGGGCATGTCCTGGGAATATTCACCCAGCTGAGCCCTGTAGAAACATTTAAACATTTTGTTTTCTGATTCAGTTCTGGAATGAGTGTGAGCTGAGCTGCTCTTATCAAGGCTGGGGGAATTCTTCATCAGGCCATGGACACAACTACAGGCCCTCGATTAACATCAAATAAAAAAGTGTGGCATTTTATGACTTACTTGACAAATAAAGTGCAGTTTACAAAGTAACAATTTGAGATTGAAGTGTTTATATTCTACCTAGATCTTAATTCTGACATCCAAGTGCATTACAATTTTGAAGTGACAGAACTCAGACAGTAAAAAGTTCAAAACTGTGAAAGACATAAAACATTTCTGAATCCTACATTTTTGGATCATCAAATTCTCTGTTATTCAATGCAGAGTATAGTATTTGGTTTTATTTGTTTAGGTAAGTATTTTATGTAAAGTGAGCTTATATGTCTAGAAATTTCCCAATTTTTATTTTGAAAAACTGCATTTTTTTTTCATATCAATTTTTATTAGAAACAACAGGAATTGCTTTCTTTTTAAGACCTCTTCAAACACAGTAACTCATAGTTTAACATTATGGTTCCAATACAAAATAATGAAATTCCCATGTAAGAAAACTATACAAAATGATAGCTAGCAGGAAATTAATTCTTATTTTACTTCAATTTACTGGACTTTCAAAGTTGTGAGTTTCTATGCTGAATCATACCTGTCAGTTGGAGCATATGACTTTCCATCAGTCTCCTACCTGCTACATAACAACGATAAGAAACACATCCTCACCTTTCTCTCAATTCTGCCAGCACATCCTGCATTTTATTTCCGGAGTTCTTTTTCATTCTGATATCTAGAGGACTGCTGAACATAAAGTAAAAAAAAAAAAATGAACATGAGGCCATATAAGCGAATTTACGACTTAAAGATAAAATGTTCCCCTAAGGGCTACCAGGAAATCATGCTGCATGTCAGAGGAGGAAGGAGAGGGAATGGTGGGATCATGCTCATGAGCAGTAATGAATACAACAGATACAAACCTCCTCCTCAATCCAAAGCAGTCAAGGCAAGTGACTGTGCTTATACAAACATTAAAAAGCTAAAAGAACACAGACCCCAGTTTTTTAATCACATTTTTGGTGGACAGGAAGTAAATGCCTTGTTTTAGGTGTTCTGGTCTTCTGAAATTCAGTTCTGTACAACGCTGCCTGCACTGGCCTAACTGCTGTACAAGACATTTTCTCAGTTTTCCACAGTAAACTCAATTGATAGTGGTGCTCTCTGAAATACACCAGTACATTCCTGACAGTTTCACCAGGAAGTGTTTACCAGAGTGTTCTAGCCAGTTTTTCACCTCTCTTAGAAGCACTGCCACTCTTCAGGAACACCACGTTACCCAAGGCTGCAAGAAATACAAATTCCCTGTCTAAAACCGCTGCCTTCTCGGCATCCATTTTATCTTCACGTCAAAAATAAAGAACTTAAACAGAGATCACAAACATTAACTTATCAATCATCTGTCTTTCCTGTGCCAGGACAAACAGTATTTACTTTCATCCAGAGTATCCTATAATCTGTAAATATTAACTCTGTCAAGTTCTAAGAAATATAAATGGATTTTTTTTCTACAGAGGCTGAAAGTATATTCTTACTGTAGCTCTAATTCTCAGTTCTTGTGTTACTTTACACAAAAATTGTCCAGTTGTTTTTAGGTGACTTGTTATTTCATCAAATGTCACATTTTCCTGCTTTATGGACATTCCTATAAATGTGCATGGGCTTTGAAGGGAAATTAAAAAAAAGAATATGCGGTATTGGAATTTAAACCTATTTAATAAGCATTGTAATGTTAGCACACACCAAATATTATTCATTACCAAATTTTTAATCTGTAATTTTGCAATTTAGTCTTAAAATAGTACAAAAAAACCCACAAAATTTCTAAGCACTGAAGTTAGATACCAAAACCATGTTTAATTAAACCTTTAAGGCAACATACCAGATACGCTTCTTTTTGATAGTTGGATATGAACCCCCTTATGTTTCATAAATACAGCACTGCAAACATATTTAAAATATTTATTTTGGTGCAATTCATCAAGATGATTAAATACGTTTGTATTGATCAGCCTTTGCAGTTCCTTGTTTCATCAGACGGCCTGGTTCAAACATCAGATCTACAACATACTCTTGAGGAGGAAGCAGAAGCCCTTTGGGAGAGTCTTCAACCAATTTAACTTCATTCCAAGCTCTGTTATACTTGCCACGAACTAAACTACAGCCAATGCCAATTCTGTCTGCTATCGCCTAAAAAAGAAAGAAAAAGTAGTTAATCACAGTTCATTCATGTAGCTTCTGTGATATATAGCAAGGCCCAGAGATGCTTAAAAACAAAACAAACACCTGAAAGGCCTAGAGATTTCTTGAAACAGACTTCATGAATTTCACAGGTGTTCAAAACTTCAAACATTTATTGTTGGTTTTGCTTAGAAATGTAGACTTTAAAATGTTATTTCTCACATATCCTATGCACAACATGAAAAACATTGATTTTAGCTCTTTTCAAACACTGATACATTTATTTATCAGCCAGTCCTTCAGATCTCAAATGAAGTGCAAACTCACAGTACCCAGCAATGTTTTTCCTAGTTGGAAGACTTACTTCTGAATAACATTTTGAAGTCTATTCAAGCAGTGAGTTGCAGGCACACGGCACACATATAGCTAGTATGAAATATTAAGTGTAAAAATGTAACATTTTTATCAGTGTAAGTTTAGGACTGTTGCTTCACTCGGAAGGACACTCCTTGTTTTTCTGCCCTGGAAATGTGGGAAGCAATGAAATGAGAGGCAAGTATCTGCTAGATGAAACACCTGCCTTTCCTCTGGGCTGCACTATCACAGACAGACCTATAATGGTTTCCAGCTACCAAACTGCTTTTTCAACACACATCTGCTGTGAAGGAACGAAATCCTGGAAGATTTTTAACTTGTTACAAATGGACAAGGATATCCATTGCTTAGAGTGCTGTGGCTTTAAGAGAGATGTCCTGTCCCTACAAAAGTTTCTTAGGATAATGGAGCATAATTAATTCACGCCCTCAGAATATCATAAAATAAGTTGAAAACTTTCTCTCCCTATGGATACCATAAATTTAGGGTCGTACTCTTTCTCCTGTGTACTCTTTTGTAGGTCCTTCCTGCTTAATGTGCTAGGCCCTTGTTTCTCTTTTTCTTTCTATTCAAGAAAGGGAAAAATCCAGCCAAGAAAAAAGGATGGGACAGATAATCAGGCTGCACCAGTACATCTTCATATGAAGAAAGAAGAAATAAAACCTCCCAGTTTAAGAAACTAGAACACAGAAGCTGTTATATACTATCACAGAATACTGGATAGATACCAAATAAAAATTGTCCCAACAAATTTACATTTGCAGCATGGAAAAAGAAGGAAGCTGCATAATTCAATATTTT
Source organism: Falcunculus frontatus (assembly GCA_013398115.1). Taxonomy (NCBI): domain Eukaryota; kingdom Metazoa; phylum Chordata; class Aves; order Passeriformes; genus Falcunculus; species Falcunculus frontatus. Next base: position 9,134 of record VZRV01001538.1, on the reverse strand, counting down.
ACAGTTTACAGAAAATGTAAAATGTTTTGACTCCAAATCAAATTCTTTGGCTTTTTGCCATTTATCAAGTATTCTGCTGATATCACTTAAGACAATTTAATGACAACAAGAATGTTTACAGAAAGAAGCGATGCTGGCTTTCATTTACTGGGAAATCAACTTTATTGGTGCAAAATTATGAAACTGTATACAAAAGATTTTACATTAATATAAATACTGTATTATACTGATGCAAATATACTTCAGCTTAGAATATCCATTTAACAATAATATGTTACGTTGCAAAATAAATTATAATGTACCTTGAAAAGTAAAGCCCTGTGATAGAATGTCCCTCTTTTGATTTGCCCGATAGGCACCATGTTGCATTTCCGTTCAAATTCTATTTCACTCATCTGAAGTTCCCAGCTGAAGTTATATAGTTTCTCTATTTCAACAGGGCCACCCATCTTGTCTGCGACAAACCTGTTCCAAATGCATACATTACATTGTATGGATCAATACATCTATAATCTATAGATACATCTATACATCTATAATTCCTCTTGTATTTATTGCAAAAACATAGCATAATTTGAGACTGTAATACTTTTTCTATGTTTGCTTAATTAATTTTTTTAATTCAGTAATTGGTATTTTAAATATGCTTACTGATAAACACAGATAACCATAACTCAGGTGATTCATATTTGTCACAGACCTAAACCAAGGTGCAAAAGCAGAGATTCTGGAGAGGTGTAGTATAGGCACAAAGTCCTCAGAAAAAGTCATCCATAACAGTGTAATTGCTGAAGAAGTAATTACAGAAGCTGGTGTTCACGTTTACAGGCAACAGATTAGGTGCGTTACATATTACAGTCCCTAGACCTATCATTTGTTTGAAATAGTAATAAAGGCATGGGAATATGTGTCATGACAAAAATAAAGCCATAGGTAATGATCCCAACATAGGAAAGCAGCTGTATTTATTGAAGGTACTTATCTTCCACATGTGCTTTCTAATATTGAAGCCAGCATTCTGGGGGTGAGAGGTATTTATCCATTAAAACAAATGGCTCAGAAACAGAAACAAATCAGAACTCAGTGCAAGCTCTGCCAAAAGCATGTCTTTTGGGAGACTGTGCACCCACAGGACCAAGCCCTGATTTCTAAGTCTCCCGATAAACACACCTTCACCTCCCCTATGCAGGGTCACTGTATGTAAAGACCTTTGCTCCCCTCAGTGTCTCAGCCACAGGCACGAGGGTTATTGAGGTCTCTCACTCTGGACAAGACGTTGTAGAGCTGACATGAAAATCACAAGCCATTGCTTCAGACAGGGAGCTAAAACCTGGATGCCCTCCTGTGCAGAAGCAGTGAACCTGTTCATCTGCACAGCACAAGCAAAGCAACCTCCGAGGCCTCACTTTTCAAAACTTAGGGCTGAGGAGGCACTGGTTGCAATAGCATGGGCACAGAGAGCTATCACCAAGCGTGTCAGACGGAGTGTGCTGAAGCTGGGAATTACTGGGTGAAGCTGAGAAAGCGTGGGGCTCGAGGCAGTCCCTTGTGCTGTGTGTGCCCATGGCCAGCCCTCATTAAAGAGAGCAAAGCTGCCTGAGCTGACGTGCTCACCACCACACAAAGGTGAGCTGTGTTTGTTCCAAAGGAGACATCCACCATTACTGATGTCCCCTCATCTAGCCTGACCCCCTCCCCAATGAGCACAAGAGGAACTCTACCCAGGCTGCCAGGCTGCTGAGGGATGCTGCAGCTGCCTTCTCTCCCACTCCCTATTCAACATATGCTATTCAGGCAGCTGCCTGAAATGGAACACAAGCAGAAAAATCCCCATAGAAAACATTCTACTAAAATTTCCCATGATTGTTTCACTGGGTTGTGTGTCTGCAAGTATTTCACTGGTGTGTTAGAAGAGCAGATTTAAAAGAGAATTTTATGGATTCCACCTTGAGGAAGGCAGAATGATTTATACACAGCTGGATAGTTAAGGATGAATGTCTGTCCTGTCAAATTCTGCAATCAATGGAAAAGTCATTCCTCATATCACATTAGACCACTTCATTAAAAATGAGAGTTAGTAAAAGCAACAAATTTTGTGAAAATAAGTGGCATCTGACATCAAACCCTCCAGATTCAGGAGGCAGCCAGGAAACTGCTAAGATATAAAGGTTAAAGTATGGAGAAGATGAAAACAGACACACTGATTGGAGGTGGCAGTGATTGGTGCCCAGGCTGAAAAGTCAGTGTAACTAATGAATCACACACATTGATACCAACAGTCTGTACATGCACTATTGCAATATTCTGGCACTATTAAATCATCACGATATTAATTACAAGAGCACCTAAAAGCTACATTAGAAAATTCGTCTTATGCTTTTTGCTCTGTAGAAAACAAAATACAACAGAGTTGCTGTCCCAAGGGGTTCCAAAACCAAGTAGGCAGGAAAGATGGTAGCAGAAAGAACAGACATGATACATGTAACTTGCAACCATCTTGACTGTTAGATTTGGATTCTAACTGTGCTTTTAGGCTTTGCAAAACCTGGGTCTCTGGGGCTCCTTGATGATGTAGATGCTATATGCAGCTGATGTGTTCATTGCAAAGAATCAGTAGAGATGTATTGCAAAGAATCAGTACAGATGTATAAATGTGAAAAAGAACCTGAAATTGTCTATAAGAATATTTTTTAAATGAGAAATTTATACGCTTTTTTTGTAAGTGATACTTTATTTTTAAAAATATTAAATTAATTGCAAAAGAATTAGAAAAAAGAAGCTTAAAATCTAGAATTACGTCAACACTCTGGGCCAAAGCTGATTTGGATTCCACTTTAGCACTGGAAAATAACTCTTTTGGAAAAGTTGTCCTTGGATAAGAAAACAGTTATTTTACCAATTCAGCTTATGGAAATACGATTTGGTACTCACTGTGCAAGAGCCACAACCTGTTCCCGGGTAGTAGTTAGTGGTAGAATTGTTTTGGAAGCATCACTAATATAATCCATTAAAATGAAGTCAGGTGGTGGTAGCCAGGGGGAATCTTCTTGACTTATTTCCTCCTGGACTTCAGGTGTAACGTTAATAATTTCTTTTGGTTTTTCCTCTTGTTTTTTCCCCTTCCTTTTTCTTACATAGAAAAAAATTATATACTTATTTAGAACACTGTCATCTCTAAAGTTCAAATTCAATTACATTAGTTCTCCGACAGGACATTTAGACATATTGACTGGGGAGAGGTGGAAGGTAGGAGACATCTTTTCTCTTGGTAACAAATATCCAAAATCTACAAAGCTGTAGAGAACACTTGTGGAACATGCTCTCAGGAGGTGGTCAGGAACAAGTGCCACTAGCTCCATATTAACATTGTTTTAAATTCTCATTTTACTTTTAGTTAATGGCTTTGATATGCCTTTCCCATATATGGATTATCTAGAGGAGGAGACACTTACCTACTATATACATATAGGGCATATTTTTAGTTATGGTTTAGTTCTGTATGGATATGAAATAAAATTCATGAACGTCAATGAGTTTTTACTTGATAAATGTCTGGTCTTCAAATAAGGGAAAAAATGGTTTCAAAAGCATGGCTGAAATCTTGACAGGATATTCCAAAAGACAGCCTTTGTATTTGCAAGTTCAGGTACTTCAAGCATTATGCAAACTACAGCATGGCTTGTCAGAGAAAGATTTTATAACAAGTCTGTATTTTTGCTGACATTTTTTCATTGCACATGCTTCATATTTTACTAATGCTCAGGATCTGAAGAATAACTATGATCCTAAACAGGCATCTTACGCACCCATCAGAAGTATAAATGAAATTATTGTTCTGCTTAAATTAAATACTGTGCATTTCACAAGTTATACAGCAACTATAAAATCATTATCTTACCAGAGGTATTATTAAGGTCTATACAATTAGATAGTTTGGGATCTTTCATTTGTGGGAACACATGAAACTAGTGTTTTGTAAGCATTATGTCTTTTTTCAGCATAGATCCTGAACAATTCTACTGTGAAATACAACAGAACTTCTGTCCTTCATTTAACAGTTCTGGATTATTTTTAAAAAATCTATAGTACTTTTGGTGATCTTGGAAGTAAAAACAAAAAAGAAATAAAGGATCACTAGAATACATAGCTCCAGGACACACTATCATTATTGCATGCTCTTCAAATTATTCTTAAAATTTTTACTATGAATAGCACTCTTAAGATGGAAGGCATTGAACAAAGCAAAAGGGCATACACCATTATCAGTAGCTGAATTCAAGCAATTTGTCTTCAGAATACTTTGCAAACTTTTCTTTAACCTATTGAGATTTACCATATTCACAAAAAGCCCTTTTCATAGGTGTCACAAAGCACTTTATTTTAGAAGGATAACCAATTAAGATTTAATCTTAAAATTATAGAAAATTCACCACCCTCTTAAATAAACTGTTCTGGTTATTAATTACACTTACACTTGGAAAAAAGCAGACAAACAGTTTCCTTTATCTAATTTGACTCTATCTAACTATAGCCAGAGAACCTTATAATGCTAGATTAAATAGCTATCTACTTACCCATTTAACCATTTATACATTATGGTTAAAAATACAGTGTTTAAAAAAATCCTGAATTATTCAAAACTCCCTGGTGTCCAGTTTAGGAGGTTTATAGGCATTTTACAAAAGCTGTAATTCTTGTTTCTTCATCATTTGCCCTTTCCCCCCTTCTTCCCTTCTATCCTCCCAGTACTTTCTTTTCTCTATGAGAAGTGCACCGTTAAATTACAGTGCTATAGGAGAATTTGTTCCCTATTCCTATCTATTCAAATGAGTCTAGAATCACACTTATTCTCCTTCTTTTCAATTTTCAGGAACAAAACACCTGAGAGAGATGGGTTTGAACAGTGATTTGTTTGGGTTTTTTGCTGCTGCTTATTTCTCTCAGGTATGAATATGTTCTGTTCCTTGGTGGAATAGCTGATTAAGGTTTTCTTCCACACTTGCCTCTACCTTAGTCCTCAACTCTTCAGTTCATCATATCTGTCTAATCCTTAAATCATAAGGAACTGTGGAGCTGCTGTCTTATAGCTCAGTGCTATAAAATAACTGGTAAACACTACAGGAGACTTCTACCATCTTTTTTCCTGTCCTCTTTTTTTAATCCCCATCTTCTTACCAGTGGGAATTGTGACATCAGAAAAAAAATCACTCTCATTTCTCAGAGCTGTCTTCCTAGTTGTGAGACTACTTGCTGTGAAAGCAGAGGAATATTGCAAAGGAGAGCTCATGGCACTTAACAGTCTCCAAGCTGTTTCTGATTCTTTGCAACTTCAGTACAAGATCCAACAGGTCACCAGAGCATCAGCTGGAGTAAAAAGGCAGCCAATACAATATTCTACCATCAAAAGGCAGCCATGACACCTATTTTCTTTCCATTTTGCATAGCTTAAATGCCCTGGTTCTCTTTTGAAAAGGAATAAATGAGCACTGAGAAGTATTTTCTTAAATGCAGTACTGAAACATAGGATGGAATAAATACACATTTATTAGTCTACATTAAATACAACTTTTTAGCACAGTCAGTGTGTATATCAGATATGAAACGGTGTGATTAAAAATGTTGCTGTCAATGCAAATATATGTCAGGCTATCAACTAGGCACTTCCTCTACATCTAATTCAAACATTTCCAGCAGACAATTACAACTGCCTTTTCTCTTGGCTTTCTGCTATGGTTTATATAGAGTAGTATCACTTTTTCAAAACAATGGCTTTAAACAGTGTTCAGTAGGACTTTGCAAAATAGTGATGAACAGAAACATATGATCAAAGGAAAAAATATGTAGGAAAAAGTCTAAGCATGTTTGAGACTTCGAGTCAGCTACTGACCTTCAAGTAACTCCCATATATCTCACAAATTAATGATAATAATGATGTATGCATTATGGATTCAAAATGAATGACAATTGGGTTATAAATCATAAAACTTGATCATGACATTCAAAAGCAATTATTTCATAGTTGAAGAAAAGAGTCCTTGTACTTCTGCAAGGTTTACTATGGGAAATTGAGGCAGGTATTTATTTTTTCCTAAAGAAAATTTTTTGCTTTCCAAAGAGTTATAGTTGCAAACAGAGCAGTCATTTACTCTGTAATTATATAAATTGCATTAAAAAGCAACCATCCAAGTGTATCCTCATCACACACTGTAATAAACAAATATATTATCTTGTCAGAGCAGGTCTCTCAGCTCCTGAGACTATACAAAATGGCCTATGACTCTAGAGCATCTTCCGAGGTGACGGAACTCCCCACTGGAGCAGAGAAAACATAACTGGAGCCCAGTACCTCCCCTTGCCTCTGCTCCCTTTGAGTGAACTGGCATGAGCACAGTGGGTCACGAGCAGAGCACGCGGGGCAGCAGCAGGACCTGCAAGGCAGCAGAAGCTGGGACAGGCCTCCTAATACACTCAAGCTGCCATATCCACTCTGGTACATACTGACACAGGGACCTTCCATGATGCAGTTCATATGATCCATTTCAGGTATTTACTATAAAATGATTTAAACTGAATTCCAGAAGTGCTTGCAGTCCAAATGACAAGTCAAATGGGAATGTCTGCCTTGTAAGTCAATAAATTCTGGATAGACTAGTCTGACAGTCTAGTCTATCCTGGGTTGCGATTTAAGTCAAAACCTCAAACGTTCACAGTCAGTAGCTATTACCTGTCAATAATTTGCATGTCTGTTCTAAACATGCTGATATAATTCAAACATATTCAAATATTACTCAAAGTGTAATACCTTAAGCCTTTTCCTCTAGAGCTGCTTTTGCTGATGTGTCCAGATAACTCCTGCTTTTCCTCTATTGGAGATACCACTGAACTAAAAGATCAAAAGCACATTTCAGTTTTGCCTTGATTTTCTTACTGCACATTTCATCTCTCAAGTGCAAAAACAAACATGCACAGAAACATACAAGCAGTGTAAGAAATCGGCCATTATTTCTGTCAATAAAACACCTGTACAGACAGTAGGGTATCACAGTTCAGGAATGAGCTCCAAAATAAAAACTGGAAATACAGTACCTCAGCTCCTACAACAGACACACCATTTCTCCTTTTTTTCCAACCCTGCAGCACTTAACATTCCATCAATGGCAAGGAGGCTCTATTTGGACTGGTTTTGGGTTCCCCTGGAATTAGGCATGTACACCTGCCTTCTCCAAAAGGCACTGTTGTGGTCATGATTGTGTTGCAGTTTTACAGGAAGGACAGCTGGGAGACCATGGCTCAGTTTTCTTCCACAGGAACAAACTACAGGTTAAGTATGTTATATTAGACAAGGACTAGAAGCCTCGTCTCGGCAAGAGTAAGGAGTCAAGTACCCGAACAGCTGAAGTAGAAAGCCCTGTTCATTACACCTCATTGTTAGTGATCAGCTACAACAAACCACAAAGAGACTGCTAAACCCCAAATATCTTGTGGTCAGCTATCTGCAGGTGTGAGGGACAGATTCAAATCCTCTTTCTGTAAAAGAAGGAAATTAGTTTTCCCCTACAAGAGTAGAGGTTCTGATCTACTTGGTATGAAGAGACACACTGCAGCACTGTACCTAGTGTATCATATGGATCAGGACAACTGCTGCAAGAGCAAAGCATTTTTAGGCTAGTTACCAAAAAATCAGGACATCTTTGAGCACACCCTTCTCAGCTTTTAGTCGTCTATGGAACTGCACTGGAAGATATTTAAACTAGAAATAAGGAGGCACATAGGCAGTGTAGGAACATTTTATGGGTCTAGATTCTAAACTGAGAAAGAACTCCTACTGTAATTTCCCTGTGTCTTGGTTGTCAAGTTATAAAATAACAGCATTTCACTGCTTCCAAGGGATAATGAAGGAGAAAAAGAGCAAATAAGTGTGAGCTGTTCAAATACAGCATGGGAAGAGAGGACAAATAATCACTAAGACAAAGGAATATTATTTTGAATAGAAGGTGAAAGAAAGACTCCAAAAACATATTTAACATTGTGTTTAGGTATTTGTACTCCATTCAGAAACTGCCACTACTTTCAGTCAGAATTCTATTTCTAGTGTTAGAGCAACAGAACACTGAAAACTAGTAAATCTGAAAACCATACCTTGCTTTTTCACTACTGCTTGTTCTTGAAAGAGATGGTGACACATCTTGTGCCTTCTCTACTACAACACTGAAACAGAATAAGATATTTTGCATGTTATTTGTAGAGTTAATATTTGCATGGGACGCTATGAACATGGAGTTTGGATTTTAAAAGACAGTAAATATATTCATAGGTGGTATATAAGTGGAAGAAATAACATAACTACTAATAAACCAGACATTAATTCAGGGATCAAAAATGAAGTATGGACTCACAGAATGACAGAATATGCTGAGCTGGAAGGGACCCATCAAGCTCATCAAGTCCAACTCCTGGCTCTGCACAGAACCATCCCCAAGATTCACACCTTGTGCCCGGGAGTATTGTCCAAATCCTTCTTGAACTCTGTCAGGCTTAGTTCTGTGACCACTTCCCCAGGGAGCTGTTCCAGTGCCCAACCGCTCTCTGGGGGAAGAACCTTTTCCTAACATGCAACCTAAACCTCCCCTGAAACAACCTAAGGCCATTCCCTCAGGTCCTGTCACTGGTCACCACAGAGAAGAGATCAGTGCCTGACCCTTCCCCTCATGAGAAAGTTGTAGATTGCCATAAGGTCTTCCCTCAGTCTCCTCTTCTCCAGGCTGAACAGACCAAGTGACCTCAGCCACTCCTCACACAGCTTCCCCTCAAGGCCCTTCACCATCCCCGTGGCCCTCCTTTGGATGCTCTCTAATAGTTTAGTATCTTTTTTATATTGTGGCACCCAGAACTGCCCCCAGCA
>VZRV01001536.1:1090190-1228458 GCA_013398115.1 Falcunculus frontatus | reverse complement strand
GCTGCTGCACGGGGCGCTGCACGCTGATCTTCCTCTGCTCGCTGCAGCTGGTGAGTGCCGGGGCACGCTTCGGCTTCGCGGGCGGTGGGCAGGGACGGGCGCTCTCTCCCCCTCCCCGGCCCCGGCCACGGCCACCGGGGGCACGGAGCGGCGCTGACCCGGCCGCGGAGCTGTCCGCGCCCGCCGCCCCGACGGCGCACTCGCCCCGCGCCCCCGCGCCCCGGCCCGTAAGTTTCGCGGTGCGACGCGGCGTGGGGCGAGAGCGGCCCCATGGCCGGGGGACGGAGAGGGTCGGCAACCCGGGGAGGGTGCCGCGGCGCTCCAGCCCGGGCGGCTGTCAGCCCTCCCTGCCTGAGGGAGAGCGACTCCCCCGCCCTGGTGTCGCTTCGAGACGGTGTCACTCCCCGCTGGTGCCGGGCAGGGGCTTCCCCCGTCTGCTCAAAGTAGAGGCCGAGGGGAAGAACGAGGCTGACGGTGCCCCCGGTCGGTACCCGCGGGGCGGCGGTGGGGCCGGACGCTGCTGGGCGCTGCCGGTGCGGTGGGAAGATGCGGGGATCGGCATCTCCGCCTTTTTCTATTTTTCTTAACCTGTGTAAAAGCGACGTGTGCCGGCCCTCTCCCGTGACTTTTCTTGGGATTACTTTCCTCTGATTAAGTATTCCTCAGCGTGCAGCTGAAACAACAGAACGGTGCCGCTTCTTCTCTTTGTTTGGTGGAGTTGGTATATTTATTTTAGAGAAAAGAGTTGTTGAGATAAATCACCGCCAAACAACAATAATCTTCCCTCTGGCTCATTAGCAGGATGATAAAATAATGCTTTCCCCTTAACGGTAGTCCCTGGTCCCAACAGTGTTTTAAAAGATTTTTCTCTTTTCTAGTGACTCAGTGTCATCATTCTGCCACATGATCTCTCTTAAAATGAGTGCTGTTCCTTGTATGTGTGTCTGTAAAGAAGAAAAGTGGGATGCATGGGGATGTGTGTGTTTGTTTGTATTTGTTTGTGATCTTTCTAGTTTTCTCTTACAGCACTTCGAAATCGTTTCTGTTTTGGAGATAATACTCTAGAAGTAATTGTACATATTGCATTTATTTGAAGATCCCCTTTCATTTGCAAGGCTTTGTGCCAGGTTCTTAGCCTGTGTAAACTGATGTGTCTCCATTGTTTCCAGTGTGTGCCTGGACCTTATTCAGATGTGCTTTAGAGTGTTGGGCTTAGTGTGGTATAAGTACCTCAACAGCACAACTTTGGTAAAAAACAGAGGAGGCATATGATTTGTACTTTTAGTGTAAGGAAAATGTTCTTTATACATTGCTGTTATTTTTTATTCCTTGTTTTGTATCAGTTTTGCGCTAACGACTGCAGCAGAATTGCTCCTGATTTACATCATGCACATGGGAGGGGAAACAAACCCTTTTTCTTCAAATATATCTCTTTGCCAGTTATGAGTATTATAATAACTGTGTTTACTATTCTGTAGAATTACTGGGAGGCTATAAAAATTGAAGTAAAGTGTGAATGGCCACCATAATCTGCAGAGAAATGTATAAAAAGTCTTTCAGGAAAAGAGTCGTGTTTTATAAAAGACCTATCAGATGATATAACAACTTTCAAAAATTACTTAAATGCATAGTTTTTTCTGCTGTACTTACCTGTTTTATAGTGATGTTCCACTGTCATATCGACATCTTTCAGGTGCTGATAAATGTCTGTATGACAAAATGCTGTCATTTAAATTTATTTTCATTTTAAAATAGAAGTCCTTCTTTATATTCAAGAAGTAATCTAGTAGAGATTATGTCCTGGATCTGACCAAGACAGGGTTAATTTTTTTGCAGTAGCTTGGAGGGGACATGGCTAGGACATGGGGGCTATTCTATACTACCTCACATCATTGCCAGGGGTGAAGGAAAAGGACTCTGTTCCAGGGAGAATGGGCTCCTTCCGGATGGGGTAGTGTGGCACCAGTCCCAAGATGGAGAGATCAGTGGGGTGGCCCAGGTTCCAAGCCAGGGGGAGCATGGCTGCGTGGCTTCGGTCTGGTGGGACTGGGGTGAGCATTTTGCATGTGTATCACTCTCTCTTTAGCACGCTTTTGTTATTAATATTGTTGATGTTACTGTACCTTTTCTTATCTCATTGCTGTTTCCAGTAAATTGTTCTTATCTCAACCCATGATCTTTGAATTTTGTGTCTCTAATTCTCCTCTCCAGGCACCTGTAGGGGGAAGGGAGAGGGGGAAAGGGATCGACCAAGTGGTAGCATGGTTTGGAGAGTCTCAGTGGGAGAACTAAATTGGGGAGTATCATTCCTAAACCATGTCACATGAACTTAAATCTCAGATGCTTTGCATGATCTCAGTGGTGGTAGTGTTCAGTTTATATACATAGAAGTTATCACCACAGGATGTGGATCTTTTCTGATTATCTTAGAGGTCATGAATACAAAACATATGCAGCAAAACTGCATCCCTGGACATTACTGTCATTAAGTGAGATTTATTTTACTTTGCATCCACTTATGGAGAGGTGAAAGAAATATTAGCGCTTGTAGACAATATTTGCATTAAATCTTGCAAAACTCAATCACTTGTACTAACTTGTAGAATTTCCGAAGTACTGATGATTTATATGACTTGAGGAAAAACTTTAAAAAGGAAACAGATGAGCACATATTTTAAAAGAAGTTGTTTACATTAGTCATGTTCTGGTCATGTCAGAGAAGAGCCTGGGAACAGCTCAGACTTAGTCTTGAGATTAACCTTTAGATATTACCTGAGAAAGAAATATCTTATTAAATACAATTTACAACACCTTTTATAGTGTGCATGTACTATGTAGCTTGTCCTCTGTATAAGATGGGAAGTAAAAAAGCCAAATCCCTGGAGACATGTTCATAAACCAGATTTGCTTCTTGTTCTAAAGAAGAGTGCATTGTTCAGTGTCCTCAAACACAGCTTCTAGATTCTTTAAAACTTTTGTCTTGTCTAACTTTTGCGTCCTTATCCTAGCAACATATAAACAAGTACCCTAGGTAAAAGTGAGAGAGAACAACGGTTATTGCATTACTGTGAATAAAATACCCTTTCTCTAATGTTAACCCGTTAAGTACATTAACTGCAAGAAGATTTGTTTGTAATTTTCAGTGCTGTTTGTCAGGGGATTTTAACATAAAATGGCAATAATACCACTTTTCAGTTATGTTTTAATCCCTGAAAATGGAGGTTTTTGACTGACACATTTCACTTTTTTGTAATAAGCACATTTAAGTGTTGAATTCAGTAATCCTAAGGACAATCTGTAATTACTCTTCTGTCATCTAATAATAACTTGATTTGTAAATGGGAATCCATATCATTATGTGTAATGCAGAATTCTGGAAAAAATCATTGAGATGGAAGTGTTGGTAGCACAAGTTCAGGAAAAGCTATTAGTCACTGTTTCCATGAACCCTTTTAGGTGGATTCTGCTTCTGAAAACCAAGAAAATTTTGTATAAGGAGAACTGTATCTTGCCCCACTGTCCCTCCTTGATCTTTCACTGTTTTGCTCTTCCTGACTGAAGCATTGTCACATGCCGTTGCCAAAGGTGTCTGATCAAAGAACGCTGAAGTGTGTGCGTATCCTTGTGTGCATAAATATGTCATTAAGATTATTAGGAGCTATGTATACATTGGGAAAATATATCATAAGGACATATGTATCATTTGGATTACAGCCATAATTCTTACTGGTGCCACTAGAAGTCTGAGACATTGGCCTTGTCTGTACTAGAAAATTAAACCAGCTGGCAGAGACTGTGCCTGTGCTGTTGCAGACACCATGCCATAAAACACTGCAAGATGAAAATGTTTGGAAAATAAATTCAAAAATATTAAATTCTGGAAGTGGTAAATTGACAATGAATTGCAACAAGATTTAGCTGTGTGAATCCAATTGGTGTTAATAAACGTCACACAGTGAAAACCTTCATGCTGCTTTGAAAATGTATTTCTGAGGAAGTACCTTTGCAGGATAATGTTGTTTCAACATTTTCAATAAGTGGAAGTTTTTTGGGACCTAGAAGTATACAGATAAACGAACATAAAGAACTCTAAATACAGAGATAGTGAATGAGATTTTCAAGGTGGTTAAGGGACACTTGATGGAAGGTGTGTGACTAAGTCTCTTCATGTTTTTGACAGTCTCATTTCATGTGTTTATCCTCGGGCTCCTCTGCACTGTGTTCATTCTGTAGGTCCTGATGTAGAAGTGTATGGTTTATCCAGTTATAGCTAGTGTAAAATAGGCTGTTCCCTATTTAACCTGTTACTTCCCAAATAAGTAAAGTGTCAGCAGGCCACACTGGAAAATTATTCCAGTGGAAACTCAACTTCTATGCACTAAGGTTTTGACTAGTGATTGTTTGGGAAGCTCAGTTGGTCATTTTAATAGCCTAATCCTTTTCAATATTCAGAAGATTTATATTTATGATTGTCATTAACTTTAATTATATTGATGTATGTAAATCCTTACATTTGGAGATGAGACTATATCAATTAGAATGAATGATGATGTTTCATCATTTGTTACTGGACATCATGGAATTTCAGCAGTTATGTGGGGAAGTGATATATGTACATATTACGCATAGATTTTCATCTCATTTTTAAATACTTTATAGAGCCGGACACTTTATGACTTTGACTCTCGATGCTTGTGTGTTAGAACTGACAGATACCAGTTATTCAGTTAACAGCTCAGGGATTCAAGGGAATTGATAAATTTGAGAAAGTAAAATCTTTGAACCAATAAATTGCTGCACTATTTATGTTGATGAAAGAATCACCAGCCCATTGATCTGGAGATGAAGCATCTGTCCACTGATACAAGAGGAGGAAGTTGAGGGAGTGCCTATTGTATTAGCAAGGGTGGAGAAAGCTTGGAATTTTAGCCACAAACAATGCCTTGGTTGCAGGATGTTGCACTTTCTTTATAGCAGCTGAGATTGGAATGGTGTTTTCCTCTGATAACACAAATGACATTCCCAAAACATGTAACCATTGCTGGTGGCTATACCTAAGAGGCTGAAATGCTTATGATATGGGTGTACAGTTGCATTTAACCTTAAGATTGGAAATAATACACTGCATCCAGTAGAACTACTTGAGTTAAATATTCACAATCCAAAAAAACATATTATATACTTTTTAGGATCTCTGTCATCAGGGACAAGAGAGTAAAAACTAACACTGTTTGCCACTTTGTGTTTTTGCTTTATTTTTCAAAATCGTTGGGAGTTATATGTTAGTGAAACACATATTCTGAGCTTGTCAACACTTTAGGATTTTACCTCTCCATGCACCAGAAATTCAGCTTCAGAAGTGAAACCCCCTCCTGTCGGAACTGCATATAAGACTTCATTCTGTTCAGTGTTCCAAAGTTAGAAATTCAGAACTGGAGGAACCACGAACTTTCAGAACCGTCTGAAATTTCTGAACTGGGTGAATTTCTGAAAAGAATCATGTGGCTCTTGCTTAGTTTTAGGCTCCATCCACCACAGCAGGCTATTTTTCTACAATTTTTGGCCGCTCTACGACTGACGGTTAATTGTCGTATAAACATTTAATGAATATATTTATAATGGTGAAGTGAAAGAGTTAAGATTTCAATTATAATAATGACAATTAATGCACTGGAAATTGTGAATAATATAGCTGTTCTTCCTATCTATAAGATCAGTAAGCTTTGTAAATAGTTATTTTAAGAACATTCAGATATGCTGCTGATCTGCTTCTGTGTCAAGACATGCTACATTCTACCTAGACCCCATTCTTGAGACTAGGACACAAATACTGTGGTTTGGAAAGTCATTGGAATTCAGGATAGTATTGTTGGATCTAAATAGACTTTGGGTAGGAGTTGAAGAACTTGAACACTTTGTAGGTTTATTTTTGGAGATCATATGGGATCGATTGCTCTTGCAGTTGTTTAGGTGGTGTTTAAGTCTTGGTAATTTTGTGAGGTTTGGAGCTGAAATAAAAACTTGTAAGACTAGGTAATCTTAGCTCAAGTTTTTCTGTATCTTACTTGCATCTTACAGGTACAAAGAGGCCTTTTTAGTTTTAGGGCCAATCTGGTAAATTGACAAATAAGTAATAAAATCACAATTCCTTAGTTTTTTTGAGTAAAAGTGTTGCATTTTGGCCCCCCTATGATATACAAATTAATTGTCACATAAATAAATGAATTTATTGATTAGATGACCAAAGAGAGAGTCAAACCAGTCTCACCAATCATTGGCTCTGATATTGTACAAGAAAAGTGAATAGAGGTTTTGTTCTTCACTTGGTTAGAACTGGAGTAAATTAATGTATTCCATACTTGCTAAGATGATCACTTCTTGGGTGTGGTTGGTGAAGTGGGGAGGCAAAGGACCCAGGATGCAACACAGAGGAAATTCTGATTGAATACTAGAAAAAAAGTCATAGTGAGATTATTGGATTGTGTTTTTGAAAGAAGTTTTGGAAACTCCACCCTTGAATAAATTCAAATCAAGCTAAACATAGCTCTCAAAAACCTGATGTAATTGAAGTTTATCTGACGTAAAATTTGGCCCTGCTATGAATAAAGGTTTTACCAGGTGACCTCAAAAGAGTCCTTGCAACTTAGGTTATCCTGAGATTATATGATCTTACCAGAGCATAAGGAATAAGGGTCTGCAATTTTTTATTAGGAGGGTATTTAAAATACACAGTAATTTGAGTTATTTTGAAATAATTAGTTTCTTAATTTGTTGTGTTTATAATGCAGTGGAAATAGGCTTGATATGGCAATAACAATTCTAGTATTCCGTTGTATCTCTTGGTGTCAAACTTCGGTGTTTAAGTAAATGAGAAGTACCTGTGACGGCCTTGAGATTTATTATTTTGTAAATAACAATACTGTGATACAATGTAGTAGATCAGACTTATTAATATTGAAGCAAAGTATATTTCATTCAGTCAGTCTTGTAATTAATTGCTAAGCAGTCATTTCGGGGCAAAAAGACTGTTTATTTCTGTCTGTACAGGGAAATGAACTGTACATTTTTGGTTCTAGATGACTAATATAAAGGAGCAGTAATAAGTGACTGTGTGGTTCAGGAAACTGATAATATGATACAGAGTTTTTTACCTCTAGGTCACATTTTGAAATTCACTGCAAGTTCGATGAGGGCAAATGTCATTATGAAATGTTTATATTAAATGATACTGGTCTTGCTACAGCGTCGGTATAAAAATGTCATCTTAATATAGAGATTGGTCCTAATTTCCACCTTATGTTATAAAAGAAGGGTGAAGATTGGTGAGCATGGTACTGTGAAGGCCAAAGTGATGTTTTTGCCAAAGTGTCCTTCAGGTCAGCTTATCAGGGGTGCAAGCAGGATAGTGCAATGAAGTTTGCACCACTGCCTTAGCTCACACTGGACATGATATCTTTGTAAGCTTTATAACTGACATTAAATAAAAATGAAAAATAATATTAATTGTGTTGGTTTTGTGTAAATTTAATCTTTTTCATTGGTCAGAAAGAAGAACATTTGTTACTGCTTTTTTTTTTAGCACAAATTGTCTTGAAAATAAAATTTGGGCAGTAGCAAAGGGAAGGTGTCTCACTTTGAATCTTGAAGCAGCTCAGTTTTGTCGAAGATGAAACAGTTTTCTCCATCTCTCATGAGCAGTTAATGCATACCTTCCTAAAGGGTATGCCAGCAGGTTTTGGATCAGACACTCCTACGCTGAGTGAGACTTTCAATTCCTTGACACAGCTGTGCCAGCAGCACTATCACAGGTTTTACTGTGTCATGGGCTTTTTTTTGCTTCCATGTGTGACCAGTGAAATCTTTGTAGTCTTGCTATGGATCTGTGCCTTTGGCAGGTTTGTAAAGGACAGTGGTAAGTGGGATTATCACTGTACTCTGATCTCAGGAACATACAGAGTGCTTAAGACCCTGGTAATGAAATGGTAGTAAAAGATTTTATTTTAGACCTTTTACTTTTTACTATACTTCCTTATCATCTTGTCTTTCTTCAAACACAGCCCTATCTTGCATGTAATCTCAACTCAGATGGATTTTTTAATGCTGTGGTGATTTGGGACTTGTTCTTACAAGTTGCTGAATGCCCTACAGCTCTCATTAAAGTTGCTGAAAGTCATTCTTTTACATACAGGCTCCTTATAATGGTAGGTTCAAGCAAAAGCAGCAGTGAACCTCTTCCACCTGGTAGTACAGTAAAAGAAAAGGAAAAAGGAAAATTTTGTACTTAATACATCAGCCAGTTTCAGCCAGACAAATATCCCTTACAGAAATGAATGTTGGAAAGAAATAAAATTGAAAATTTTATGAAATGCAGAAGGAAGATAATTGTAAACCAATTATTTATGTTGAGAGTTATTCTTGAGTAATCACACTTGGTTCTTCCACAGGTCTCTCCAAAGGGAGTTGATAGAAAGGTGGCGGGTTTTTGGTTTTTATTTTGGTTTTTTTGTTTAGTTTCATCAGTACACAAGTTTTGGCTGAGAGTAGGTGTAGATATATATAACGGGTATATGCTTGACAATGAGCCAAATGGAATTCCCTGAGGAGGGTTTTGACACACACCAAAGTAACTACAGATATAGCAAAGTAGAATAATACTTAGGAGATGAAGCATGAGCAGAAAGATCCTAAAATGCTTTTGTAGTTAAGGAGATTATGTGGGAGCATGGGATGAAAGGTATAGAAAGGTGCGTTTAGATGAGTGTAAAAAAAGTGGGATGTGGAAGCCCTCTTCATCAGAGAGATGAAAGTTGCCTCCGTATGTGGGAGGAATTCCTGCCTAAGGTTTCACTGAAAATAAGATCTTAAGAAAAAGATTTTTATTTATCTTTTCTAATGTACTGCTGCTGCTGCTAAGCCAGTTTCTCGCTATTCTGTTGTAAAGTTACTGTGTTAGTGTCAGATCCTTTGAATAAAAAATGCCAGGGGAGCAAAATCATAGGACGATGATATTTTCTAGGGAGATTGGAATGACTGTCATGTTTCTCATCCAACTCTAGTTTTTGCCTTTGGTTGAGCCTTGAATACTCTGTGTTGTCCTGGGAATGCTGCAACTTCACTGGAATCTCCTGTGAGCAAAATGCTCCTGGAACTTAGGAGCGTGCAAGTGAAGCTCAGTGCGAGGCACAGTGGAAATGAGTAGACATGTAAATCTCTATCATCTGATACTGTGCATGCGTAGAAAACAAAACAAAACAAAAACCAAAAAACCTTCCAGTTAAGTGCAGCTTCTTAGATGGACTGAAAAGAGCTCATGTCTAAATGCATTTTGGATATAAAATTCTGTTAAAATGGAATGCAT
Source organism: Falcunculus frontatus (assembly GCA_013398115.1). Classification (NCBI taxonomy): domain Eukaryota; kingdom Metazoa; phylum Chordata; class Aves; order Passeriformes; genus Falcunculus; species Falcunculus frontatus. The sequence continues at coordinate 1,219,100 of VZRV01001536.1, read as the reverse complement.
AGAGAAACATTCTTCTGGAAGTTTAGCCTCCACAATCAACGAATAAAAAGCTGAAGAATTCTAAAGCTGGAAACTTTTGTGCATTATAATACAGGAATAACATCACAAGAATATATAGTTTTGCCTCTGCTGGTGAGCTGTTTATTTTTCCTACTAACAGCTTGCTGTATCTTTCTATTGAAGAGTGGGAAGGGTGTTTAATTTCTCTAATATGTATTTGTTTCATGAATTAAGTAGACATCACCAGGGTAAGTGTGTTTATATTTTAATTGGAACAGAGGCCTTGGTGCTCCTACTGATTGAATAATTTGCGTCGTGGAAACCTGAAAAGCCTCTCTGTCCTCTAATGCAGGTGGAGCTACTCAGAATACTGAAGATAGATGGTCTTCACATGGACATCCCGAGCAACTGAAGATTCTTTAATCAGACTATAGTCAGTGAGCTGTACATTTGGAAAATCCCTGTTTTAGTGTACCCACCAACATGGGCATTCAGAAAGCCTAAAAAATGCCCAAATTTGGAAGACATTTTTCTCAATTACCTCTGTTTCCAGTTCTTATGTTTGTTAGAGTCACAGTTTTGTGCTCAGCCTCATCCTTCTTCTGACAAACCATTGCTGTTCACATCAATAGGAAACTCTTGGCTCCAATGTCTAGCTGTGAAATTATACACTATTTCCATTTTCATGTTCATCTTTTTTTTTTCTGGAGCCAGATGATTTGTTCCCAACTCTCCTCCCAGTTTTTCAGAACAACTTCCAAATTCTGATCTTTATCTGTTTATCGTAGTAAGATTCAGACTGTGTTCATCAAACCAGTCAAGACTGTTAAAATTTACTTGTGGCTGTAAATGCGCCCCGTACGTTGTTCTTATCTGAGTGATTTGCAGCTGTACAACATAAGTTTTCTTTTAGTATAAGCAACAGTTATTTGTAGTTCTTCACATGATGTTGGTTGCAAAGCAATATGAAAAGGTCTGGTTAGTTCAGAAAAGAAGGGAATGTGAACGAGTTATAACAGATAGATGAACTAGTAGTGTCATTTACTGCAATGCAGTTATTAGAGCACTTGCAATGGTAGTGTTAGGATGAACTGAAAAAAATGCTTCCAAGCCTGGATTTACAGTGAAAAATTAGACATATGGCAGTATGGAATTGGAATGGCAGTAGCCTATATCCAAACTTAATTCAAATATCAGAAATTAGTTTAAGCACTATGAAATATATTAGATGCCATGAATGGCTTTAAGTTGTATATTACTAATGTATAATTTAGTCATAGTGGTTTGGTGAAAGCCAAAGCTGAGTGAGTTGTGCCAGAAGTAACCACAAAGTGCCAAAGTTTATTTAAATTGGATTAAATTATGAAGCCTACCATTTCTCTGTTTTTTTTCATGAGTTAGACATCATGAAGATAAGTGTGTTTACATTTTAATTGTAATCAGTTACATTTGTTAATCTGTGCAACTGTAATTAATTGAATGCACGGATGACTCTTTCAAAGTGTAGCCCGTGCAGCTGAGATGTGGTGTGCTGCCTTGCTCAGTGGTAATGCAGGGTGTGAAGCAGCCTCACCAGGATGATACTGACACTCATCACATAGGTACATGAACCTTATTGCTTGTTCTGCTGTGGGACAGGTACTAAATCTGTATCCAGCCTGATCTGCTGAAATTTTCTATACACCCTGCATTTTTGAAAGAAGTGTAATGCATAATGGTTGGAGAGCAATACTGCCTGTAACCTCTTCTGGTCACATTTAACAAGCCTGGATCATGTAGGGGCTGGGGAGAAGGTGATGTCAAATACTTTCATTGCAATTTTTGTATCCATGAAAGGTTCCAGGTTTCGGTGTTTAAGTCAGTATGTGATACTTACTTGCACTGAAAGCTGAGGGTCTGTTTCTGCAGTGCCTTGTGGCCTAAAGAGTGTCCAGGTTAATCTGAGATTTCACAGAGCAACTGAGATTCTGGTATATTCATTGTAGATTTATTAATTTATTTATTATTTAGCTTTATTATGTATTTGGTTCTCTTGGCCTATCTGACCAGTGAAATTCTTGGCCACATAAATTTCTTAGTTTTCTCTGAGATTTCTAGGCTGGACTATACTTGGTTGACATGCCAGTCATGCTGGAGGGCTCCACTCCTGCTGGGGTTTCACTGTGTGTATTCATCTGTTGAGAAGCTGAAGTAAATAATGCCCCCAGCTCAGGGCTGGATTTGCCCTTTTAAAGATCATTTGAAGCACACTGCAACTGAAGTTGGCTCTGGATTAGGGTGTGTAACTGAGATACAACCTGCCTCAAGCACTTACAAACCAAAACAGATAATGGAGTCGGAAAAAGACGCGTGCAAATGTTTTGCTTTATGCTCTACAGGAAGTCTCTGGAGTTGTAGTTCAGGCTGGTTTTATGCTTGGTGATTCTTCATGTTCTTGCACACAGTTACCATAATTCCATTTTTTTATATTGGCCACATGTGACTGTGCGCATATGAACACTTTGATGGGCAGGTTCACTGTATTTGGGTGAGCTCATAATTTAGGGAACATGTTTCTTTTTAATCGTGTACTGTTTGCAAAGTGATTTAGAGGTGCTAAAATATATTGCAAAGACAAAAATCTCTTTCTGTTTCAGGAGGAACATAGTAAGTATGGATTCTCTTCTGGAAAGATTATTTTCAGGAGCTGACAGAGTTGAGTTGATCCTACACAATTAGCTCTCCTGCAGAATGAGACTTGCAAATACCTACATCTGCACTGACTGCATGCTTCTTTGGGGACTCCCCGTTGTATTGTCACCTCTGACCACAGACACTTGGGGAGGACAAGAGTCGGTCTCTTAAGGACATTCTGGAGAGCAGGAAAATAAGCAAGTATCCCCAAAATACTGGAACTGACCATCTGTATACAGGGAAGGGACAGTTTTAAGTCAGAGACGAGTTTTGTTTCTGCTGATAGAAGCACTGTTCAAATTGTACTAAAAGGACCATGAGTTCATGGTTTTCTTATTATGGTACTTTGTCAACTCATTTGTTCAATCCAGTTTTTGGTGACTGGAATTGGCTAAAAAATTACAGGGTATTCACTGCAATAAGAAGAAGAAATCCAGATCTCCTGGGTGGCAAACCTTAATTGTTGCGTTTTCTCTGAATGACGAATGCACATTGAATCCCAGCTATCTAGGCAGAAAAGTAATTTCCAAGGCAGCCCATTCACATTCAATTCTCTTCCCCTAAAAGTGAAGCAATAAATTATGCTGGTGTTTTAGGGGCAATCTCTGTGACTTTAAAGAACATAAACTATCAGAGGCACACCAGTCTGACTGTGCTAAATGCTGAGCACCTCCTCTATCCGAGTGAGTAACCTCATCTCCCACAGAGAACAGCAGGAGCTACAGATAGTGGCATCCTCACTCAGTGGCATCACTACTCGGAGGGATCGAGCTGTAACTGAGGCAGCTGTGCTACTGACTGGGCTTGGTAAGTGCAAGCACTATTAGAGGGTGCCATTAGATGAAGTCACTGAACCATTAGGAAGCCTGCAAAAATGAGTACCCTCTTCCAATCTGAAAAGTGTTGTGGTTGAGAATATACCCATTGGACATCCTCAAGGGAAGATTTCTTTCACACATACTGACTCTATCAGTGTTACCAGCCAGCATTTCACCAGCATGAGACTCAGCCTTGTAACATTTCACAGATCCCTACATCATGCTGAGTAGTGCTGGTCATCTATTATTAATATGCTGACATTTTTTGCTAGACTAAAAGTATATTATTTTCTTATTAAATCTTCCATTACTTAAGGATGCTTTTAAGGTCTGTTCTGCTCTCATTCTATTAGTTGGGAACAAAAGCTTTTCAAATGTCAGAAGTTAATATATGCTAATATCTAAATAAGCAAGAAAATACAACAGATTTTGAGGCAGTTTTCTTATAAAATGATGTCTTAAAGTCTCATATATTGTTCTCATAACATATTTCCCTTTTTTCTTTGTGAGTGCATATTCATACACGATTCCAGTTTTGCATTAGAAATATTGTATGACAGTGTGAGACTTTCTCCTATAATGGTTATTATTTGGCATGCATTAAGAATTTAAAGAACTCTTAAGTTAGAGAAGTAGTATTGTGTTTGCTTACACAAGGTGATGAAGGCAGTCTCATGTTTATTCTACTTGGAGATGGCCAGAGGGAAGCCAGTGTGCACCTAGGAACGGTGAAGTTAGTTAGTGTGGTGTGGTGCCTTGGTTAATGAACCTGTGGAGAGTATCATAGCTCAGGCACAGAACAGTGCTAGTGCATCCCAAAGGCTCCTGGACAGAAATTGGTCTGTACCTGGATGAGCTGGAGCATAGGCAAAGCAGTTGGGCCTGCTCTGGAAAGGTACATATGCCAACTAGTATAAAAAGAGAGGAGTTATCAAAATGTGTGGACACACATTCTTTGAAATGCTTAGGCTGTTGTAAAGAGAGACACTGGGAGAGCTGATGGGGTCCACCAGTTACTACTTTATTGGATTCTGGCTCCTTGCTTTGATGGGAACCTGACTAGTTCACCCCAGTCAGCTTTATGTCTTGTGTTGGTTACTCTTGGGCAGCAGAACGGAATGGGCCATATTAATCCATAATGCTGTTGTAATGAGGTTTGAGGATGAGGTGAAAGGTAAGCATGAAGCAGAGAAGTACACCAACAGAACCTCAGTGCTGCATTAATAACCTGCTGCTAATGGCCAGGGTCTTCTGGAATGGTTTTGTCTTTGTTCCCCCATGACTGAGGCTCAGCACAGGGGCAGATTCTCAGAAGTGGGTTGGAAATTGCATCATACTTTCTAGAGTTCCCCTGAAAATCTCTTGATATTTTGATTTCTTGAGTTCTGTTTCCCAAAACTGTACACAGGAACTAGTGTAGAATAAACTCTCCCCTAATTATTTAGCTGATGTAGGCCTAATTTGAAGTGCACCATTTTTATTCTCTTAATTTCCAGATTAATTTTTACATTATATAAAGGTAATAATAATCCTAACACAGGCATTGAATAATAATAACCCCTCCTGCTTAGTTAATCTATTTATTTCTGTCCTCCTTGCAAATTAATTTTAATCTTTAAGGAACTTTGAACTATTTCTCACAGCTATGCCCAAAAGTGAGTTTGTAGCCTTTTACTGCCATTGATACTAGTAGACCTTGCTTGAGGCCATAGAGAAGTTGGGACAAAGCCAGGGAAAAAACTCAGGCTCATGTCTTAAGCACAAGATAACCATTCATCTTTCATAAGCCTTTCTTGTCTGTTACTTTCAAATTCTCAGAAAAGATGGCCCAGAAATTGAAGTGTTCATGCTTTTTCATAGCACAAATACAGATTTTTCCTTGGGAAAATTTGGACATGTCGTGCTGGTCTGTTTACAAGCAGCAGGGTGTGTGGTGATGGTACAAATGAGGTCAGTATCCCTTGCTTTTTCTCTTATTAGATCATTCAGAACTCACTTTCTCTGGCTCTCTAGCCTCTGTAAATCCATTAACATCAGTGGAGTTTTGGTCATTTATACTTGCTGAATATCAGTTTTGAAAGATAACAACTGAATACTTGATGTTAAATGTTCTTCACATACTTGAAAAAATTGCTTTGATGTTAAATGTATATTTAAAAATATGTCTTACCTTCATGTTTCAATAAAATGCTTTATAGAGTTTGAGATTATAATGGTGTCACTGGTAGTTTCTCATGCCATCACCATTTCTTCTTTAGGGGGTTTGTGTCTCTATCTGCTCTGTCTTCATTCATCCTTGTCCTATTTTGGAAAGTGTAAAGGTCCTCACAGTTTTTAGCAGAAGGCTATTGTTACAAGGAAGACTCAGATAGTCTGTAACTTCTGATCTTTCCAAAACATGCTTTTGTATCTCCTTTGAAGGAGCATGGAGGGATGATGATAAGGAAGTTGAAAATATGGCCAGCATACATACAGGTATGTTCAGGAAGTAATACTGCCACCTTTAATATTGAAGGAAAAAAAACCCCAAAAATTATGGGATCCAAAACCTATTGGAAATCAGTGAAACATGTTCACACTGATTTCAGGTTTTGTGTTCAGCCATGCACAGTTTTCTTCACTGCTTTTTTTGTGTTTTCCTTTCTTTTTTTTTTTTTCCCAGATGATTAATTGTGCTTTATCAGAGTTGCTGCAAGAGGCAAAATTTAGGTTTCTCCCACTTTGGTTTATTGAAAATCTTAATCGTAACATTGCATTAACAGAGTTCTTCACATCTAGCACTTTTACTTGACAGGGTAGAAACTTTATTGTGCCTGGAATTGTTGTCTAAAGATTTTTCCAGAGGTGTCAGGAGAGACACATGCTGTTCACCTTTCAGAAGAAAGAGTTGTGAGCAAAACATTTAACTCAGGGCTGGAACCAATGCATTCCACAGCATCATGCTAAAATAATGGTAGAAGGGAAGAAAATATAATAAATGGTCACCTTTCTGGTAATGTAAGACAAGATTCTTGAAATATATATAATTTAAGTTCTTATCTCGAGAAGTAGTAAGAACTGGGGCAGTGGGAATATCACAAAATCACAGAATATTTTGGGTTGGAAGGCGCCTCTGGAGAACATCTTGTCCAACCACCTGCCAAGGCAGGGTCACCTAGGACAGGTTACACAGGAATGCATCCAGATGGGTTTTGAATCCCTCCAGAGAGGGAGACTCCATGACCTCCCTGGGCAGCCTGTATCAACAAGAAAGGCAGACCCTTGTTTTAAAGGTGTTTGCAGATATAGGTGCACTTTTTCATTTATGCAGGTGAAGAAAACCTTGGCTTGGTTGTATTCCCTTTGAAGAATAAGAGAAATATTCTCACTGAATTTTATGAAAAAAGGGTTATGATTCTGGTCTGAATGGTGCATATTTTTCCCCATTCTTTCTCATTGAGGAATTATTTTTGCATGCAAAGTACATATACTACATGGGTTAAACACTGCTCCATCTTTACTTTTCTATTAGAACAATAAATTTCCCAGGGATTAGGGGTCCCTTTACAGGGGTGTTTGATTAAGAATGTATTGTTTGTACAGTTGATTCTGTCTGGAGGCAGATATCTCTTGTGGCTGCTTTTGACCCTGATTTCAGAAATGGCTGAAAGGAAAAGTGCACAGGCTGAATAAAACCCACAAAGGACTTGCAACATGCGTCAGATCTAAAGATCCTGTAACAAAACTTTGTTGTGATACAAATTGCTTAGGGTTTTTCTAATTTGCAGGCTGCAGTCTTAGCAAAATTGTCACGGCTTCATTACAGGAGCCTTTTGGTATAGATGTGGCATATGTCAACAGGATTTTCTTTCTTCCTGTAGACTGTTATGACACCTCTTTAAATGTATAAACTAAGCTGAGGCAGCTCTCATCTATCCACTGATGCCGGCCTGTCCCTATCAGGGGCTTTGCCATCCTAGAGCAGATAGCTGTGTGTTAAAGTTTTCATGGGAGCTAACGGAAGTACAGGGCACTTATGGCACAATTGTGTGATATAAACTGGATAGTACCTGCTTATGCAAGAGTGAGAAACATATTCAGCTGCTATGAATTCTAACATATGAATGGGAAAGCTGCCTGCGCTACTATTGAATGCAGAGTTTTGAGGCAGCTCTTTTTCCTTTCAAAATAATGAATTAAATGGTGTGTTTTGAAGGGTGAGAATCTCATTAATGGCAAGCAGAAAATTGTGCACAACATTTGAGCACTGATTATCAGAAAGACATTTTGTTAATTATGAATTAGGCCAAATATGTTTGTTTTATGCGTGTATTTTGTTGCTTTAAAAAGTAGTTGTTAAGGGTTCTAATAATGACAAATAAACAGCTGAAAGATGGGAAGGAGGGCAATGGGAGGAGAAAAGAATATGTGTCTGCTTTTGCAGGTGATGATCTTCTTTCTGTTGCTGTATCATTCCAGCCTTACTCTTTTCAAGTATCATCTGGCCTCTGATAAATATATTGATCCCTGGGGTACTCCTTGTTGCTCAGATTCTAAATAAAACAAGTAAGCCTGCTGGGGTCATCTTCTCTGCTTCTTTGTCTTTGATCTGGAGAGCTTGTGGTTTCTCACAAACTTGATAAAAGGCCCATTTCCCCTGAATATCTGCTAGTGACTTAGAAATGCATTTTCTCAGTCTTGGATTTCCCCCTTCAGCAGGAAATTTTTCACAGAGAGCATTACCTTTATTCAGAAATACTACTGCGGTGCCTCTCTGAGAGTTGACACCTGTTGATGTATTTTCAGTCTTCTCTGTGGATGTCTACATTAAGGTGACATGCTTTTCTCTGTTAACACGTGATATGAATCTCTAGTCTTAATGCATAGTGACGGATACAGTGCAGATGAAGAGCACCTAGGAGGAGGAAGACAAGGCTACACAAAGATTTCCAAGAAGCATTAAACATCACTGTCAAATTCGTTTTGTTTGAATTTTATGCAGACTATTTTAAACTGAAGAATCAAATTTTCACCTAATTTTAATTTATTTGAAAAAAAAATAATTTATTCAAAAGTCTGTCTGTGATACAACCATTATTACAGAGAAACTTGAGCCATGCCTGTACAAAATATGAGCACATATACATGTGGAACAGGAAAATAGAAGTATTTTAGAAGAATGTCACTAAAGCTAAATAAATTAGTGTGTATTGTGTATGAGTGTGTGTTTGAGTGCAAACTGTTTTTGGGTTGCTTCTTGCTGCCTACCTCCATGTGTGGTTGACTCTTGGGAAGGAATTAATCCTTGAGAAGTTGTTCAGTCAACCTGGAAGGGCAATGGCGTGAGGAATTTGGGGGTCTGAACTTGTAGAAAGCCCACCTATTTTGTTTTTAAATTATTCTAACAGTTAATGGATTTTCATGGAATAGTTTTATTACTGTTGAATCAATGTTTTTGGATGAAAAGTCTTCCTCTGAAAGAAATGTGAGTTTCAGCTGTCACTGGATTGGTTGCTTTTAATTCTGAGTAGATTCAGCATTTGAAATATGTGTATTGGGAAAAGATTCCTGTACTGAAAAACAAACTAGTATTTTTTTTTATTTTGTCAAGATTGACAGGCACAAAATTCAAGAGATTCATATAGCTGACATTAAATATATTCAAGAGTTTATCTAAGGCTGGGCTCTAGCCTGCCAATAATTGTGCCTTACCAATTTTAGTTGGGCTTTTTTTTTTTTTTTTAAAGTGTAAACCACTATTTTAACTGAAAGGGATTGATAAGTAAATTGTGGATGTGACATAAAGGGCAAATAGAGAAACCACTTCTTACTTAATGTATCAATCTTATCTTAAATTGTCTGGAGACTAGGAACTGCAAGAAAATTGCAGTAGGCACCAAAACGACTGGCAACTGCATTTTCAAATTTATAGATGGAAATAAAAAATAAGTAATTGTTGGAATTCTGTGTTGTGTGATATATGCTCACATAGTCTTCCTCTTCTTTCTGCAAAGGAATTAATTTATAAGTGTATGAAAAAAGACACTTCTGTTATGTTTGAGCTCATAAACAATTTTTCATACACCTCTTATTTCTTAATGTTTTCTTTAGGACTTTCAAATATTTATTTTTAAGTGGTTTCATAGTTTATTCTCTCCTACATGTGGCTCTCATTCTTTCTGTCTCCTATTAAATATGATGTGAAGGTCAGACTCTCAGGTTGCAGCAACAGCAAGGGGATGTATTTGAGTCAGTGTTGGCTGTAGTTTCTTTTTGATGTGAATGTGATTTGCTAGGTTTCATACATCCCATAAAATCACTCCTGACAGCTACATGCTAAAACAGATAGCTTTTCTTCCTTCCATAAACCTTTGACTTGACTGTTCTCTCCACTGCCTTTCACTAAATAGAAAATTTGTGCTAACTCTTGCCCAATAAATGTTCAGAAAGCATGTTTAAATGTGGCAGAAACCCGTGAAAGTATTTTCAGGGATCGGTTGGCTGCAGGTGCTGTCTGTGCTGAGATGGAAATGATTTATACGAATTTTTGTTCCTTTTGGGGTCAGGACCAGTAATTATTTGTCATGGTGGAAATGCATGTACCTACTAGTAAGGTATAGATTTGAGATGTGTGAAGACGCTTCCCTCTTCTCATAAAATGTATCCCGACCAAACCTTCCTGAGCCTTTTTTTCCCTCACCTTGCCAGGTAGTTCAGTGTTTCCCCATTATTTTTAATTTTTTTTTTCTTTTAATCAAAGGACTTTATCTCCTTTCTGAAGAGGCTTGAAAATGGAGAGTGTTACCACAATTGTCATATTTCAAAATAACACTGAATACCCGCTAAAAAGAGAAAACCCTTTTCCCTAGTTTTGCTTGTTTGTATACTTATGTGTAGAGGATCATGTGTATAAAATTAAGCAAAAAAATATTCCTAATTATTTTGAAAACCATTTTCTGTTGCCTTTGGAACCACCAGCTGTGCAATTGCTAACATGGTTCTAACAGAGCAAAAGTGTTCATGTTGTAAATAATGATGAAGTTTATTAACAATAGAAATGTCACAACAGAGTTTATTTTGGCTATATACTGTATTTTAGTGAAGTTTCCAGAGCAGCCAGGTGTGAGAGAAATGCAATATTAGAAGATTATAAACTAGGAACTATGAATAAGGTCAAAACAAAAGCAGGAAATAGTATGCTGAGTACATTCATGAAGCTGAAACTACTCATAAAATTGCAGATGAACTGTGTTCTCCTTGCTCTATGTGGAGCAGATTCCCAGCATGAATTATCATTTGTGGAAATTGTGGAAGGCTAAGGTGTACAAATGCACCATATATCCTCTTTAGTGAGACAAAATTAAAATGAACTATGTGTGACTTGGTCAAACGTAAGGACAGCATAGAGACGAAATACATGGGTTGGCTCTAGAGACCCAATTTCTTTGTAAGTAGTTGTCTTTAATGCAGCTTACAAAACCTGTTGGTTTATACACTGCTCTTTCTTCTGGCTTAGTTAAGGACATGCACACTATTTTTTGAACTATTTTTTTAGTACTGTTATTCAGGAACTATTCTTCAGGGAACATTTAGTGTAGGTATAAAACTCCAAGGCAGGTTTATTCATGACTACTGTGTTAGTTTAGATATTGCTTTTTTTGTACCTCCTTGAAGACAAGCACGCAAGTCACTTGAGCTGTAGAACGGAGAAAGAAGGTGTTGCATGTTGTATTTTGATAATCAGCTTCAAAGTAATAAAGCCAGAAGGATTCAGAAATGTAATAATTAAATCTAATAGTAAGAGATTCACTGCAATAGATAAACAGTGGAACACATGAGAAGAGCTGAGGGCTGTAATCACATCCTGTGATGTTTTTCAGTGTGTGAATTCAGTCTTCGCTGGGGTTACATCTGATCTACAGCTGTGGCAAGGAAGCAGTGCTGCGTCTGTGTACATGGAGATCCAACCATGGCCAAATTCTGCTCACTTGCAAAAGAATTTAAACGAGTAGTCTTTATCTGACAAGTGCTATCTTTTTGTACAAATTACATTAATATGCACTTACAATTTGCATATTAGTTATTAGGTTCCTGCTCCACTGTTGCAATCAAGTTGTTTAAGATTAAAAGTTGTGCATACAGTCCCAGGTAGTGCTAAGAAGGAACTCATGATCTTGCTTTTGCTGCAAGTTTTCTTTGAAAGTATTTAAAACACTGAAAATCAAAAGCTGATTTTTCATGTTTTTTAATTGAACTCAAGACAGCCGAGCTAGCAGCTGGCAATCATTTTTATATTGTACTGTAATTCTCTCTGAAGAAAAGTACTGCATCTAATGAAAATGTCATGATGTAATATGAATTACTTCATAAACACATTTTTTTGTGAGTAATAGAAATTTTAGTTGTATTTCTTACCAAAATTGATTTTAGTCAAGCGAATAAGATAAATACGGTCTTTTCTATTTAGTTCCTTATTCTTTTTCTGCCAAATATACACATTTATTGACTTTATGGTTCATACCATTACTTGCTGTCGTGTCGGTATTGGCTAGCATGTGCAGAATTTTGTGTTAATTTCTTCTTCTTAGTCTGTAGCGTATAATATATAATCACATGGTTACTCTCTGTATGACATGCTTTGCTGACTCGCTTTAGTTTTCACATCACAAGTACTGGTGGGATATACTTCTTACGGGGATTAAATTTTAACTGCCTTACTGTGAAGTGGTGGGTATTTGAACGTTTGAGTGCACTGGATAGAGATGTTCGTACAACCACCATGAATATAGTCCTCTGTTATTCTGCACAAATTCCTGCGTGGAGGAGTCTCTCCGCAATTAGTCTCATCCTGTTGTACTAGCAGAGAACTGGTCTCTTGAGCTGATCACTTCCCTACAACCTAGTAAGGCAGATGGATTTGGATATGGGGGTGCAAAGTGATCATGGGTCATATACATCCTTCACATTGGTCTACTGGAAAGCTTTTGGAAAGTCAGTATGTGAATGGGTTGTAGACTGGCAGGGCAAAGTTTTGACTCTGGAATTTATTGCTGAACTCACAGGCTGCTGAAGTTTGAAATGTTTTGGGGTGAACATCCAATCGCTGAATAAATATTCTCATTCAGGAGGATGTAAAAAATACATAAAAGATGGATAAGAGGGATGTCTCTGTGGATGAGAACTGTTATTTTTTTAGGCTGGTGTATGTTTACATGCCCTGAATCTTCTGTAGTTCTCCAATTGCAGTTTTTTATTGCTTCATAGCAGCTTAGTACGACTTTGGCAGAAAGTAGTTGATGATGCATGAGAGAAAGTGGTATCCACTAGGGTGTTTTTTTCCTCTTCATTTTAACACACTGCATATGGATATCTCCAGTATCCTATTTTATGTATTTTTACTATCAGTGCAAAGAAGTGGAACAAATGTGAGCAAGAACAGATTTCATTTGCTATTCCACTGCCATTATCCTGTTAGTACTTTATTACTTACTGAAAACCTATCTTGGAGTAATGGTGTGGTGCTGCTTACGAGCAAAGATGTGATTAATGGCGAGGTTTTGATCTTTTTTCTTTTGTAATGGGGAAATGCTAACTTAGAGCAGAAGTTATGTCATTTACCTTACTCACTGAGAGTTTAATGTAAGTGGCATGGAAGATGCCTGCTGTTTGCAGTAGAGCTGATAACATTACTCATTAGACATATTTTCTTCCAGTTGATGGAGGCAAATTCTGCACTTGCAGATCTGAGTTTCTACATATGTATGCATTGTTCAGGGTAAGTGGTTAACCAATTTATGTGGATGTATTTCAGCCTCTTGTCTGTTTGGAAACCACTCATGGTGATTGCTCCAGGTATCAGAACTACATGACCAGTTGCCTAAATCACTTGGGATTATCTTTGTTTCCTAACCATGATGGTCGAACCTTACTGTGCATGCAAGACTGACAAAGAAACATGACAAAGAACTACACTGACCTTTCCTTTTCTCATTAACTACTGTTTGACCTTACTGGTTTCCTCAGACAGGGAATGGCCCTGGCTAGGACAACACTGCTACAAGCTCTTTGGGGAGGTTGTTCCTGCACCTGCTGAAGTGGTCACTTTTCACTGAGGCATTCACTGTGCTGGAGGGATACCAAGAATTGCATGAGGATACATTATCCTGTCAGTTGTGAATGAGTCTGTTAAGACTGAAGAGGGTTCTGGATGTCCTTTCAGGTCTGCTTATACATTTCAGTAGTTGCCAAAATACAGCAATCAGCCTGGAGTAGAGGCCTAACTGCAGACAGTCTGATAAGCTCTGAAATATGTTTTTATGTTATTCTCTGTCCTCAGCAAACAGAGTGAAACAGATACCCCTCCTTCTCTGTGCCTTTCTAATCCTCTTTCTCTTCTCAATTCATGCACTCACTCTTGGAGTCAGACTAGCTGGCAACCTAGTGTTTAGAATCATGGGTTTGGCTTTTCAAATGCTGAAAGAAGAATTGAACTTGCCTTCCACTACCTAGGCAAGTGCTCTCACTGCTCTGGAGAGGAAGCAGGGAACTCTGCAGGATGCTTTAAAAAAATCTACTGCTGGATGGTGCTCTAAAAATGTGATGCTAAGAAGTGTGAAAGCTCCAGTGTGAGCATCCAACTCTGAAGTGCCCAAATTAGGCTATTTCAGATCCCCTTGGTTTGTGGATTCAAATTGATTTAGGCATGAACTAGATATTAAACACTTCCTCCCTCTTTAAGAAAATTTGGCATAAAGCAGAAAATTACATTTTAAAGTGCCAAGGGAGACCTAAGGACACAGCTGCGGCTGCAACTGAAGTTGGGAATAGTCATTAATTATTCCCAACAATGCAGAGTTTATCAAGTTCAGAGTTTGGCATCAGAATCCTCACAGCACTTTTAGTCTGTAATCTTAGAACTGCTGATCTAGCAGGTTTCCTTTTCTTATGATGTTTCCTTTGAACACAGTAGATCTTCAGAGGATCATAGGTCCAATATCAGGATTAGCAGTACATAAAACTAGTTTATTGAAATCACTTTTGGCCTTAAATATTTCCTCAGAGCTCATGGGAGAAAAAACTTAATCAACAGAAATTATGTAGCAGCAATGAAAAGGCAGTGCAAACTTGACTGAAATGAAATCTAGTTCAGAATCTGAGGGAAGAACTGTGGGTGCTTTTGCTTCTCTGACTGACTTCAGGATCTTCTCCCAAGAAATGAGGAGTATGATATGAGGAGAAGATATGAGGAGAATATATGACAAATATGGGGGAGGACTTCTTTACTGTGACCAAGGCCTGGCAGAGATTACCCATGGAGGTTGAGGAATCTTCCTCACTGGAGGTATTCAAGACCCTTCTGGACACAATCCTGTGCCATGTGCTCTGAGATGACCCTACTTGAGCAGGGAAGCTGGACCAGATGACTCCCTGTGGTCCTTTCCAGCCTGATCCATTCTGTGAATCTCTGATTCTCCATTACTTTGAACCTCTGTCCTGTGTTATCTTTGTACTTTTCCCCCATGATTCTCCTGGAATGCTCTTTCATAACACCCCAAATCCTTGCATCATTCCATCAAAAACCCACCTTGGCTTAAGAAAATCCCGTGTAAACTATAACTTGCTTCTTGTCCACCAGGGTGCATATACCCGTAAGGTACAAGTCTTTCCTTTCCTTTCTTAGGCATGCTTGTACAGCACACCCACTGCTTAGTTCTTAATCCTTAAAAAACCATGTAAACGGCTTTTCTGAAGTCTGTGGTATACTTATTTATGTAATTACTTATGTGCTTTATATACAAAAGCAAATTCCATGTCAAGTTACTTGCTTACCAGTGTGAACGCAGAGAGCAGGACCCACCATTATTTGCTCCTTTCCAGCTGTGTTTCCTGTTTCAAGCTTAGAACAATTATGGGTTGCAGAAAATAAGACCTAAAACTCAAAGCAGATTTACATCAAAGCAGAATTACATAGTCCAAGAGCTGTAGCACAAAACTGGGCAATCTTCTTGATCAGTCATAGCAGCCATGTGGTCCATTCATGCCATCAGGTAAGAATGTACATCTGGGTGTAAGATTTTTTTTTTCTTCCTTGTTACAGAATTTAGTATGTTTGCATGTGGATATCCATGTATTTTAGAACATTTAATAAAATTTGAAAGAAATTGAGAAATATTTTTTCATGCTTTTTAAATAGTTGGTGGATGGACTTGAGCTATCCCAAGTGTTTATTATTGTCTGGCTTAATTCCTGTGGTTTATCAGAAGTAAGTTGCTGATGTTTTTCAAGACAAAGGTTTATTGATTATTATGGGGCTCTCAGGGAATCATTACTGTCTTTCTAGCACAGGTAGCTGTAACCTTTTGAGAACTGACTTCTGTTTAGATGAATTGTCATCTGTTTGATCTCTGAAGAGCCATGAGAGGATTACGGGTGACATGGGACATCAGGTTTTTTTGATTAACGCATTTTCATTGGACTGGAATGCATGTTTCTGTGCTTTTTAACATTCAAGGTAGACTTAAAAATGCAAAAACAAAAAGAGAAGAAAGAAATCTGAAGAAGCTATTAATGACCCCCAAAGCAAATACAAAACCAGAATGTATGAAGGAGAAGAAGCAGTCTGCTCTTGAATATTTCTAACAAAGAGAGCACAGTTAAACATGCCCTGTAAATTGTAAATTTTTTTTTTCATTGAGAGATATAGGAAGTCAGCAAAACAAGAATCCAAAAAATTCATACTGTAAATTGTAAACCTGGCTGCTGAAACCCTGTCTGCTGGAGTATACTCAAACAATTTAGAAGTCATTTGTTCAGTGACATGGATTACAAAAATGATGCTATTTAGATTTTAGGTTACATTTTAAATCTTTACCGCAGTTTATAAACATTAGTAAATTAATTTTTAGAGTCTGAATCAGATATATGTATTTTTAAGCACAGATAGCCTATGTGTAGATTTGGTTGAATTCACTGGGTAGTTTAATCTGAAATAAAAACAAATATTAAGAAAAAAAAAAAGCGGCAGGTCATGTAGCACATAATAAGTTTTCAGTGTTTTAAATACTGTACATCACTGTTAGTGGCCCATGCAGACTATAGCATAATGATAAATGATATAGAAGGGTGTCCTTTGAAAAGAATTTTCATGTATGAAAGCTCCATATCTGGCCAAGGAAACTTTTCTAGTCAAGTTTTCTTTAGGTTCATATAGTTTCCTAATTATTAAGATGTACTACCTGAGACATTATTAATTGATGTCCTCTGTGAATGGCATCTAAAGCCACTTAATCCAGCTCTGTGTTCTTAAATTGTCTTTGCTTTTATTAATACAGTTAAAAATTGCCAAACAGGAAACTGGGGTTTTTTTATTCAGTAAAAAATCTGGAACAAAATAGTTTTTATATTTAGCTGCAATAATAATGCATGTATGTATTTATTGGAACTGTCTGCAAGGTAAAGAAAAGTTTTTCCCTGTTTGTCATCACAACTTGTTTCTGAAGTATAAACAGAATAATTTCTTATTTATAATTAGAAAAAGGGTGTGGGGACAAGTTAATTTATTAAGAATGAAGTTTCTATTAAAAATTTGAATTTATAAAAGTTTGAGAACAGTTTTGTGTTAAATTGAGTTAGAGCCTACATTGCACAAGGTTTTAGTATTATTTATGTCTACATTCTGTAAAAGTAACAAAATCAAATAACAACAGGTGCTTTTTGATTTTCCAAAGATAAAACATTTTCCAGTGTTTGTAAGCACAGTGGATATACAGACTTCAATTTTAAACCCAAGAGACATCTAACAAGTTCTTCTGCAATAAGGGGAATACTGTCTCGTTTCAAAGTCCTCCATTATCAGAAATGAAGTTCCTTCTTGAAATATACAGTATGAAACTCTTTACTTTAATTACCTTGCAAACATGAAAGATGAGAATATTAACACATTTGCAGCTTTAGGGCACAGATTAAAAGGTTTTTTTACCATCTTTATGTCTTTTGATCTTTGGATTTGAAGTTCCTAGAAAATAAATCTAAGTAGTACTGTAAGAGCATACCCTGTCACAAGATGTGTTTATCCCCTTGGGAGAAAACAATTAGGTTAGAAAGAGTCCATTTGATTTCCTTAGTTTGCCAAAAATTTACTTGTTCCTGTTACAAGCATAAATTGATTATTTGGAATATGTAAGAAGTTTGTAAAGAAAATAGTTTGACTTTTCAAGTTTTCATTTTTTCAGTTTTGAAACTATTAAATATCTCTTTGCATTTTTTTCTTGCTTTTTAGAAAGTCAATAGGCATTTTATGTCCTGAACACTGTCTATGAATAGGAGATTAATCTTAAATCTTCAGTAAGTAACATGTGTTGGGTTTAAAATGCATGAAGAGAATTAGTGCTTTATGTTGGAAGAATACTTTCTATATATCAGGTGTCCATGTAATCTTAAGAAAAGACAGCAGTTTGGTTTCCTGAAATATCAAAAAACTACTTATACTTTTATTGTGCATTGCAAACACTGGTTGAAATAAATCAGGAGTTGAAGCTAAAAGATACACAGAACAATTATATATTAAGTATATGGAATGTATATTTATATGTTTGTCTAAGCTCTCCAACCTATAATTTCAGCTGAGCTGGGGCAGAGGCAAAACTGATGTTTACTGAATGGGCATGATTTGTATGATATGGAGGATGTTTTTCAGGGTTATAAGGAGGCCATTTTTTTTTGCCATACTTTTGAAACAAAATAATTCTAACCAGGAAAAAATGTTTTTGGTGTTCATTTTGGTCCTGCTGCCATTTTCTGAGCATTGAAAAGTAGTATGGACAATGTCTTATGAAAAGGTGATCATGGAGAGCTGGGCAGAGAGAAGAACCTTACAGCATTTAACAGGGGCAAATGCAGGGTCCTGTACCTGGGGAAGAATAACCCCAGGCACCAGCACAGGCTGGGGACTGACCCACTGGAAAGCAGCTCTGCAGAGAAGGACCTGGGCGTCCTGGTGGACAACAAGCTGTCCGTGAGCCAGCAGTGCCTTGGTGGCCAAGAAGGCCAGTGGTGTCCTGGGCTGCATTAGGAAGGGCACTGCCAGCAGGTCGAGGGAGGTGATCCTGCCCCTCTCCTCAGCCCTGGTGAGGCCACATCTGGAGGGCTGTGTCAGTTCTGGGCTCCTCAGCACAAGAGAGACATGGAGCTCCTGGAGCAGGTCCAGGAGAGGGCTACTGAGTTGGTCAAGGGTGTGTAAAATCTGTCTTGCAAGGAAACGCTGAGGGAGCTGGGCCTGTTCAGCCTCAAGAAGAGGTGACTGCAAGGGTGCCTAATTAATGTGTATAAATGTCTAAGAGGAAGGTGTCAAGAGGTTGGAGCCAGGCTCTTTATGGTGGTGCTAACCAATAAGACAAGAGGCAACAGGCAGAAATTGATTTGCATGAAGTTCTACCTAAATATGAAGAAGAACTTGTTTACTGTTGTTTTTCTTCAGTATACAAGAAAAGGCATTTAATGTCTAAGTATAGTTAGACACTAACTGTTTGGAGCTTTGAAGCTGAGAGCTGAGCTTGTTTCCTGAATTGTCTAGAAGGGTAATTATCTTTCACATGTGAAAATGTTGGCAATTGCTGCAGTAAGTGGCTGCTCAGAAGCCCTGTTGTACACGTACTGTCAACTACTTTGGAACATATTAAATTTCTTTCTTTAGACCCAGCAGAGAACTGTAGAAGAAAAATACCTTCACATTTTGGTTCTTAGCAGCCATCTCCCTTAATTGACTGGGTATTTCTGTCAAGCAGAGGTTTTTAGCGTGATAGAGCAATGAGACTGAGGAGCTGTCAGACACTCTTGTTTCACAGCAAGTGGATTCATGATGGATTAGCTGTGTGCCTCCAACCAGAGGCGACAGGTCCAGATGACATGAGCTGAAGTCCTCTGCCACCATGCAAACAGACCAGCATCCTAGGGAGATTGATTGGGATACCATCAATGTACAGTGCTCTTCAAGGCATGCATTCAGATCTGGAAGGCCCTTTCCAATGTACTTTCATGCAAATAAACTTTATTTTATCATTACTCCTCACAAATAAAGTTACCCGGATCTCAGAGCTTTGTTTCCTCTGTAGACAGATACTGATGTTTCTCTGAACTTGCTTACTGCTGGCAAATTCTACTATCCCAGTGACATCGCTGTCTTTTGATACATGTGCATTTTTATTCAGGAGGGGTGTTTGGTATTGCTAATTTGTGGTTCATTAACCGTGGGCACTTTTATTGTAATGATACTGAGAAGAACAGTAACCTCATGACATTTTACAGGAGCCCAATACCAGATACTGAAGCGATTGAATTGCAAACCTCATGGTTTTTACGTATGATTTTGTCATTGTTTGTATTTAAATATGTATAAGTGGTACAATAGTTTATAAATGTTATATGTTACAAATCAAGTAACAAACCCACACCATCTTGATATGGGATGATACTCAGTGAAGATTAACATGTAATAACTACTTTGGGCTTGATGTTACTGTGTTGTATATATAGAAACACTTGTTTTCCTGTTCTGTCTCTTTTGTTTTCTATGTGGCTTCCTTAGCAATGTCTCACAGTGAAGTCTTTCAGTCTCTTATCTCAGTCTTTTGAGCTTCACCCTTTCCTATCAGCCATCCCATTTTTGTATGGAAGGGGAAGCAGCTTCCTCTCTAAGAGGACCCTCCATGAACCCATTTATTCTCCTGAAAAGAAAGTATTGTTATTACTTTCCAAGTTAGGCTGTCTAGATACAATTCTCCATAAGTTTCACTGCTGAAATTAATGGGAGTCTCCTTTTAGGACTGAAGTTATTTTATTAGTCATATGTCCATGCTGGCCCCTTCCAAGAAGATGCCTACTCCCAGCTGTCAGGTTTCTTGTTATGATGTGAAGATCTTCCTATATGTGAATCCCCAACAATCAAATTCTCTAGGTCTTCAGACATGGTGGTTGAACTTAGGTCATGAAGGTCCAAAGGAAAAACATCCATGAAGAATTGCATGCCAGAGCTAACCACCCTGTGGGGGGAACTAAATTGACTGGTTACAATCTTGGAAGGAAGAACTCATATCACTTGTGTAAAACCCCGCGTTCTATCTCAGTGGGAAGAAAAGCCTTCCAATGCTACCTGTAATACCTTGTCTTCTGTTGTACAAAGGAATTAGTTAGACTTTCATCATGGTCCAGATTTTGTGTACTTCAAAAAAACCAACTTCCTTGCAGGATGCTAAAAGATTCTGACTTCATCTTTATCATGGATATTAAGTATATATTTATGTGAAAATAACTTTTTGTTTTCCCTTTGTCATGTGTTACTCATATATTTCTACAAGACATTTAAATTGACAGATTTTTTTTAGGTTTTTTGCCTTCAACTAGGATTATTAAAATACACTGTACTTTAGATGCCCTCTTTTTTTGTTCAGTAGCATTAAAATCAGTTAGGAGGAAATAGTTGCTAGTAATACTATTTATCTAATCTACATGATTTAGGATATAAGGAGTCGCTGTTTGGCATCTGAAGGGCATTTGATACAGCCATATGATAACATAAGTCCTCCTTTGGATGAAGTGCTTCTGGAAACATTTGCCAGTAGGCTGGTAGAAGGGAGAGACGAGCAGTCATCAACACATTTGCAGACAGCAAATGGGCATTTTAATTCAGGCTTGAGGAAGAGTGAATGGAACTCAGTGAAAGAGTGAATGGAACTCATGAAAGCCTGAGCGATTCATTATAAATACATGCAAAACAATGTGCACTGGAAGGGATAATTTGAGATGCCTTGGATCCAAATTCTTGGTGTCCACACAATTAAGTAGTTCTAACAACCTGGCTTGTTCTTATTTATTTAATTTTTTTTTAATCTCAGGGAGACTGTCATTTTACTTATGTCTTTGCAACTAGTAGTGTCATGGTACTTAGCAATAATTACTATGGGTGCCAGTACCCTTGTGGTTTCTTACTAATGAGGTGCTTCTCTAGGTCCAGCTTCTTTCTGAGGAGAAACTCCATTGACAGGATAGCTTGGGAGGTCCAATTGGAGGCATGGCCCTTCAGGAAACATTTTGGAGCCTGTGATTCTTGCACAGGATGCTAAATGGGCATTCTATAGCGGTAGCCAAAGGTGAGAGTATGCTGAGGCTGCTACCAGAAACTTAGGAGAAATTGTCAACAGGACTCGTTATGTTTAACTCCAGTAGCTCAGTAAGTTACTGCTTTACTGAAATAGGTGGGACAGCTGCAGTTCAGCACTGTTCTGCTGAATTAGCAGGTGAAATTTAACAGTGAACTACTACACAAAAGAAGCAGAGGGTCACAGAGAGCATCAGTGAAAGAAGGCTTGAAGCAATGTTTACCCAGGGAGATTTAATCGGTACTCAGGTGGTCGGAAACAGGGATGGCCAGTTTTAATTAGTCCTTGGAGACATGAGAAACATGGGGCAAGCTACTTACTGTTTGTTTTGGACAAACAGAAGATGCAGAATGCCTGGCACTACACTTGAGGCTGCAATTAAGGGTTACCATTTTTCATGCTGCTGTTTACTCAGCCACTAATTGGCACAGCCATGTGTTTTGATCTAAGCAAGGTTCGTTTACCTATCTGTTATTAAAGATTCTGATTTTCAGTTTAGACAATAATACATCAAAACCATGGAGAAAGTACAAAAAAGATGTGAACCTGTTAGAGCGGGTCCAGAGGAGGGCCACAAAAATGATCCAAGGGATGGAGCACCTTTCCTATGGGAGAAAAATGAGAGAGTTCTCTAAGTTCAGCCTGGAGAAGAGGAGGCTCCAGGGAGATCTTGTTGCAGCTTTTTAGTACTTAAAGAAGGGCTTATAAGAAAGGGGTGGACAGACTTCTTAGAAGGGTCTATTTTCATAGTATAAGGGTTATGGTTTTAAACTAAAAGAGGGTAAATTCAGACTAGATATAAGGAAGAAATTTTTTACAATGAGGGTAGTGAAACACTGACACAGGTTGCCAAGAGAGGTTGTGGATGCGCCATCCCTGGAAAAATCCAAGGCCGGGTTGTATGAGGCTCTGAGAAACCTGACCTAGTTGAAGATGTTCCTGCGTATTGGAGGAGGGTTGGACTAGATGGCCTTTAAAGGCCCTTCCAACACAAACCATTGTATGGTAAAAAATCAGTCAATTTATCTTCATCCTTTAATTTTTTACTACTGGAAAGCAGTTCAGGGCTGATGACCTGATGCATTCCTTAGTTAAAATCCAGTGTACGAAATGGAATTTTACAGCCACACACTGATTTTTTTCTTCCTCCCTCTCACTTGTCTGTCATCAAGGAAATCCCAGGAATTGCTACAGACAAAGCAAAATTAAGATGATGGTGATGGCTTTCTCTTTGATATGCATGTCCAAAACTAACCAGATGTGTTCTACCTTCATAACCATCTCCTATCCAAAATATAATTTTGCTGTGTAGGAATTCTTTTTTTTCTAAAAGACACAGAGTTAGTGTACTCAGAAGTGAAATCACATTTACTGTCCAACATAGCCACCAATTCAGTGTCACGCCAGTTTAAAGCAGTTTTTCTCACAGTAGGTTACTTTGTTACCTCAGTCTGCTCTAGCAAGGGAAAAGCTCATCATTCCTTTGTGAGTTTATTCATGAGAAAATGATAATTGATGGAATGTGGAATAATCCATTACAGATTTTCCATAGGTCTTATTTTAGAAATCCCTGTATTCCTTTCTCATGAGGCAATATTTAAACTTCAGTTCTACGATTTTATCTTTAATTCTGTATCATTATAATGCATGTAGTAGCTAAAGCATGGTCTTGTGTGAGCTAAATGATATTAATGTTAGCAGAAGCACAGCTAGACAAACCGCAAGTGTGCTCGTGTGTGCTGTCTGAGTTAAATGAAGTGGAAATTTACTACTGTGAGCTGTGCAATGTGAGATACCATACGGTCTCATTTGTTTGCAACTGATCTTCAGGCACATCCACTGGGGGCAAAGAAATCTAGACATCTTTTGTTTGTCCATTGTGGAAAAAGGGATGTGACTCTTTTTAACATGTCCTGAGGGAATCAGTACCCTCTTGGTACAGAAAGGAAAGAAGCACAGTGCATTCTCTGTGTCAAAATGGTGTGGGTCCTGTCCTACACATGGAGCAGGTAACCTAAGGAGGGATGACAACACTCTGAGGCACAGTTCCTAGTAAGGCACTATCCCTGTTTGCTGTTTCTTCGTGAGACTACTCGAGTTTAATGTGGTAATGTGGTTTAATGTGTTTAGGGATCCTGAGACATTTTTGGGTAAAATATTTGTCCTGAAAAAGTAGATTTGCCAGTTGCACCTCCCCAAGCACACCTGTTTGTAGAAAGAGCCTGGCTTAGACAAAATTCACATGCTGGAGTTAAAAAGTAAGTGGTGAAACTGTCCTTTTTTTATACTTTGAAAATATTTCAGATAAAGAAGTAGCAGAATAGTGCTCATGAGCCTCAGTCTGGGCAGCCTGTTTGTCTTGTCTTGTGCTGTTTGCTGCTGAGAAACCACAGGTTCACTCTGCTGTGTTGTCTTGAATGAACACAAACACATGGATCACATGCATGGCACTGCAGAAAATATCCCGTCTGGGCTTTCATTTAGTAATGACAGTAGACAACAAAGGTGTATGTAGGAATACAGAATATCTGTTACACTTTCCTACTTAAGGTCTCCAATTTAAGGCTTTTTTATTAATGATTTAGTCTGCCAATGTTGTCTTAAAATCTTTGTATCCGGTTTTCCCTTGGGAGAAAGTCCTAAATGGTTCATTTGTGTCCGTTCATCCATTCAGTTCATCGGATCTGAGAAGTGTTGTTTTCATCAGCTAGTCAACCTTGTACTGTAACCCATTCTTCTAAGTTCTCTACCTACCAGACACTGAAGAACATTAGGAAGTTTTCTGTCTCTATTGCATGCCTAGAAGGCTCCTAAGTCACTCACAGCAGGCAAAACTGCTGCAAATCATTTGGCAGTGGCTCCACATTAGGGTATTGCTGTATTTACCTTTATATTCCTGTCAGGTGAAGTCTGTGTAAGAAGGTGTGACAGAGTCTGCAAGGGCAGGAAAGACATAGGATTTTGTTGAGTGGGGGGATCAGAAGAAATATTGTTTAGAAGTTTAATGAGCATGCTGGGTGTACAGAGCTATGGTTCTTTCTGCAGTTTGCTCCTTATGCTGTGACTGTGTTTAGTAATTAAACTATTACTGGGGCATATTGTTTTTTAAATTGACAGTGATAGTGATTTTGTACTCTGGCACTGGTATTTCCCTGAAACGTATGTACCATTGTGAGTTAAACAAGAAAGTCAGTTCTTTTCCTCCATGATTACATAAAATCTCCTGGAATTCTTTTACCTTTGGTTGAAGTCCTTTTTCTGCCCCTACAAATGTACCTATTAGCACATAGTTAAGACAACAGTCACATTTTCTGATAGAAATTTTGACTGCTTCTAAAAGAGAGAAAAAATGCTGCAGAGTAAATGAGACACTTAAAAATTTTTTTTCAAGTTTTCATTTGCATTCTTTTCACAAAGAATAGGAGCTTTTAGAAATTAGGAAAAATGAAAACATAATTTTAATGCAACTGACAAACTGGATTATCATTCATTTACAGTTTATGCTTAACTCATTCTGTATTTATTTCCTTTGCTTGCCTAAGTCTGATGTTTTGGAGCTCATCATTGTCCACTTGGGTGTCTCTCCGGAAAGAGGTTTTGATTGTGTCTTCGCTTTCTGTATCACAGTTTCAGTTCCACTCATGTGGCCCACAGCATGTGCCAGGAGAATGACACAAGAGCACTCGTGGCATGACCATGGCATTTCACTGCTGCACACAAGA
The DNA here is from genome assembly GCA_013398115.1 of Falcunculus frontatus. Lineage (NCBI taxonomy): Eukaryota > Metazoa > Chordata > Aves > Passeriformes > Falcunculus > Falcunculus frontatus. The sequence goes on along the minus strand of VZRV01001536.1, from coordinate 1,193,756 downwards.
GAACTACCTGTAGGGGTTTGAAAGCTCACAATATTTATGTACCTATAACAGCAGAAACTGAGGAAACAGATTTAGTCATTTGCTCCATGACAGGAGTCTTCTATGATCTGGTCCTGGGGTAGTTCCATTCAACAGGGAGCACAGAGGAATTGACTTTACTTATTGGGGTTTTTTCCAAGTTAATGAAGCTTTTCATGGGTACATGGACAAGGTCAGAGATTATGACATTATTTATGGACTCGATTCAGAGGGACAGCATACACGGTGTCTGTTAGAATAGAAACCTATAAAGTAAAAGAGGGTGATGGATATGTCAAGCTGCTTTTGTTCTTCCCATGTGTTTATTATGTGTCTTACTCGTAATAGTCTTACTTTAGTTTCTGCTCTGGTGCCATGTAGTACTTCAGTTTTTAAGAGTACATTGCAACGTGTCAATCTTACACTGCATTTTACTTTCTCAGAGAACTGTTTGAATTTGAAATCAGGTTATGTACATAAGACTGCTATAAAATCTTTGTTACAGTCATGTCTCTGCTTGTTTTCTACTTGTGGATGCTCACCAGGCTGTGTATAAGGCTGTATCTCAAGATGACTGAATCTGAGGAATATTCAAAACCTGTCCTTATGTCTATGGAATACTGCACTTCCCTGTGCTATGGAGCTCTGACTGGTTGCTGTATGATCAAAGATCAATGGTGAGAAGTCAGTTTCTCTTTATGGAGGGTTTGAATACTCCTCCAGAGCTCTGTGCATGTGGGCATGCTGCATTATTACTTCACCTTGAAGGGTCTTATGGTAGGCCAAGCCATATGCACTCTATCGTGCATACAGCACAAGAGGCACTGAAAAATTGTAGATGTCCACCACAAAATCTTCCTTGTCTGGCTTCCTGACAGCGTGTTGGGGGATGTCAGTGTCTTTAGCAGACCATGCTCCCCTACCCAGCTCATGGTTGAAGTCAGACCCTGCTGTTCTGTAGCAGTCTCACATTTTCTTCTTAAACTTTTCCCTTCTCCAACCTTCAGTGAGTTAGAGTCACCAGAAAAGCAATAGCCCTGGGCTGGTGGTCTTGGTTGTTCTACTAGGACAACATTTGTGCTTGGTACAAGGACAGGCTCAGTCAGTTGCTGATGGGTCTTTCAGGGAGAGATGAAGGGAAGAACACAGAAAGTAACATAGAGGAAAGCCTCCCAGCAAGGTTATAAACTAGAAATCAGGACTTGAAGTAAATTAATTTCTGTGTGGTCATAGTTTTTATACATATTAAGGATGCCAGAGGCTAAAACTTGATAATAAAAGTGAATTAGCATTTGTTGGGAAAATGTATTCAAATACATTTTTTCCAGTTGTTGATTTAACATTTCCTTTGAAAGCAGCTGTAATCTTTGATGACTAATTCTGTGACAATTAAAATGAAATGTGTAGAAGTGCTGAATTATCTCTGTCTCAGCACAATAAAACTGGCCATATCATGCTTACGAATGTGAGTAGATCTTTTCCCTTCTAATTTACTAAGGTTATCACAAGACTCTTGAAATACAGCCTATTTGTGCGGGTCTAATTTCCAGCTAACTCAACCCTTACATCATGTTTTTTTAATACGGTTCGAACAAAAAAATAAATTAGGTATTTGGAAGGAACTCGCTGTATTTCAAAATACCCAAGTGAGCTTTTTGCAGGGATCTTGCAATTAAATTGCAGATAACATTGCTGCAAAACTGTGGTTCTTTTTCAGGATTTGCAGTTTAATGTGTTCAACAGGGGTGGGTCCCTAACTGAGGAAAACCAAATGGATGGCTTTTGCTTTCATGTGTTACTAATTCACTCTACTCTGCTTGGGAACTAAACAAACGCAATGCTGATTCACATATTCCATATACATTGTAGAAGCAGGTGATTTAAAATCTGTGTTGTTTTCACTGACTTGTAGCTGTGTTCAAGACTTCAGTATTTCTTTTCACACCTCCCCTTTCTCACTTGTTATTTATATGTGTATATATAGATATTGTACATCATCTTAGTAAACTTGTTAGAGCAGGTACTCTGTCATTGCTGATTGTTTCAGTAATACCTTCACTGTGGGAGCCTCTTGTTTTAGGTGCTTCTTCATTACTGGCTTATAAATATAATAACTACTTACAAGAAAGATAAAAAAATTAATGGAAAGTGTGTTGATAGTGTAATTTTAATTCGGTTCTGATTGGAATATTTGGTAGAGTGAAAAAAATCATAAACTTTCTGTCCACTTTTCAAGCCTCAATTCTGCTTCAGGTTGTGTGGATATAATCTACCTGTGTACATTATGCTGCTTCAGGCTTGGATATTCACTAGATAGAATAAACAAAAATTGGTACCAAGGCATACAATATCAGCTGTGAGTTTGGATGGGGTGTTACTCTTTTAAAGAATTTGGAAATCATCTTACAGTTAAAGCCCCAAAGATTCTGCATAGGAAATGTTTGGGGTTTTCTTTTAAAGGTCTAAATACTGTGTGATAGAGGAGATAGCAGCTTTTTTTGAGTATGGAATTGTTGATTTAGAGTGGAGATACTGGTCTTGTATCTCCATTCTAAGGGTGTTTTTGGAGCCAATTTTAGCATCTGTGTTGATGACCTTGCACAAGAACTATCACTTGTAATATTTGGTGATCAATGAAGCCAGGGAGCATTGTCAAATCAAAGCCAGGGTGACTGAATGGAGAGAAATCGGCTGAAAGTCAACAGTGCAAAGTGCAAGACCTTGTATTTAGGGACTGGTATTTGGATTAACTGATCTTAACATAGAGCAGTTGAAAATAGCCGAGGAAGAGAAAGCCATTATTGTATCATTTGCTAAAAAATGTCTATAAGCAGTTAGGAAAAAGTGCACTAGCAACAGGCTGGATATGATGACCCATAAAGTTCCTTTCACTGTTCCTGTATCAGTTGCTGGCTCAACAAAAGTGCATTACTGTTTGCAAAAAAAGGGTGAATACAGCAACATTTGTTGAATAACTGATGTCTTCAATATTGTATATATGCTTTTACAAGCAGTATTTTGAGTAAACCAGCATGTAGTGCTTGATGGAATATTGGTACATACAGTTCATTCTTTATTTCTTCTCACTCAATTCAGTGTTTCTGAATAGAGACTTATCAGCTGATGACATTCAAATGAATAATTTTTTTCTCCTTCATGTACTTGCATGCTACAAATTGTGCATACAGCTTTATGGCTGACTTGGAGAAGACTGCAGCTTGTATTGAGAGACATCAAGCTTCAGGGAAAGTTACATAAAACAGGAAAAAAACCCCTCTGACTTTGTAATAACACATGGAATACGGTAGGCCACTCTATTGCCTGGAGCTTAGTGTTTATGTTTCTGTATTGATTGAAATGCTTTAATTTTGCATTCTGTCTCAGTTACAACTGTGCATTCAATGCTGCAATTTTGAGGAAGAGAATATTCTAATTAAATGATTTTTTTAAGGGAAATGTTTAATGATGCACATGTTTGCATGATTATTTGGATCTCTTAACTTATTATGGAGCTCCAGCAAATAAAAACAAGATAATTTATATCATATAGCGTCATTCATACAAAGTATCACAAAATGGTTCCGAAGGAAGTTACTATTAAGCAACAGGGACAAAACAAGGATTTAATGTGTTATTTAAGGAGATAAATTGCCTTTGTGTCTGAGAAGGGAGGAGAAGACTGAATTACAGACAAAGGAAGAAGAGAAAACAAAAGCATGACCTTCCCAACTGGGTAAGTATGAGGGACACCAGAAGGGGTGAGTGCAGCACCATGAGAAGAGGGAGTGGCTGAGCATGAGATCAAAGTGGTCAGAGAAGAGGGTCAGCAAGAAGTTGTGCGTTACAGGAATATGGTTTTGAAAATAATACAACCTTTTTCCTTTAGATTCAGAGGTAGGCTAAAGATGGGAGATACATAATTTTGTCCCACAGAGTAAGATATGTATTTGGCTAAGACATTCCTGGTGTTCTTAGAGGTGGGAAGAAAATGAAAAAAAATGGTGGTAAGCTGGGATGTGTTGAAGAAGATATATCTCATCTTCGGCTACTGTATGTAGTTTTCTTTTTTAAACTTCAGGGAGCAAAAATGCAACATAGCTCTGATGTTTCGCCATTTATCACATAAGGCCTCCCATTCTGTTCTTGGCTAAAAGTTAATGTAATACAGGAAATATTTAAGCACAGTTTATTTGCCTGTTGTTTCTAGTAAAGCATCCTGTGATAATTTGCTGTAGAGTAATCCTTGAAGTAATTTTTATGCTGTCACTTGAAGTTGCTGAGGGAAGCTCAATTTGATGGACTTTGGGAGTTGTTGGATTTTTCCAGTTCAATCCAGTAGATCCAGATTGCTGCAGTCCCATGCTCCTCGGTCCCACCAGTAGAAAGGCTGAGTGTGTGCTCTCCATGCACACACGGAGCTGGCCACCAAAGCTGCACACAGAGGAGATCAGCGCTGGATCTGGCACCTCGTGTGCTGGTGTATCTGTGCACAAATCTGCTGATCCTGTTCTTTGCATTTGGCTAATGGGACTCCAAGCATGCTGATACATCTCACACTCCTGCATCCATACTCCCAGGCCCACACACACACAGATGTCTCCGGACCTGTGGTTCCTGAGGAGGGCCCACTCTCAGGCTCTCCAGATCATGCTTTTTTAGGTAGCTGGCTGTCAGACCTTTTACCCTACTTGCTGGCCAATCCAACATGAAGTTTGCTAACATCTCACACACAGAACAGAAGGCAAGCTTAAGCATAGTTACAGAGAAAACAGGTGTAGCATTTAATAAGACAAGGTAAAGTGGTGATCAGGTGCTGGGCTTGGCCAGACAGCTGTACTGCCTGGCAGCCTTGGTTATACTTGGTTGGGCCCTTTTATCTCCCCTTCTCTCCATTTTTCTGTGCTCTTTCCTTCCTCCCACACACTTGTCTCCTTCCCAAATAAAAAACCTGTCCCTAATTATTTTCCCCTGCTAATCTCAGTTTCACCACATTCATAACCAAATTTGATGTTTACCAACAGTGTTACCTAGGTCTTCTCAGCCTTAAATGGTGTCACTACTATGGCCACCTAAGTGCTCTTGGCCTTGCAATACTCTTCACTTCAGAGCTGCTATTAGTCCTTCCTGCTTCTCATCAAAGCTTGGCCATTTCTCACATAGCTTCCCCTTAACTAACCATGCAATTCAACTATCCTTCTTGGCACTATCTGTAGCTTCTGTCATCTTCTCACTCTGTTGTTGGTGTCCAGCAATTTCTTGTGTCATCGACAGAGTTTCTCATGTTCTCTTTGCTCAGCTGTGATGGAATGCCTGCATGCTGTAAGAACTTCTGCTGAACGTGGATTTGCTGCAGGTTCAGGTGGGACAAAGGAGCCTTCTCGTATCAAGCACATAGTGAGGCTGAATAAACAACCCCACACAATCCCAAAGGCATTGCAGCTCCAAACTGCTTGTACTTCTTGTTGAATTTTGTGTGTACCTGGGAGTAACTCCCACAGAGTTATCTGTAGGTAGAGATGCATTTTCTCTTTCACTGACAATTTGAAGGGAGATCCTTTTTAAGAACTTGGTGAGTGGTATAATTTTGTCTTTAATGTATACTGTATAAACCCTTTTTTCTTAAGCATCTACAAAACAGTATTTTTTTTTAATGTAATGTAGTAAAGCAATGATACTTTTGACAAGTTTCCTTTTCAGTATATTGTGTTCTACTTTGAAGTATTTATTTCATTATCATAGGGTTATTTTGTCATTATGCACTTTAAATGATCCAATTTTACATCACTTCATTTTAAATAGCGAGTAGCATATTCTGTAGTATCTGTGAAATTATGTATTCAATGGTCATATTTGCAGTTTGCAACACTCTAGAAACTGTTGGTATTTAATAAAGTAGAATCTTCTTCTATCTTACTTCATAATAGCTTTTCTTCACACACTTTTGTCATGAAAAACCTTGCACATCAGCATATTCTTTCTGCTGTCCTGTGGTGGAATTTGTAATTTGCCCAGGAAACATACACTGTTTTCCTTTTAATGGATTTTAAATAGCAATCAAACATATATAGAAGATAAACTGTACATCAAGAAACTCTGACCTTGGTCCATCACACTGAATAAAAATACAAGTTCTGCTTCACTACTCAGAGAAGCTTTAACAACTTTTACTGTTTTAAGAAAATCCCTTGAACTAACTTCACTATGTTTGAGAGCATTGGCTGTTCCACCAGAAAATATTGGGGAACTTTTTGCTTGACTAAAGGCTGCAACTAATGGTAAAATATCTATTACATGTATTTATTTCGAAACCTAGAGCAGAAACATAAGGAAGTATCCTGAGGTCTGCCTATGTCTGTATAGGTTGCTGATGAGAAATTTTCTTTGTAAAATGAGTCATTGTCAACTTTTGCTTTCTGAACAAAAAATTTTACATTTTGTGAGTGATATAGTAAATCACTCTGACAAGTCACTTTATTGAAGTCAAATTGGAGATTTATAAATGAATAATAATCTTTATTTAACATAGAGCTTTACTCGCCTCGTGAAAAGTTCAGAAAAAAAAATCTGTTGTTCAGCTATATTGTTATTGAAACACAAATGACACTTAGCTAGCATTGTGGTGGGTTTATTCATAATTGTGTTGTAAGACAAGAGTTTCTATCTGCTTAGGAAAGTGAGTGCCCAAGGACATGTATATCAGAAATTTAATGAGAATGATTATTAATTATTAACAGCTCAAGTGTGAAAAATTAGATCTCACCAGTGGGAATCTCGTAGATAGGAAAAGCTGTATTCTCTGAAAAAGGAGATGTTTTCTGCCTACATTCCCTCAAATATAAAACCAAAAAACAACAGCTGCTCATAGACTTTCTACAGGGATATGTGAACTGCAGTCTTTCTGTCCAGTGTTCTATGTCAAAAGCTTTGGCCACTGTGGACATATTTTACTATGTTTTGAGAAAGTAGAAAATCAGTAGATTCAGACCTGTTAAAAACCTAGGTTTCTAGGTCTTAGTTTTTTAAGGTAGGATAGAGAAGTGCACCTGGAACCTGAATTTTGTATGCTGTACCTGAAGGAAAAATTAAGCCATGTCTGTTTCATGTGATTTATGTAAAAAGACTTGTGAAGCATCAGTAGCACAAAAGTGTGCATTTCCTAAGACCAGTGTAAAAGCCTGGTAGAATTCAACAATAAAGATGAGCTATGAAACATTGTAAATATTCCCTTTATGCTAAATTAGCCTCTTTCTTATATAATTCCACCTTATTTTGTTGCCATTCCTTGTTGTCACTATGCTCATGTTCTCAGACGCATTTCTAGCATGGCTCTCATGGGTTGTGTAGCATTCTTGTGCTTTAGCTGGTATTTCCAAGCAGAAAGAGACTTGCTTTGTCAGTTGATGATTAATTTTTCTCATGTTAATTTTCATCTTTCTGTTAAAAGGATGGAAAAGTGGAGCAAAGTGTTAAATTGTGAGGATGATGCTTCACGAGAGGGTTAATGGATCACTGTGGATAGTTAAAGTAGAGAATATTCCAGTCAGATAGGAGAGACTGAGAAAACTGCAATCACAAAACTGAATTAATTTAGATGAATTCTGATAGCTGCTGCTGTGCTGCTTTCTGTAATTTTTCTTAAGACAGAAGATACATTCCAACAAGGCTCCTGGAAGAAGTGTAGCAGAACCAGGATTCAAACCTGGTGTCACAGAACTAGCCAGACCATACATGGAAGAAATGGGAATCAAGTTTGGCTCTATGACTGGGCCCCACAGTGCATCTGGTCATGTTTTGAGAATCATTAGGTGTTTCATATGCTAATTTTTACAAGAAGGGCAAGGCAGACATTGTACGTGCCTGCCAGTGGAAATGAGAAGCTGCACCTGCTAAGATGCTTACGTTGGAGCATAGGAGTGAAGCCATTCATACGTGCCTGCTGTTTCCACGCTGTTTCCATGTTTGACTTTCTCTCCTGTGTTGGAAAGAAAGAGAAACACTCAGGAAAACCTCTCAATGCAGTGACTGTGTGAATGTCAGAGAGAGGGCACTTCATTTGCCACTGCCTCAACAAAAGAAAAATCCAGGGAAACACTTCGCAGTTGCATGTCTTTCCATTCTTTTGTTCCAAATTCCCTTTGTTTGGGTTAAAAAAAGTGGAAGCTCACCTATATTGCACAATTTTGGTAACCCTGGATAGTAAATTCAGATCAAAAATCCCCAAAGCAGTTAATAAAATCACTGCAACAGACCTCCCACTGTATCCTGCTGGGGCTCCTGAGAAAGATAATTAATCTCAAGCCTACTTATTTCAACACTGTTCACTCACTGAACAAATGTGTGGAAAAAAAAGACCTTCCTGGAATAATTATCTAGTTCACAGATTATAGTTCTGATTGAGAAAAGTACTTAGCTATAATGGAGATGCTAGGCCATTTTTGTTACCATTTTCCTAGTGTAGATTTCCCAAAGCGAAGATTTAAGCTCAAAAGCTGATGTCTGTGAGGTGTATTATTACTGTTGGTATTATTTTAATTTTTGTAGTGATACTTAGGAACTTGTAAAAATCAGGATTCCACTTTGCTAAGTGCAAAATAATGAAGAGACTGGCTCTTTCTTTAGAGGGCTTACATTATAAGTCCAGCAAATTAATGAGCAGCTGAGTTCTATTTGGAAAAATAAAAGAGAATTAAAAGTTATAGAATCATAGAATGGCCTGGGTTGGAAGGGACCTTAAAGATCATCTAGTTCTGATCCTCCTGCCATGAGCAGGGACACCTTCCACAAGACCAGGTTGCTCAAATCCCCATCCATCCTAGCCTTGAACACTTCCAGGGATGGGGCATCCACAACTTCTGACAACCTGTTCCAGTGCTTCACCACCTGCTGGGTAAAGAGTTTCTTCCTGGTATCTAATTTAAACTCACCCTCCTTCAGTCTAAGGCTATTTCTCCTTGTCCTATAATGACATGCTCTTGTAAAATGTCCCTCTCCAGCCGTTTAATACTGAAAGGCTGCAATAAGGTTTCCCTGGAACCCTCTCTTCTCCAGGCTGAACAACCTCCAAATCTCAGCCTGTCTTCAGAGCAGAGGTCTGGTCATCTTTGTGGCCCTCCTCTGGACTTGCTCATTCAGGTCCATGTTCTTATTTTAGGGGCCCCAGAACTGGATGCAACATTCCAGGTGGGATCTCATGAGAGTAGAGCAGAGAGGGAGAATCCACTTCCCTGACCTGCTGGCCATGCTTCTTGTGATGCAGCCCAGGGTGCAGCTGGCCTTCTGGACCACAAGTACACAGTGCCAGATCATGTTTAGCTTCTCATCCATTCACACCCCAAGTCCTTCTTCTCAGGGCTGTTCTCAATCCATTCTCTGCCCAGCCTGTATCTCTGCTTGTGGTGCTTTATTTAGGTTGTTTTGAAACAATTTGCTAATTTTGAAATAAGCAAATTTTAGTTTTTACAAAAGTTTTTTGGAAGCATAGTTCAGTTCTCTCTTGCAAATTTACAGCAGAATTGTGTGATTTGTGAAGGGCTAAAGATATGTGAAAAGGATTATTCGTGGCCTTAGTGATTCCTTCACTGATGATGAAGACAGCATGATCAGAAGTAGTAACATTTCTACTGTAGCTGGGCAAGTTGTGTGCCAGGTCACGGCCAAGCCTGTCCATCTGCAGGGAGGGAAGCTGAGCAGTCTGTGCAGCATGGTTGCATTCCCAGTTATACGCCAGTGAACGAGATCTGCAAAAAAGGGGGAAACAGGCAGATTCTTGGCTCTATGATTGTCACTATAGGACATAAGAAACCCCTTGCACAATGATTTTCAGGATAAATATTTGTTGTCCCATTATGGGAGACATAACAGCAGCATCTTGCATCAGCTGTAGAAAGAAGGCACTGCTGCCCGAACCAGTGTTCACCTCCAATGCAAGCCTAAGAACTTGGTACTTGGGAACCATTGTTCACTTCCAGTGTCTTATCATTCTCATCTCCCTTTTTTCTGTACTGTCTTTCAGAAATAAGATAGAAATAAATGGGCAGGTTTCTCAGTATGCCCATGTGCCTGTTCGAGACCTGCCTTGTGGAGTGTGTGATGTGATTTTTGAGTAAGAGCATCTATCTCATAGAGCAGTGTCTCTGCCATGAGGAGATCCATGCCATGTTCTGATGAAGACAGCTGGATGTTTTTGTGACTTTTAATAAGTTTCTCTAAGGTTTGATTTTTCCCTCGTCTAAAGAACAGCAGGTAATTCTAACTTGGTTGCGGAAGCCTTTAAGGAGGCTTAAAATCATAGCCTAGGCAGTGGTGTACCAGAGCAGGTTTAAAACCATGGTGCAGTGCCTGTTCCCTCAGCAGCAGGAGCCATGCAGGTGAACAGAGTGGTGTGTGGCAGTGCCCTGCTGTTGAAGGCTGCACCATCCAGCACAGGAGCTCTGGCAGCTCTGGCTCTAAGTGTGTTGAACAGTGTTTGTGTGCTCAGGCACCTACATGCACCATGGCTGAGGGTAATTCTTTTAATGCATTTAGCTGTTCTGAAAGTAAATTGGACTACGCAATGAAAAACATTTAATTTGGAAATATTTATTTGTAGGCAAGTGAGCTGTGAAAATATAAATCTCTTGATAAACTCTCCGTACTGTGTCGACACTGATGGTACACAAGGCAGTTTCTTGCTGTGCTCTTTTCTTTCAGGGAAACCAGAAAATCCCAGGAAATATTCTCTTTCTCTTTAAAGCACAGCACTAATGATCTTGTTACAAGTTTATATCTGACAGGAACAACTTTGTGTTTGTAAATGTTCCATTCCTCTTGCTAAATAAGTTGTAACTGTAACTCACTTGAAATTGAACAGGAAACCTGTAGCAGCATACTATACATTAACTATTAATTCAGAAGATAATTTTTTAAATGCTAGAATTTCAAAACAATTAACTTAATAATGATTTTTCATATTGGTTCCATCCTCAATACATAAACTGCTCATTACGTCTTCGTGTTGTCTATTGATCCATCTATTATATCAGATTATTCCATTCTCCTGCTTACCAATTGCACCCATGAGTCTGAATTTATTGGAACAGTTAAATGACATTTAATGCACTGTAGCTGGGAAACACATCCAGCAGACAAACCTATTATTACACTAATGGAGTTTTTTGAATTACTTTTTGCTAAGCTCAATATTATCTTCCATGTTATTCTCAAACCCAGTGACAGGTGGGATAGTTTAATATCTTCTCAGTTGTGTACAGTTTGCTTAATGAACCCATGGTTTCAGACAATGTTTTCCTTTATTTCTAAAGAACCTTAAATTTTTAAAACAGTCATAAGCGAAACAAGCAAGCAGCAAAATTGTTCTGGACTGTGGAGGAAGTTTTCCTTTCAGAAATTTGACGAAGCAGCAGTGCACTGCCCCAATTTCTGAAAAAAATCAGAATAAAATTATTTTGAACGGACTTTCTAGAAACATAAACCAATACTAATATAAATGAGGACAGCTTACCTAATTTCTGTGGAATTATCCAGTTAAAAACTGGATTTTTAATCCATTTGTCTGTGGATTGAAAACACCAATTTTGAGAAGTAGGAAAAACCTCATCCCAGAGGGGCCTTTGCTGAGAACCAACATTCATGTAATTATTAAATAGAAACATTGAATGTCTGATATTCGTGACTGAAATCACTGATAATTACTTTTGATTAGGACTTCATATAAGTTTGAAGATGGTTAAACAAAGCCCAGTCCACCAAACCTTTTTCAATTCAAGGAATTCCTCTTTTTATGAAATTCACCTGTCAGTCTCATTGGAGAACACTTTGCCTCCTGCAGGGTACAAGGTGTAATTCATGCCTTGCCACCATTCTCCTGTAGATAAATAAATGCAGAATGTCCAACCTTGTTCTGTCCAGTGAATAAGCAAGCAGAAGTTGCCAGTCAGCAGAAAACTAGAGAAACCAGTTTCTCTGCAGTTGAGTAACATCTCTCATGTTTACTGGGCAAACGAGCAATGAAATGCTTAGTTACGTTTGGCTTTTTAGTTATAGGAAGAGATGATGGCTCACCGTATTCTTTGTACCATTAACAAGAAGACAAATCTCCTGGGAATAAGGGAGTTTTACCTGTAAATATAATAAATGCAGTATTAGCAGTATTAGCTTCATTCTTGCTGTTCTAAGAGAAGCAGTCATGCAATCAAGCTCTGCTGCTGGGGCCCAACATACTATGCAGTTAATAAGGTCCATTGCAGAGGTGACAAAACCTCCCCTGAGAGCTGAGCTGTCCATGCAGTCCTTGTGCTTTTCCTTTGTAACAGAGCTTTTCATTCTTTTGCGCTCTGCATTCATGGCAGGGGTTTGAATCCCCGTGCCTTGCATAGCAGCTGGCTCTTGGTTCCTCACTGTTGCTGGAGTGGAGAGGCTGCTGAACAAAGGAATTCCAAGAGCTTTTCATTTTCATGATCCAGTGGCACAGTTATTCAGCTCCTCTTTCTTTGATGAACTGGGTTCCTCAACGAAAGAGGGGTTATCTCATCAGCCACAGCCTACGTGGCACTGTCTGCTTGCACCCTTTGTCACAGGGCCAGAAAAGAATCTATTACCGGAGTCAACAGTTGTCTCATATTGCCAGTGAGTCCTTCAGCAGCCTGTTTGGAGAGAGTGAGGCTGGAGAGTCACCTTCCCTCTGTCCCTCGGGCTTTATTCACAAGGAACTTTCTGCAGAGATGTCAAGAGAAACCACAAACCATAGGCTGGAGACCTTGCTTAGGATTCATGGATGAGCTGAGTGAGACAGCAGAGCTTTATTTGCACCTTTCTGAAAATCAAATAAACTTACCCCACGGATCATGTGCTGTTGTGAAATAGGATACACCTGTCCAAGAGTATTTAATCTTTTCAAAAATCTCTGTAAGTTTTACTTCTGCAATTGTTTCCTTTCCCGTCACATACTTTTTACTGAAATGACACATTGCTCTCCCAGTAATAACTCCCCTGAAGGCATTTCACAAGCTGTTTACTATATGAGGTCTTAGTGTGAGTTGTCCTGGACCTTTTAAGGAATTTACTCCTATGGGATGCAGAAATGACCAAAGGAGATTTACAGTCATTCTTTGCAAGCATAGAGAAAGCCAGTCTTTGGGTAAGCTATCTCAAATTAGCATTATTGTGAGCTTGGTGGATATTAGTAATGTAATTACCTTTCCCACAAGCACCTATGCTAATTTAAGTGTATAAACCTACTTTTTCTCCCCTAAAGGAGACCTAATTATCATCTATGTGGATATGTTTTAGGTTTACACTCCAGATTCATTTGCCATGACTCTTAGTTGAAATATCAAAAAATGAGGTTGCAAGAGCATATATCTTTCCTGTGGTCTGTCATGAGAAGTCTTGCTTAATTTTAGGAATATTCAGACATGGTTTTCTGATTAATTCTGATTATTATTGTAGGTAAGAAAATCCCTCTGGAATTTACACAAAATTTCAGTGCAGTCCAGTAGTGAAGGTCATCCAAAATCAGAAGAGAGAGTGGAGACATTAAGTAGCTATCTCAGCCTGGTCAAATGGCAGAACAGGTTTGAAAAGGAAGATACTCTCAGTGGGTTTTTTTTTTTGTTTTCCACTTTGAATTGTTGCAAATCTCGGTCTCCTGTATTTTTTCCGACCTAAATTTCTATACTATTAGTGCCACTGGGAACTATTGTTGAGTCAAGAAAATAAAAATGGCTTTTCTGTGACATTTAAGATGACTTTTTAAAAAAGGGGTTACAAACTGTCTAGAATTGCTATAAACCTCCTTTAGATGAATTATAAAATAGATTTCAGTACCAGGAACTTGGCAGGAGTTTGACCCAGATTTTTTCAGTGCAATCTTGATGATGGAAATCAAAAATATATTTATCCAGGAGAGGGCTAAATTATTTGTTATGGATGGTTTTACGTAGAGTTTTTCCTTTTAATGAACAGTTCTCCAGAAGTAAATGTAATGTAAATATAAAAGTACAGACTTCTGCCTTTGATGACAGTACATTTCTTTCACTTGCTGTAGAGCACCTGGTGTGATTTCCCTTCCCGGTTTTTAAGAAAAACTTTCACTGACTTTGTTATCAACACTCATTGATTTTTGGTGGTTAAGATGCTTAGTATGAGGACATACTTGATACATTTGGGGACTGAGCTATTCCCATAACCCTAGATTTAAAATGCCTCCCTGGCCTGAGGGGGAGCAAGATATACAACACCTCCTGGCTGTTGGGTAGATGCTGTAGTCAGCATTCTTCTCTCACATGAGCCCAAAATGTTTATGTTTGTATTTGCATAGAGTGCCACTTAAGAATGGTGAGTATGGTAATTTCCCTTTGTTATTTGATTAATTGCTTGAGCACCAGGGCTATTCTGAGGACTTTTTAGGTAACTCTTGTATATTCCCTGATTGGCATATCTGATAAATTCAGTAATTAAACTTTATGGTGCTATCTGTGCAATCACTTAATTTTATCTGTCCCATTTGCTTATCTGTGTCTCCCTCAAAGCTCTGAGTGTGGATGAGAGAAGTGCTGAGTGTTCAGTAAGGTGACATTTATGTGTCTATGAAGTTTACTAATTTTCACTGCCACCCTTACCCACACACCTCAATCACAAGCCAGTCCATTGCATTTGAGAAAAAGCAAATGTAATTCGCACTCCCAAATGAGACTCTTCCTGTTGTAAATATATCCCTTTCTGCAATTTACATTGTTTTCCTTTCTGCCCTCATGTTGAAATGATATTTAGATATAATATTTGAGAAAGCTAGTGATTTTGTCAACTCTTTCTAGCTTTTTATCTCTATCACTTTCAAACACCGATGGGCCAATCAGTTTGGGATAGACATAGTTTACTCAAATTACAAATATAAGAGAAATTGTGTGACTCATTTTTCATCTTTATTCTGCAGTGCTACCTTCCCAAAACCAAGTGCAGCCTGGAGTGCGTTCTAAAATAATAGGAGATATCTTCACATAAGCTTCACTAGTTGATTTGTTAGAGAAGGTATTCTGTTCCAACTTTATGGCCAGTAAAATTTCTAACTTACCAAAAAAAAGGGACGGTTTCATTTTTTTTGGTCACTGATTCACATCTGAAAGTGGTTGTAGGAATTTTTTTTATTGAGACTTGCCTGAGGAATAAATACTTAAGAGCAAGGCAGGTTAAGTTGCCAAGTAACTGGGAAAGATAACTGGAAGTTGCAGGGCAGTTGAATGTGAATTGCTTATTTATGTTGTCTTCTTTTATTTGCGTTTTAATTTTACAGTCTTTGAAACAAATGATCAAACTGGGAGGAAATTTTTCTGTAAGCTAGATGTAGATACAAACCCACTTCAAAACGGTCTTGCTTTTGGTTCTATTATTATATTATTTATTAACTTGAATCAGTGAAGCTTAATGAGGCTTGCTTCACTGATTTTAGCTCTTCTTTATGGTAACTATTTTTTGCAGTTCTAGCTTTGCAAGACCCATGTGCATGACATCATCTCATATCAGTTGCAAAACAGCCATTGTTTTAACTTGTCTTATGCTGAAGTCTAGGACTTTCTTGCTGTGTTTTGTTCCGGCCGCGGAGAGTCAATGGGATGCCGAATAGGTGAACAGTCATCATTTTGGCATAGCTCTACTCTACAAGAAAGTGAAGGAATTTGATGGGAGTTGTGAAAATGCTGGGGACAGCAGTGGAACCACTCTCATGGGCTGCAGTGTCCACTCTGTGGCCCCTAAGTGAGACCCTTGTGAAACACCAAAAGCCGCCAGGCTCTGTCACTGTTGAGTTTTGTCACTTGTATTAAAGTCCATCAGGGATAGACTGTTCAGTGCATGGACCATACTGCTCAACCGGAGTATAAAAATGATGGTGACAATGGCTTCTGATGGGTAAAGGCATAACATGGGTAAAGGTTGTGTGGATCTGATCAAAATTTCAAAGGTTGAGAGAAAATACATGAAAAACTACCTCAATAATAATAGAAGCTGCATAATTTGCGGTGGCTGTGCAGAGGTTTGCTGTTAGCACCTCCTCCAAAACAGGCTATATTTACTTGGGAAAATTAGAGATTTGTGTGGGTGCAACAGAAGAGAAATGCACGATACAGCTGTAGCAAAACCGTGTGGATGCACAATGTGTAGAATAGCCCTTCCCGATTAGTCTAAATAAAAGATTGCAGTGCAAAATAACTTTCAAACTTAGATAAACCGTAACACATACTCTGATGTTAATATCATGCTGAACTTTCTGAAGTTCATAAAGTGCATTGTTGGAACTAATTAATATGGTGCTTTTTTTAATACTCCAAAGACCTCAAGTTAGTAGTTTGATAATTAGGCTGTGTTTTGTATTTAGATACAAATTGGAGATAATTAGAAATGCTGAGGTACCATGCGGGTTAAGTGGGCACCATTATTTGAGCTATTTAAAGCATTTTAGTGGTAGCTGATAAAGAGCAAAGGAAGCTGGACAGAGAGGTTCTTTTCCATGATACATTAAATCTATAGGCATAAATAGAGTTATGTTTTCTACTCCAGTTAAAGGAGACTGAAACTCTCCATAAGATGCTACAACAAGTAATCGACCACTGCTGACAACAGCATCACCTCATGACTAGATGTGTTAGGCTTTTCAGGAATGAGCTGTCATTTTGTACTTTGTGCTGGGGTGGAAAAGAAAGGAAGTTTTTAATAATGCTACACCGTGTTGAATTGCTTTCCAGAAATCCCAGTTTCTTAATTTTTATAAGTTTAAATTGAACTGCCTTTATGTTCTGCTGCCTACTTTCTGTTCCATCTTCCTCTGCTGCCAAACGATATTCAGCTCTGCCTGAGGTTTGTGTCAAGGAGAGCTTTAGTATAGTCTGATGTCAAATATAGGCTATGGGATGGACATGCTCTTCAGTAACAGTAGCAACACAGTTACAGAAATTTTAAAATGTAGCAACAAAAAATTCAAAACAATTTGTGTGCTGTCATTTCCAGACAAGTTTTTGAAATTTTGGACAGTCATGCCCTGCAAATGGGCAAGTAAAGAAGTCTTTATAAGTGAATGCAGTAAGGATAACTTGATATTTTGGAGAATGTTGAGAAAGGATTTTTCTGCCAGCGTCTCCAACTACTCCACCTAACAACTGTTTCTAGCAAATTTTCCATAGTATTACCTTGTCTCCAGTGCTTAGAGCATACATATTTTTCTGAAAGGGCTATGTTGCAAGTCACTATAGGGAGGGGAAAAGATAACAAATTCTCATTTGTTGCAATGTCATTTTTGCCATTTTTGAGGAGAAAGGAAAACTGATGCTGACCTGTTCTGAAAGGAGCAGCCTGCTGAGGAAAGGGAGACCTCCAGCCCTAGGGATATCATGATACAGAAGAAAATAAAAATTGTTTCCAGTATCAAATTGTACAATATTTAGAAGTGGGTGCCCTTTGGGTAGGTTTTCAGTTTAAATCGCTGCGTGGGAACCTCCCCTCGCATGGGAAATAGATCAGGTGTAGGTTGTGCTTGAGCAGAATACATTCCTCCTAGGACCTTTTAGGTGCATGTAATGAGGAGAAGCTCTTACTGGCTAGTGACAAGTATGAGACAAAGGGAATGAAAAGGTTCAGGTGTCTGGTATCTGAGTACCTTTTACACTTGTAGAGGGCACATAAAAGAAAAGTTAAGTGATATTTGAACCTAGAGTAAAAGACTTGTGGGAATTGTATATTCAGGGTCAAGTTTATGGACTGTGCAGTCACAGAATGGGGCGGGTTAGAAAGGACCACAGTGGATCATCTGGTCCAATCTCCTTGCTCAAGCGGGGACATCCTAGAGCATATGGCACAGGATTGCACCCAAGCAGTTCTTGAGTATCTCCAGTGAGGGAGACTCCACAACCTTTCTGGGCAATCTATTCCAGTGCACAGTCACCCACACAGCAAAGAAATTATTTTTCATATTCAGGTGGAACTTCTGAAAGTGCATCAGTTTCTGCCTGTTGCCTCTTCTTCTATTGGTTGACACCACCAAAAAGAGCCTGGCTCCAACCTCTTGACACTCTCCTCTTAAATATTCATATACATTACTAAGGTCCCCTCTCAGTCATCTCTTTTCGAGGCTGAACAGAGGCAGCCCCTTCACCCTTACCTTGCAAGACAGATTTTCCACACACTTGACCAACTCAGTAGCTCTCTGCTGGACCTGCTCCAGGAGCTCCATGTCTCTCTTGTGCTGAGGAGCCCAGAACTGACACAGCACTCCAGATGTGGCCTCACCAGGGCTGAGGAGAGGGGCAGGATCACCTCCCTCGACCTGCTGGCAGTGCCCTTCCTAATGCAGCCCAGGACACCACTGGCCTTCTTGGCCACCAAGGCACTGCTGGCTCATGGACAGCTTGTTGTCCACCAGGAAGGACCCCCAGGTCCTTCTCTGCAGCACTGCTGCTTTTGTCTTCCAACAGGTGTGTGCTGGTTGACATCACACTTGAAAGATACTGAGAAGTTTAACAGTTAACTTTCTTAACAAGTTTTGTTTAACTGTGAGTGCAATACAACCCACTTTTTTTTTTATCCTTGAGAACTTCAGGAAAGAAACAAGTTGTTCCCCTCTTTCTGTGCATAGGAAAAATGAGAATACATGGTCTCAGAACGATCATGAAAAGAAAAACAAGTGAATCTAAAGAGAGTTTTCCAACCCTTTATGTCATGGTATTCTTTGCACTAGTACATTGTGACTTGGACTGTGTATGCATCATGGTTGATTAAAGAAAGGATTTGTAATTGTGGAGCAGTTGAGAGATATGTCCTAAGGGGAAATCAGTGAATTGCAGCTTATGCAAACCATTCTTTCATCAAGCCTGATCACCTTTTGTTGTATGGATACTAGCCTTTATGATGGTGGCTGAGACCAAGCTATCAGTGGAAATGTGGTGGTCAGTAATTGCTAAGTGGTGATGAGAAATGACTGGAGATATCCAAAAATATTTATAGTGGAACAGACTGTGGGATCCATGTAGTTATCCCAAGCTAGAGAAAGAGGAAAACTCTATGCTCTGAAAAAATTGGAGCAGAAAAGGCTAATCTTCAGGAGCTGAAAGCTGGTGTGGTTTGAGAGGTTGATGTCTTGTGTAAAACCAACAAGTGCCAGATCAATGCCATACAAGTGCAGATTCTAGATTTCAGTGCTGCTGTCTTACATCTATCAAAACAACTTCTGCTAAAGGCAAGAAAAAATTTGGAAGAGCATTTACAAGTAGATTTTTTTCTCTTGAAATGAAAGATGTTCTTTTGTTTAGTTGGTTGTTTTTCTTTTTTTTTTTTAATGAATAAATTGCTTAAAAGCATCATGCTTATGTTTGCATTGAGTAATTTAAAGTCCATGGGAAAAAATAATTCCTTGTCTGTGATTTTTAAAAAATCTTCTAATTGAGATATTTTTTGTTGAACATATTAGCTCAATAACGTGTAGGAGCAGTTGAAGTGAAAATATCTTGTGTAAACATTGCAGAAATTTGGTAGTGCTAATGAATTTATATACGTATATATTCACATATCTAGGATTATATATGTCAATAACTACTGCCACAAATGATACAGCATTTGACCTGTCCAGTTATGCTGGTAGTCAATCTTGTGTATGGGTAGCCCAGTGGAAATTGGTAGGACCTAAAAGTCTTGAATTTTAGCCAGTCTATTCAATGTATCTGATTTAAAATAACTATGGGTATTTTGTGTTAGTTATCTGATCTAAAGTTTTCAAAATCACAGTCATGCAATTATCTTTGCATAAAGATAATTAGGGAGATGACTGTATCAACATTTTATTGTTGGATTAATTGAAAAAATGATAAGAATATCCTAGTGCTATTAGTACTATTGTTTGCAAAGTTATGTCTACACATATCTAAGTCAGCAGATTTAGAAAAAAAAAAATAACTTTTTTTATCTCTACAGTTTATCTCAGTCCTTCCATGGTATTTTGTGTCCTCAGTGATATACACAGTTCTCTCAAAGTACAGTATCCTGAAGTGTGTAGCTATGTTGGTACAGCAGTAAAAGTCAGATCAGGTCATGAGAAGATGTTAGATCTTCTTTCTAATTGAAGAACAGAAAGCTGACCTGAGCAGTTTGTTGGACCTTCTGGAGGAGAGTAATGAGTGACAGGAAAGTCTCTGAATGGTACCTCTGGGAATATTGAGAGCTACCAAGAAGAATGCAAACAGCTGGGAGTTCAATTTACGCCATTCAATTTCCAGTCATTAATATAGTTTAGTGTACATAAGTAGGACAAATATTCTTGTTACTATGGTTTTTATAGGGGAATATTATATATAAAGGCCTGAGCTGATGGGTTTTTTTGAAAATGGAAAACTTCCAAACCTAAGATTTCACAGAAAACATGGAGTATTTGTGACATGGGTCCTTTTCTGCTTTTTTACTCTTAACTTACAGTTTTATGAACTATAATGGAGCCAAGCATGGAGTCAGATCCCTATGGAAGCAGAAGAACTGTGTCAGAGAGAGAATGCCCTCTGCTTTGTTGCCTCATGGATTTCGTGGATGAGTTGGGGCCGTGGAAGGAGTCACTGTGCTGTGCAGGGATGCAGCTCTAACACTTTTTTTTCCACTGTTTCTGATTCTTTACTAGTCATACACACAAAATAAAGATGCTTCCCCTGTCTAAATAGAAAGAAACACATTCATTGCATCTGTCATTGCTGGTATGCTCAGTCATGTGTTTAATCAGGTTCTTACTTCTATCTTGCTGTTTTTCATCCCAACTGAAGCAGCAGAAAGCATTCATCATGTACATAAAAATGTGGAATTGATGCCTGACGGATTGGGCTCTCACCATTCTTCTCAATGTGACAGTTTATTATGCTGCCTTTCGCATTCTCTTCTGCACATATATTCCTCCTATATTTCTCCTGTATACATGCACTTCTTAGCTAAAACCAGATGACAAGTATATGTACTGAATATGTAAAGGAGTTTATTTCTATGTATGCTGCATTTTTTCCCATCAAGTGAAGGCATTAAAACAAATTAGAACATTGCTTAATGTGGTGTAAAATTATTGCCATATGAGCAGTCAATTAACAAGATAAAATTCACAATAATGCCTTAAAGGTGAAATGTGAGAGCTTTTAATAAAAAAGAAAATGTGGAAAAAAAAATCCTTCTTGGTCCTCAAACCATTATCAGAATATACAGGCAAACAACCATGACAAGTGCATTTTATAATATATGCCTTAGAGATCTCTTCCTTCATTACTGCTTTCAGAAGGCTTAACTGAGTGCCCATCCTCACTAAAGCTGGTAAGTTTATGCAGGGAAGGTGATTCCAGGAGGGTAGCCCCAGAGGAGTACCCCATCACTGGGTGCAAAATTTACCTCTTGCCTTTGGGTACTAGAAATTACCTCCTTTTTCTTACCTTGTGCTAAGGACAGACATTTCTAGCTCCAGAATGAGACTGAGGGCTCTGAACTCAGAGATGCAGGTGATAAGATGCCAGCTGTCCCAGGAACCATGACAGTCAGCCTCTTCTCTTCAGTGTTGTGAGGGAAGTGCAGATGCTCACCATCACTTACTGCTGAGTGTCCGTAAGGTGCCAAAGGTCTGGCAGTCCACCTAGCAAGCCTGAAGTCATGCCACTAGCAGTACCTTCCTTATTGGTGTGTTGGCATTTTTGTATTAAATACAATTCATACCATAGTTCCAAAGAAAATTGCTGCCTGGGCAATCTGGCAGGTTTTGTCTAAACATACATAACGTACTGAGCTTACACATGAACCACACTGGTATGATTTTAACTGTCTTTTGGATGTGTATAAAGTCTGTTTTCTGAAATATCAGGGTGGCCTAATGCATTCTAGACTGTGACCTTAAAATCCAGCATCTTGTATTCTTAACTCTCTGTGTGAGCACTGTTTCCTTTGAAAGAGAGAGCCAGTGTATTACTTGGAGACATTTACAAAGATGGTGCAAGGTCCGGGCTCAGGCCCTGAGCGTGGTGTGTGCTCATCCCTCACCATGGCTGTACATCTGGGACTTCGCCTGACTTATGACTGTATTTACGAAAAGTCCATCTAGAAAAAAGACTAGACAGAGGATTCATTATTTTAACTTTGTCCTGTGGTATTTAATATGATCTCAGGTGAAACTGTACCTGAGTCAGCAGTGTATTTTTCAATCTGAGTTGTCTTCTTGCTTTCCCAAATACTCAGAATTTTAAAAGTTGTGGTGTTCTAGCCACAAAATGTCCTGCATACAGAAGCCAGGGGATTTCTGTGATTCAACTCAATTTTTAAGTCCATTATTTTTTTCTAAATCAAAGCACATTTCTTAAAATGCATTTTAGGATCTGTAAAGGAAAGGGATTTGTTCTGTGGCGCTTTGTTCATGTATGCGTATGAAGACCTTTGTTCCTCATATATGCCTCATACCAGTGTGCATGCAAGTTTTTATTCAAAATTCTGTGTTGGTGCTGTTCTAATGCAGGCTTTTGGTGTTCAGTGAAAATTTTGTTCTTTATTTATAAATTCAAGTCCTAAAGGCAGCCTGCCTGATTAAGAATGCACTTAACTAAAAAACAATAGCTTCTTTCCATTGTACAGAATAATTTTAACAAATGTTTACTGGGTAATGGATGCACATAAAAATGAATTGGTCAAAACTTCTGCTAGTAGCTTTTCCATTCAGCATTAATGTTTATTGCAACTCCAATTTATGGTGGAAGTTGTACGGAAAGATAAAGAAACAGTCTCTCCTTGAGGAAGCTTAAAGCCTAAAGGATTCATGTAGAAATGATGAAACATAGAGCTCAAAAAATTGAAAGCAAATCAGCAGTAAATTTTGATTTGTATCTTACTGGACTTAAAATTTAGAGGCACTTACTGACACTGCTTCTGTCCAAGCTCCAGTGATGAGAGAAAAATCAGTTATAGTGGTTGCAAATGTGTGTGTTTAAAGGGATAACTGTAAAGAGTCTGTTACAGAACTAATAGATGTCTTTTGATACTGATAATAATTTTCAGAATATATACTGTGTTGCCTTTCCTTTGTAAATGAGGTTGCAAATTAAAAATGTATTACCTTGCTTGACAAGCAAAGTGCTTCCTGAGCGTAAGACTTGAAGGCAGTAATGTATGGTTACTATAGCGCTTCGAGGTGTACAGGAAATCTGCCTGACTAAGAGAAAGATTTTGATTGCAGGACACTAGCTGGGCAGATTTATTTATTTAATATTTGCTATTTTTTAACATCTCCCCCCCTGTGGCAGCATGAGGCTGTAGATTTGCTCACTTGTAAACCTATTTGCAGGCGTTACTGTCTGTGGTTTGTGGAACGCACAACTTGATGTAGTGTGCTTGTCTTTGCAGATGTCTTTGTCTGAAGGATTTGATTGAATGAGTTGTCATATCAGGAAACTCAGTAAGTCAATTTGTTATACTGTTATTCCTGTAAAATACATGAGGACTGAGCCAAGAGCTGCTGTCTTCCAAGAGGTGTTTCAATAGTCCTGTCTGATAAATCAGATTCAGTTAAGTGCTCTATCTTGAATTTCCTTCCACTCTGACTTTAGCTAAACTGTGAAGGCAGAGTTATATAAAATCCTGTCACAAACCTTGTGGCTTGAAGTAAGGGGAAATGGAAAGGAAAGAGAGAGAGAAAGAGAGGGATTTACTGGACAGTTATCCACTATGCAACCTTTAGCAGAGTGTACATGGCTGAAATCTGAAGAAAACTGCTCCACAAACAGTAGGAATAATTAAAATGTCACCTGTACAAAATTATGAATAGCAACAACAGTGCCTATTGAAATATACTTAATTATTGCCAGGCATTTGACAATTTCAATCCTTTCTCTTGTAAACACCACAATATCTGAACTGTTAATAGAAGCAGCAGGTAGCTGTACCATATTAGCTTATATGAAAAAGATCAAATCATATCTGGCAAGGATATTGTAAAATGGACTTTATATGTTGTTGCATTATCAGTGCATACTGTGAGGGACTGGAATGCAGAACAGTACTGAAAGTTGTGTAATCCTTCACTGCATCTGAATCAGAGTCTAATGGATAGAATGCGTCCTGAGGAGGGGGTCGTTGTAGGGCTTGCTGACCCTAGAGGCCTTCTGGCCTGTGAGTCTTGGCCCAGAAGTGGGAAGAGAAACAATTTACAAATCATCTGAGGAGCAGGAAACTGCTTTTTCTGTCTGCAGTCAACCCTTGTGACCTTTACTTGTTCTTTGACTTTGGAATCTGAAATGCAGTTTTTCAAAGAAGAAATAGGCTTTGGTAACCCAGAACTAACTTTTTGCATTCCTCAGTGAATAAAATTGCTTCAGAAATGAAGTACAGCGCATGAGTGCTTCAGGTTATTCAGCGTTTTACATAATATAGGTAATTTTGATGATGGGTTTTTAAGATCAACAAGTACTTGAATGGAAGAATATATTTCTGGCTCTTGCTATTAATCACTTTATAGCCTTAAATCTAAAATTATTATTTATGATTAGGAGAAATTCTACCAAAGACGCATGAAATATTTCTCACCTCAGTCATTGTTTAGACCAGGGTCACACTCTGCCTGGAAGAATTCACCCTCTCTTGGGCCTAATCCAAAAGACTTTCATACAGTTTGCATGCAGCTTTTCTTTAATTTTTGTTACTTTAGGTAAATAATTAAAGCTGATTAGGAATTTTGCAATATGGGTATTTTGGAATGAGAAGAAGATTGCATTGCTAAGACTATATTTTCTTCGAGGAAATACAAGCTGCACTTTCTTTTGCAAAAGGCTAATTTGACTGTACACATGGAATTAATTGGGTGATAAAGTGGTCTCTTGGGATGTGGGAGGTGCTGTCAAAGCCTTGTCTAGAATTAATCAGAATGAAAGGTTTTGCTGTGGTCTTCTCCATCTTGGGGAAATGCCCTGAACATAGAACTATTTATCTGTGTTATGAAGGGATGGAAAAGTTGTTTGGTAGAATAAATCTTCCCTCCCCCCTCAACAATTTAATGAATATTTTTCAAAAGCCTTTTTCCTTTCCTTAGATAGATGCAATTTTTTTCAGATTTTCATGGGCTAAGGCTTTGCGTTTGACTCCATTCTTATCACCAGTTTCCCACACGTGTCATGCCCTACAGCATTTTAGAACTATTACTGCTACATTTAGAACTGTGTTCTTACCATGGCTTTCCATTGTGGTCTCAATCCTGTTTATAGCCATATGCCACCAAAGAAGCTGTACATTTAATTAGTAAGGATGCTGGCAGATTTTAGCTCATCAGGCAGGCCTTTCTCCTGTTTTTATTTCTGGATGGCTTTCAGAAGAATGCTGTTTTAAGTAAGAAAGTTGAACATGTCTTAAGCATGTTGAAAGTACCTGAATGAGAGAAAAACAATGTTCTCAGAGGCTGTTGATAAAATGTAAACAGCTAGCTACTGTAAGTGGGAAAAATCCTTTTCTTTTAAATGGAACTAAACCAGTTTATGCCAGCAGAATTTCTGGTGTAACATAATTTTTTCTGTTTATACATTTCTCCTCTTCGCAGAAGAATGTGGAATAACCAAGCCTGAATATTTGATGCCACGTAAGTGGACCTGCATGGGTGTTCTCAGTGGTTATATACTTTCACTGCACTCCCTGCTTTCCAGTACAGAAAGATCATTTTTGGAAGGTAAAATACCATTTTGACCTTGTCTACCGTCTAATTTCTGCCCTCTCCAGTGAGATTTCCAGCAGGGCTGCCAGGTGTAAATTAGATTTCTTTCATTATCAAGAATAAAGCAAGCATTGTTACATCAGTAACAGATCATCAGACAGCTACCATGTAGAAGGTACACTGGGCTTTTACTGTCTTTTGTCACTGCACTCTAGTGACCCAAAAGCAAAATGGTTTGTTTTGCTATAGAGCCGTTCAGCATCTTCCCTTTGCCTTTCAGCTCTGGTGAATGAAATCATGGGCCACATTTAGAGCTCATCACTATTGACCAGGTGGCTGCCCACAGCCAGCTGTTCTTTGTAAAGGTGCAGTGTGACATCTTTACCCCTGGAGCCCAGGGATGCTGTGTGTCTGTCAGCAGCACGTGCTGCTGCGTGGGTAGGGAGGCTGGCAGGGGCACGCACGGGAATTGCCCTGGTCCCTTGGCCTGGCTACCCAGGCACCCGAAACAAAGAGGAAGGCTTCCTAAAGGATTCTCCCCAAGAAGAGAAAAGTTTTAAAAAATATTTTTATGATTGAATGGCTGTTGGAGAGATAGGAATGCAACAAGGTCGGGAGTATGCCGGGAACAGCAAAGTCACAGACGGCTCCCCAGTGAATCTGAGTTGTGCCTAAGTTGGGTGGGCAGTGGAGCTTTTGATTAAGCCTTTCCTGTGGAATTGCTTACTAATAAAGCTTCAGGCAGGTGCCTGAGTACAGCTAATACCTCATTTTCAATTCTTCTGGTAGCACAGCATCTGGAGGAGATCAGAGGAAAATGTGACTTCTTACACCATTGGTTTTCACTGGCACCCCTCGCCCACAGAGACACAGTATATTGCGCCCCTCCAGCTTCTGAGCCTAGTGTAAATCTTAACTGTTCCCTTTCTCTTGTTTTTAAGGTATCTTTCTGATTTCTGCTGGGGATAAATAGGTGGTGCTTCTGTCAGGTACTCACTAAAGTACCGTGAATGAAAGTGCTTTGCTGGTGACCATTCCATTACCTTGAATGGGTTTTGGCATGAATGTGCTATTTCTCTTGTACTTATTTTTTCTTTCTTCTTTCATTTTGCTGGGTCTCCTTATGACTTTTTAAATCTATCTTTCCTCACTCTTCCCAGTTTCTTCAGTATTTTGCTGAATTTCTTCTTCCTTCTCCTCTCCCTCTCCTCATGCAGAATATTCTTTAATGGAGTTCTGTGACCAAGAAAGAATTTTAGAAAGAATAAATGGAGTTATTTGCCCTTTTTACACTTATTTTTTTCCTTTTTTACTTTTTTTTTCTCTCTGTGGACTTAGAATTAATGATTTTTCACTCTCACTTTCTTTTTACTCACAGGAGTTATTTGTTTGAAAACAGAGAGAATTTAGAAAAGCAGATATTTCTAATTGTTGCAAGAGGCAGATAGTTGCCTGTGTCTTACTCTGCACATGATAGGTTTGGCTTGGAAAATCCTGAGTTAGGGCTGGAGATGTTCTGTCATCTAGAGCACATAACAGCAGGTCTAGATGCTTCTATTACTCCTGCATCTCCCCTAGAAGTTATTCAGAAACCTTTGTAGTCGGAGCCTTTGTTTACTCCTGGTTCTTACGGTTTGGAAACCAAATATATTTTACTTGCTTTTAGCCTTTTTGAACTGGAGCATGCTCTCTCTTTCTTAGTTTGCTCTGTTACTTGTTTTGTGTTAGAGACCTTTATGCTATTTACATATTGAAGATTATTTCTCTTCTTGTTGGCATCACCTCTGAAGTTTTGTTTTCATTACAGATGGCCTCTCATTTTATGTCCTGTTGTTCTCTACTCCGAAATTCTAGGAGGGGTTTGTCCTCTCTGCTCCTAGAAGACATTTAGAGATTTTTTTTCCCCCTTACTGATCCTCTAAATAACACTTTCTCTCCAGTCTGTGCAGTTTAGCTGATCAATGGTGTGGCACAACAGATATAATGTGTGAGTTTCTAAGAAAACCACATGCTAGAAATGGTTTGTCTAGCCTACTCTCCAGATTTTTACATATAACCTCTTCTCAAATAATCCACTGACACAGCATTCATGGGAGAAAATCCAATTGACTCCATTTCTTCTGCATCATTAACAGACTAAGCACGCACAATATTTATTTAAATCAAACAGCATGTTTTATAACAAAACCAAACAGTGATGTCCTCTACAGAGCAATGGCAACAGTCTTTCAGAACCCACAGATTCCCCCATCGTATGCAGGGTGGAATTCTAATCTGTACTCAAATCAGCCACTGTGCTCTCATCCTCAGTATCATGAAGGGCTTGCTTACTAAGTGTATTTTCAGTGCAGTGTTAAGATATGTATTGTCAATATAGCCCTGAAGGCTAAAGCCTTTTAAATTTTGAAAATGCAGCCTTTGTTTAGCAGTGTATTTGTCATCAGATTTTGAAGATGCGATGCTATAAAATGAACCATTTTAAGGCAAATATGATCCCTAAAAATCACCTCCAATACAGTTTTATATGAAAGGTGAGAGCCTTCCAAAAGACTGAATCAAATTAATTAGCTCTAGCTTTTTTAGCACTGCTCCTGCCTCATTGAGCTGAGAGCTGAGCTGAAGGGCACGGTCAGACTCCACAGTGCTGTTACATTATTCTGCACCTCTGGAGAAGTCTCTGGGGTCAAAACCAAAGAATATCTCTGCTGTCAAAGGAATAAATGGGCAGAACTTTCTGAAAGTTCCTGATGTCATTTTGCACTTTGACCCATAAAATGAAGATTATTCACAAGTTATAAAGGATTACAGACTTAGATATATTATGCTGCAGATTTGACATTGTTACTGCCCTTATGCAGCTAATAAGCAAAGTTGTGGGAATCAGGACACCATTTGGACCAGAATCTTGCTAAGTTTCTTCCAAAAGCTGCTTCTATCAGATTGAACGAATAGCCCCTGCCTACCCACTGCAGTTTGATTGGTGCTTGCTGCCTTCAGAGCTGGCCTAGCACTGACTGCATGGGAAGAAATTTCACCTGGAAATACTACACATGCAGTTGGTGCACCTGCCAATACCAAATTGCAGGTTAAAATGCCTTCTCAGCCAGCACAAAGATTAGTGACCCGTGAAAAGAAGAAACTGTGAGATGTAAGTCACTTAAGGTGCAAACAGCCACGCAGTTTCAGCAAGAAGGACCAAGAGAATGATGCAAAATTAAAAGTTGAAGAATTACTTACAGTGAACTTTTGAGAGATACACATATATTTCTCAGTGTGCTGTGCATGTGTATGTAGACAAATACCTGAATCCTAATGCATTCAGAGTTTGTGTGCTGTGGTTGATTTTAGCCATCACACAAGTCCTAAAGGACAAATACAATTACAAATACATTTGCTTCTGTACTCAGATATGGAAGAGAATTAATTTTTATAGGCATTTTTCGTTTTCTAAACTTTTTATGTGGTTACAATCCAGAAGGGAAAAAAAAAATACAATTATGTACCAGTCTCGTTCATGAAGGTGCTGTGTAGTTCTGAGGGAAACCATTTTGGCAGTGATTATATGGCTGAATGTTTTTCAATGGTGAAAAAATACATCTGAGACTTTTGTGACCTTTTTTTTTAATAAAGGAGAACAGAATATCTCTAGAAGAGTCTAATATCCTAAATATTTAAAATTACTTCATGAAGTAAAAAAGCCAAGCAAGAGGGAGACCTGCACTGTAAAGCAGAGGATGGGTCATGAACAGAGGAGTGAAAACAGAAAGATGACACAGGGCCATTTGCTTTGGCCAGAACAGTTTTTATAGGACAGATGAGAGAGAGGCTTTTACCAAGGCCTGGAGTGACAATGATTTTACACTGAAAGAGGGTACTTTTAGATTAGATACAAGAAGGAATTTGTCATGATAAGGGTGGGCAGACACTGGAACAGTCTGTCCTAGTGGGTTCTTCATTCCTGGATGTAGGCCAGGTTGGAAGGGGCTTTGAGCAACCTGCTCTAGTAAAAGGTGTCCTTGTCCATGGCAGGTGGGTTGCAATAGACGATCTTAAAGGTTGCTTCCAACCAAAGTAATTTTGTGGTTCTAATGTTCTATGAACACCAATTGTTGGTTTTGTCAGGGACACTGAAGGAACAGAGAGACATAGCAGAAAGGTCATAGCGCTGGGGCATTGTATTGAAAAACTCCTTCACAGCACCTCAATACTGAAGGACAATAATAATCAAAATATGAAGCTATGAATCACAGCCATATAGCAGAAGATCTTACTAAGATTTTCCTGCCTCTTTACTTGAATAAAACTGGAAATACTGGACCACTTGGAGAGAAACTGAGCACTTTATAAATTATTTTTTCAAGTCAAAAAGAAGAGTAAATGATAGACTAAAGTTCATAGCACTTCTGAAAATTAGTTCCAGTCAGACTTAGTTTTGAATAAAAACTAGGAACCGGTTAATATTTTTTTTCCCTTTTTTTTAAGCATCTTGTCATTATAAAGGGCAGGCTGATAAAACAAGAGATTATGCCGTATCTACATTCACTGGGCCCTCACAGGTTTTTCTAGAACAGGGAATTAGCAGCCCTGTCAACAGATAGATAATTGCTATATTGCTTTCGGAGTCAGTTAAATAATACAGAGACACCTTACTGGCAGACACCTTAAACTCCATTTGCCGGAAAATCTGTAAAATACCTTCAAAAGACAAGTCTTAAACTCATGGATCTAGAACAAACATTGGTTTGGACACAAACAATTTCCCAGTGCTTTTCTCCCAGCTGCAGTGGTCCTGTGTCGCAGTTGGTAATTGCCTCTCTCTTTTCTCCCTGTCCCACAGGGACAAATAAGCTTTTCATCTGTCTCCTTGCTCTGCTTCACAGATGCTAGCCATACTCTTCTTGCAATCAGTTATCTAAGTGATTAACATAATTAAGTTAAACTCAGTGAAATTGTTCCCAAATTGTATTTAGCTTGAGGATTGTTTTGGCTTGGAAGTGGAGCTGGTATTTTCAAACCTCCCTTTGTCTTTTTTTTTTTTTTTTATTTTAAGTATAATTAACCGTTGTTTTCCTTTGATTTCTTGTTTTCTTTAAAGATTATAACTTTAGATCACTGTAACTCATTTCATGGACATGTAGAAACTCAAGATCATAGGTAGTGCCTTACTTAAAAGCACAAAGTCCTTTTTCTCTGAGCAGTGTATGGAGTTATTGATGAAATTGTTAAGTTTCTAATAACTGATCAGCAGTATAGCAACTCAGCCAGTGTAAGCAAGTGATGCTGTCTTTACAGATAGCAAACATTTTTTGTGAGCATGTTCTTGTATTTCTTTATGGGCAGACAAAAGGGAAAACAGTTTTTTAAAGTCTGTGTTTGAATAAAATTACTGCTTCTCCTAACTGAACTGGCTGCTTAGTTGAAGAAGCGCAAACATGAGTTTGAGGACAGTGACATCAGTAAACAACCTGCCCCTTTTTTGCTTCTCCTACTGACACAGGTTTAGATTAGCCTAGTTGTCCCTATTTTTCATAATCGCCTCTCTTTCAGATGTGTTTCTGCTCCAGAAGTACCACACTGCTTCAGTAAATCATAGTAATGCTGTATTCGAAACTGAACAGAGCTGTACTGAGACAGTCCCTGACATTCTGGCGATTTAAACAGAAACAGCATCAAACTCTTAGGATTGTACTAGTGTAACATAAACTGACTTGTAAGCAAGTTGTGCAAAACCATCTATAGAATGAAATTTTTTGCTGGTGTAGCCATTTCATATCCGTAAGCTGTGTAGATAGATGACTCTTTGCACTGATGGAGCAAAGTATTTTTAAGTGCAGAATTAATTACAAGAACAGAGTGTTGCATTTAATTTCACCATGTAAGATTGCTGAGAATGAGCAACCACATGGGAGAATATGGAACAGGAGCAAAAAATAGGGGCTGGAGAAAAAATGTAGTGGCAATTTGGACTTGCTTCCTACTAGTTAGTCATTACTTCCAAATAGAGGTGTGCTTGGGGCTTGTTTTGTTTTGTTTTGTTTGGGGTTTTTTGGTTGACGTGTGATTGATGCTGCTAATTATCTTGGCTGCCTGCTCAGTCAGGTTGGGCTTGTCTCCCCAAGTGCCACTGTTTGGCGTTGTGCAGAAGCTGCATTCAATTTTTTTTTAGTAATTGGGGCACACTACATCTTCTAGATAATTCTTCATGCCACAGGGGTTGAAGTGGTTCCTTTTGTTTAGCAAGACAAAACTGAATTCTAATGAAAAAGTTAACGTATTGGAAAATTACTCCAAATGGAATAAAATTGCATTTTGCTAACTAATTAAATTTATTTTTCATCCTTTAACATAAAAATATAATCATTTACAGAGCCTGGTGTTGCTTTGCTTTCAAGGCCTTCGGGGGATGTACTGGCACTCACTCTCTATCTTACTTGCTCTCCATTCAAAAGTTTGTTTCAAATGCAGACCAGCATTCTCTGTCACAAAGATTCCTGCACTTCTCTTTTTGTTGTCTGGTTTCTTTGTGTTAAGGACTTCTGCTTTCCTTTGCAATGTGTAGTACTTTCGTGCTATTAATCTTTGTTTCATTGCACCATTGGAACGTATAATCTAAGTTAAATCAGTCAGCAGTAAAACATTTGAGTTTTACCTGATTCTTGTGTTGGAGGGAATTCTGCAGGGTTCAACCTTTTTTTTACATTCGTTATAGCTTACCATGAGCTTTGATTTCACCTTGTAGCTATTTACTTGGAGAAATAAGAACACTGGATAAGAGGTCCATTGAGAGACTTGGAACTGCCTTTAAGATATGAGAGCTTCTATATCACTTGGTGTACAAACGGGTGGCTTTTGGCAATGTTCTTGCTGGGGCAGAAAGGCTTTCAGGTAGCTCCGCTGTTAAAATTATTGCTACATCTAGTATTTCCTTTAAGATTACCAAAACATCTAACACTTTATTCCATTCAATTTTTGGGACATTCAAGTTTAGAGAGCCTGACAGGAGAGAAAGAAAAAAAGACTATATGGGATTTTCACCCCTCTTTTGTGAATATGACAGAATAATTAATGTAGCTGTGCATGAGTTGCTGTTTTAATTAGTGGCCTGTTACCATACATGTAATGAGTATAGATGGAAAGAATTCTAACCTTTCTATTACCATGTGCGTTGGGCTGAACTTTTCTCTGAAGTCAGCTTAAGATTTGGGCCTTTTGAATTTCAAAAAAAAGAATACCTACTTGGGGCAGTGGTCAATTAAAGTAGAGCAAAGTATTTTTAACAGGAAGAAGCACCATCTTTACTGCCATTTAGAGCTTTTTATAACCAGTGTCAATCTGTTAAAGGCCACCCTCCGATCAACCAGGCATGATTGCCAAATTATTAGCACCAGCCTGACCACAGCATCACTGCTTGTGTGTGTGAGTAGTAATTTGCGTTGGAAGTAAAACCAAGGAAGCCGTCATGAGAATAGCAGGGTTTAGTTTGTAGAACCACAGGGATTGCTTCATTGGTGCCTAATAGCCAGTTGTTCCTTTAAGAACAGGGTGACCAATGCAAGGGTATTTATCATTTCAAAATTGATTTTGGCTGTGCTACCATATTAAAAGTCCCAGTAAAAATTTAGACTGTGTCCTTCTTAGTCATCCAGGTTGTGCTAGACCCTGGATAAGAAATACCAACAGGCTTTGAATCCTGGTCAGTAATTTTTAATGCAAGTGCATTTTTACCCTGACCTGAGACATCAGAGTTTATTTCTACCTGTGTGTTTTGAACTGAATTAAGGTAAAAAAAAACATTAAAAAAAATTGAGCAGAGAAAGTACAGAGCAGAACAAAATGAGCAGAGATATCTCAAAGAAGTGGTGGATGGATTTCAGTAGCAGCAGTTGTGACTGCAGGACCTTTGTGGGGAAGATGGCAGCTGTATGTGCAACATGTATCAGTGCCAAAGAACTCTTGTATCAAAGAGTAACTCAAGAGAGTAATGTCACTTGCAATACACGAGCACTAAGTAGCATTTGGTGTCCGTGTGGTAGTCCTGTTCTTTTCTGCGGCTTTGGCATTTCCTTCTGGTACTTTGCCATTACTCAAGAACTGCTGGATAGCTTTTAGTCACACTGGCTTGCTAAACATTGGAGAGCCCTTGCAGCTAGTCAGGGAAAAAACACAGATTAAATACAAAATGTAAGACTCCAATTCTTCTTTAACCCTAGTTGAAGCTATCTGGATATCATGTGAGTAAAAATATCTAGTGTTTGGCACTCTGTCTGAGCAATGTCTGGAACATTTAAAGAATAATCATACACACTTCAATACTGGGAAATAAAAGTAGAAGTGCCACGCCCAGGCAGATCATATAAGCCAAGGAAAAAGCCGCAGATAGAATTGCTGCCCTTGCTTTCCTTTCTCTCTTAGAACACCACCTGTAGTTTCCAGGAAAAGAAGAAAAACCGCCAAAGAAAATCTGAACAGGGCTGTCAGTCCTGGCAAAAGTCAGTGGAGGGAGTAGAGAAAGGATAAAGGACCACCTCTTACTTAAGCTCAAGGGCTGATACTGTGAAATAATATTTATATGCTGAGATCTGTAGGTTGCTTTAGTTACAGTGACATGGGACAGGTATCAATTAGAGAAAATTTCCATAACATAATTAAGAGATAACACTTTGCTGCTCTCTTATTTTTTTCTTTCACTTGAAAATTCTCCATTGATTTTAATTAAGCTTGTCTTGGACTCATGACCATAATCAATGTGATTTTTCCCCCCAGTTTAACAGCTAGCTTTGCTCATCAAGGAACTTTTCCCAGGTGTAACATGCTCTAGTTAAGAAGTTTCATTTTAAGCTATTCAACTACTAGTTCTCAGAATGACTTAAAAATGCCTTCAGGATATAGAGCTAGGGCTTGAATGAGTACAATTTTTCCAAATTAATAAGTGCATATTCTCAATTTGCTGTGAATGCTTTACTTTCCACAAAAAGCAGATACTTTAAATACTAGGTTCCTAATGGAAAACACTCGAATAAAGCTTTTTTTTTGTATGCCATCTTATTAAGAGAAAGGGAAAAAGGGGCACTTGCTAAATGCTTACTTGTAAATTTGAATAATCATCGTAAGTTTTGTTATAACAATTTGAGCAATCTACTTGTTGTTTCTGGAATCAACATAAAGGCTTTTAATCTTGCATAGTAGATAGAATAATCCTGCCAAAGGAACCATTCTGGATTGTTAGTTAAACCAAATTGCATATGCTTGAATGCTGAAGAAAAAAAAAAGTTTCTTTTATAAGGGATTTTTCAGTTCCCTTTGTAAGGGATTTTTGATTCCTTGTGGATGTTTCTGCTACCATCTAGAGATCAGAATCTGATCTCTATTTCTGTAGAATCTCATCCTTCCTATAGCAGGAAGTAGCATCTAATTCCACTGACTTTCAATAGTTTTCTTTGCTTTGTTGCTTGGTGAATTTCAGGCAGTGACCCGTAGTATGGGCTCATGTCCTTCATGTCTGATTAAATTTAGCTAAGAGACAAAGGATCCCGTAGATGTGCAGATAGTCAACAACTGTGTAATGGAGGGCAGCATGCTAATAAAGCCCTTTTGCAAGTAGTACTCAGTTCTTTTGAATACGTGGTTATTAATTTCCTCGTGGAAATTCTCAAGAGCACTTATCTGCCTTTTCAGTGCCTTACAAATATTAACTGATTTCTTCTGACAAACCTTTAGAAGGAGTTATTTTCCTTTTTTTTTTCCCCTGCAGGATAGATATTTCCTTCTGTTGGAAATTTCTTATTATTTAAATAAAATACAACTTGTTTTTCATCTGACTACCAAACATAGAAAGTGTAAGTTGTGACCTTGAAAAATTTAGATTACGTTACTTCCAAGAATATCCTTTAATTCAGGTGCTTTTAAAGTTCTGAATATTGTCTGTAACATTCTTTTGTAACGTACAGTGATGTGAAGCTTCTTATTTTCACAGACTGAAAATGTGAATAATTTTCATACGCACAGTTTAATAGCACTGTGAAATAAGGAAGTGCAGCTATTCCCATTTCACAGACTGTGAAGTATCAGACTCTTAGCTAATGGATTTACAGTGCTCTGGGATCTGAGCTGGCATCTCTGCTTGGTAATCCACTTCCATACCCACTGTGTTATACCCTAAATTTCATCCAGTCTTACTTTTAACACCCAGCTGAAGTGCTTCAGCCACAAAAGTCTAATCTTATTCTTCAGTCAGTGGGTAATTAGAGATCTAGATCTGTTGCACTGCAATTAGAGATCTAGCTGTTCTAGATATAGTACAATGTATTACAGGTAGTGTGTGAGGTGCCTAAATACAAATTAAATTTAATATTATGTACTTCTTTATTGCCACTGTTTGCAGAGGGAGACTATTGTCTTCCCTTGGATTTAGCTATGCTTAATACCTGAATTGCGTCAGCAAGTGATCCAAAACCAGCAAGGCTGTAAGGAGCAGAGACTGACAGCCAGCCATGGGCTAGAGCTATTAGTACGAGACCTTTGCCCTTGTCTTCTAATACAGCTTTTGTTTAGTGTAAATACAAGGAGTGTCTATACGAACATTGCAAAACAGATCTGTCTAAATAAACAAGGAAGAAAATAAATCCCCGTGACCCTGATGTACTTCTGCAGGCCCCAGAGGCTCCTTGATTAAGTAAAACTGTCACCTGCTGGTGTTATCTTTTCACTTTCATTTTACTCATTAATCTTCAGTACTGCTAACAATAAGACATATTTAATGTGTACATTAAGTCACTTGTAGCCCTTTTATCTGTAGATTGCTGGCTCTTGTCCAGCTGCTGTAAAAGTGATTAAAATGTGCTATCATCTCATGGCTGCTCAGTGACTGGGATAGTCCAAGTCCTCTGGCAGTGTATGAATGCCCACATTAGCTTGGCTAAAAGCAGTCTTCATCCAGTTTCTATGAAATTCAAAGTCTGATTCTAACACGTGGAAACAGGTCAGTGGTGCTGCATGCTTCAACTCCCATCCCTATTTCTGTTCTCCATCCACTCTATTCCTGTGAGGAGCTCCTTGGTCTTCAAGATTATCAGTCAAGGAACTTCTACAGCCTGAATGTTACCTAATTATAGTCCTTTGGAAATCAGGAAAAACTTAACTTTTACCTTTTAATAGTCAGGAATGATATCTCAGTTAAATTTTCCTCTGGTCCCGCTGTCATGGAGGGTTTTTTTAATTGTTTAGGATCCTCAGGGCTGCCTCATGGAGCGTTCAGCATTCAGTCCCTTACTTGGGGGCTGCTGCTGTGAGATTAGAGAGCTGAGGCTGGCAAAGCTGGGTATTTGTGCATTGGATGGATCCTGGCTCCTGGCTCTTAGCAAAATTCCAGTTGAATCAAAGCTTCAGAACAGGGAGGCTGGAGGCACAAAGAAGCTCCACTTAAATTGATGATTTTACGATTTCCGCTTACCTACCATGAATTTAAGAGCATGGAAAGCTAGGGAGCTTTCAAACAGGGTTGGCTATCTTAACAAAGAGCAAGGACTTGATCAACTAGATAAGTTCAAATTTCTGGGTTTGTAATTTTCATTATGAGAACCTGAGGATCTGGTTCTGAGCAGCTTTACTGTAATTACCTGTTAATCACCTTCTGAACTTTAAAGTGGCCAAGAAATGGCCTTTTTAACCATGATTTTGATGTTAAATTTCAGTTCACCTTATTTTGTTCTTCTTTGGCTCTTGTAAGTGCAGTAACAGTTTTATTTCTGTATCTTTCTGCTATGAGCTTATAATTTCTCTTTGACTTCCAGCTAAGGGAGAATGTGCAAAGGAATCATAGTTGTTCGGGTGGAAGAAAAATACATATGAACTGTCTGAATACAGAAAGTATTAATTAAGAATATGCATTATAAATACACTTTTTTTCTAGAAGCCCATGAAATTGGTCGGTTGAAGTAAATTATTTTTTTCTTTGCAGTGGGAGTTATGAAGCAGTGTAGATTTTAGCACTCAGTGTACTGTAGGATTAATTATAGTCCTAAACCCATCAGACTTTCAGGAAACAGAACCTGATCCCTGAAAAGAATGAATGGCTCCAAAGAGAGTGCAATTTGAGTATGCTGGTAAGAGGTTGAAAAAGAAGAGCTTAGTCTCTCACTATCTCACAGGATTAGGCTCTTTTTTCTTATTGAGGATATGCATCTTGAACAGTGAAAATGAATTGAGATCTGGCTTGGTTGGGAGCAGGTAATGTATTCAAAAGTCTGTTGAAAGGCATGAAGCTTAGTTTAAAAATAATTTAGATGAAGTTTTATTAATAAAGAAAGAGTTGAAACATTTATAACATTTGCAGAAGCATTTTAGTATATTAAATTAAAAAAGTTATGCTGCTTATTGAACCTCTTGATTATGCAAAGAAAAGCACCAGTTTATAATGTTCATTGAATCATTAAATGGAGTCCAGCAAGTGATTAAAATGAATAGGTCAGCATGAAACCTGGGTGGATACAGAGGAAAAAGCCCAGGGTGACTTGCTGTTAAAATGCTGTATCTGTTTGTCAAAGTGAATGGTGGAGCCCAATTTTTTTTATAACAGTATTCTTATTTGGGCTTTATTATGATTCATTGTAATCTTTCTTCCAAAAATTTTGATTTCTAGTTCAGTGGCAATATTTTCTTGAAGTAACAGGTAAGGCATAACAGGTAAGTTATGTTTGCAATAAAGACCTACACAGAGGTTTGCCAGCTTGAAAGATATAGAAGAGGTTGTAGAGCCAAAGGAAACATACAGAAGAAGAAAAGGAAACAGCTGAATGTGTGCTGCACTCAGTAGAAATGAACAAAATGGAATAGTGTGATCACAGTTCCCAATTCTATCTGAGTAGACTGATGCTTTGGCCAATGAGAGATGTGTAGTATCAGGCAGGAGGATGTGGTGGCTGCTGCTTTCCTAATTTATGTATTTTGTTTCTGAGAAGAGTAGTGGAGTTCCTGGGTATGAAGAGTTTTTAACCCATTTGCTCCTGAATAAATGGCAGATATGTCTGTTGGATTGCACCACATTGTGCTGCTGAGTCCTAGTGGCCACCACTTTTGGTGCAGCACAACAAGGAGCAGCACTTTTGGTGCAGCACAACAACGAACACCTGCAGCACAACAAGGAGCAGGTTGGGCCCCCAGTGAAGCAATTGTACTTTGCTGCAGGTTCTGATCCTAACTGGTGAGTGCTTTGGAGTCCTAGCTCCCTTACCTTTCTCATTTATTACAGTAGACAGCTTTCCTATTTCTATTGTATCTTGCTGTGGCTAAGCCTTACATACGTGATGTCAGTAACTCCTTTGCATTCCAGGGACTTAGATTAAACTTTTGGTATGAGAAATATATATATTTTGAATTAAAATGAAAAAGCACTGGAGAGACACTGAATGTTTTATATCATGTTCTAAGTTGGCAATCTGAAATGGCAATAAATTGTAAAAAAGCCTGACATAGTTTAATCCGTTAGTAACGAAGAAAAGGCACACAGCTCTGTATCTGGCTTTAACTGCATTCAAATGAAAAGACTGGATTCTTATCACAGTTAAGCAAGTATGAGTCTGAAATAACTTTTCTGACAGTGTTATTGTGGGTTTACACCAGTGTAATGGAGAATTGAATATGGATTTTGAATTTAAATCCTTTCACCTCTCACTTAAATTTAAAAGTAATTTACCTGAGCCTTTTGCTATACCAGTTCTTAAGTATGGACATCTCATGCTAAGTGCATGATCCCTTTGAGTGACAGCAGGAATACTATCAGGAAATTAGGCAAGAATGTTTAGAGATGTGGTTAGTACTAACTTAACTCATGTTGACACCTTCTCTCAATGCACCTGCCCAACACCTTAACTCCTTTTGAGTCACCACAATATTCCTTCCTAATGCAGTGAACTTCCTTTGTTTCAAATCATGTGTATTGCCTTCCACAGGAAACCACAGACTGTCGGTGTTAACAGGGAGGATGGTGGTGGATTGATTATTGGTTTGACCTAATTAACTCTGTGATGTTAAACAACAGTCAGTGGTAGAAATATCTTACAATTCTGTCTTTATTGAAGAAAGTAATTGGATTCAGATCCTGTAAAATGGTTCATCTTACCATTTAGATTCATCTTAGGACCCACTGTGGCCCTTACCCAGTCTGAGATTCTGTCATTCTGTAACCTGAGGTGCCACATTGCACTGCGGGTAGGAGCTGGATAGGAATCTTTTGAGGCACAAGTCCTGACGTCTTCCCTTTGACCTAGAGGGATTTTTATAACTGCAGAACTGGTCTTCTGGCATGCAAGAGGGAGGGTGTGATGTTTTGAGGTGCAGAGCTGTACAGAGCTGCACCTGGCCTTACCTTCTGCACAGCGTGGTGTGTCATCTTGGTGAGGAACCATTGCAAATCCCTGCAGCCGTGCAGGAGAAAGAAGACCGAATTTGTTACAGGGAATTCACCATTTTCATTGGTTGGAGTATTTCACTCCTGAGGAAACAGGAAGACTAAAGTGTGGCTGTGGAGCTGCCTTAACTCAGGTGATCTTGATGGGATGAATTTATAGACATAGCAATAAACCTGCTTTTGTTAAAACACGTGGCATGGACATGGGTAATGAAGAATGTAGCCTTTCATGAATATTTAATCTTCATTATCCAGCTGCTTTATGCATGCATATATATATATATATATTTACATACATACAATCCTTGTGTTAAGGATGCTTATACTAATGTTCCTTAACAACTCTTAAGGAGCTCAGAAAACGCTTACCCACAGCTTACCTACAACCTGGCTGAAGGAGTGTGCCTCTTATTTTCAGACATGTTTTCACTTATCTCCAATATCTGTTCTATTCCCCACCTTCGTAAATCCTGTCTTTAAAAATCACCTGGGAAGGTACAGTACTATCACTTTATCAGTTTAGCTCAGCTGAAATCCAGGATACTGTACATAGACACAAAAATCTAACAGAGTTTATCCTTTCAGATATGCATTAGCCTTGGAACAGACTTAATGAAGTAAGGATTCATTAGGCCGAGGTACGGTAATTAGGAAGGGAATTATCTGTGCCTTGCAAAAGAAGTTTCCAAGCTTTCTCATTTTCTTTTTAAAGTGTATTTGGTATAGGTAAAGAAATAAAGTAATTTCTGACTGCGAGCATTATGCTTCTCTGAAAAATAATAAAAATGTGGATTATATTGCTATACAATCTGTGCTTTAAGGGTAAAAATAATACTGTGTAATTGTGTAGTTAATTTTTAATAGAAACCATAAAATTATTTGTGAAAGTGACTATGTTTTGAAAGACTAGAAAGTTAAGGACAGAGGAGTATGGAGCATTTTAGGAGTGTGGAGCATATAGAGTTCCACATGAAGTCATGGTGAGCTCTAAGTGTTCAGCACCTGTGAAACTCAAATTTGCTCTACTAGTCAGCCAACCCAAGAGCAGAATTCAAACTCTTCACCTGCTTGTCTATGCTCAGTCCCTTAGGCCACATGTATGTTCCAATATATATTAAATTACTAAAATAATAATTACAAATCCATACGGTAATTGGTTTTATTTCTTTTTGATGTGGATTTTGCAGAATTATGGATAGGTGCCAAGTGTCTTGGGAGGTCATGGCTGGACTCATGGGGCTGTCACTATGGCAACACTGATGGATGCAGAATTTCCAAGCAATGGATTTACAAAGGAGAGGGAAAAGAGGACTCTTGTGCATTATTCAGGCTGTCAGTATCTGTTCAAACACAGGGAATACAGATAGAATGATCCTTAATACAGTTATTATTGTATTGTCTCAGCATAATAATGATGCAGTAAAAACTATTGATTAGCAGCTGAAATCTAGAAGTAAACACTGTCGTATCCTAATTTTCTTAGCAGTTGCTATTCTATCTGTCCTGTGACTGCTCCAATGTGTCTGCACAGCTAAAGAAAGTAATATTGTGTAAAAAAGGGTTATGTTTGTGATTTCATTCATATTTTGATAGTGAACAAGTGGCTAAATCTTCAAGTGGTCACTACTTCTTGCTGGGATGATTAACCACATTTAGAGACGGGCAGGAACTCCTTGACAAAGCCTAAGTCTTCAAAGGCACCAGTTTATTGAAGCCTAAATATTTACACACATTTACAAACTTTCAGTACAATGCAAGTATGAACCTCCTGAGTTTTCTAATTTCCAGGAAGCTGTCCTAGATGTGTTGCCTCTGAGTCAGTGATTTTAAGCCTCTATCCTGCTTCCTGAGCTGGGAAGGTGGGAATCTGGGAGAGCTTGAGCTCCAAAGAGGGCTTTTGTAGATTTAACTTTGGCTCTGGAGCAGGAGGCTCCAAATCCCACCCCCAATCCTTGTTACAGGTGTCTCAGGGCTCCCAGCTTACTGATGGTGCAACTCTGGAGCTGCAGGAGTTGAGAAGTATCAGCAATCCTGCCTGGGGTCACAGCTCACAGACCTGCTGTGTTTCTACACAGTTGGTCCAGGGTGCTGCAAAATCTGGCAGTCTTCCCTCTCAGTTAGAGGCTGTGGTTTGAATAGAATAATTTTTTTTTCTCCTCTGAGGAGTTTCAAAAAGTCTAGTTTCTGTTTTGTGTCAGAATACATTTTGTCATGGTTTTGCATGCAGATCTCCCATTTTCCCCTAAGCCAGGTTTCTTTGTTCTGCCTTCTGCACTGTCTGCTCTGAGGGAGAGAGGGGGAGGAAGCGAGCAGAGCAATAGCTTCATCTTTATAAGTGGGGAGCTCCCATATCACTGTGAAAGGAATCTCTTAAAAGAGCTAAAACAAGGAGGTGGGCAAGTAGAGTAGAAGCTCCCATTTCCTAGCTTTGGATTTGGAGTTTCCCCATGCTGAAGTAAAAGTGCAAGCTCCAGCCACAAAGAGTAAGGAAAAACTCGTTGTAGAATATGTGCTGACATCT
Source organism: Falcunculus frontatus (assembly GCA_013398115.1). Lineage (NCBI taxonomy): Eukaryota > Metazoa > Chordata > Aves > Passeriformes > Falcunculus > Falcunculus frontatus. The sequence goes on along the minus strand of VZRV01001536.1, from coordinate 1,151,141 downwards.
TCCTTACTTTATTTATTCACACAAGGCTACACTTGTCAATCTGCAATGCATTACTTTGCTTACTGTAAATCTAAATGGTGACTGTAATGTTTTCTTTGTTGTTTTGCATCTGCTGCTTTAGATTTTACTCTTTTGTAGTGAGCTCTGTATCTCTAGAGACCAGCCAAGAATTGTTTATCTGCGATCCCCTATTATAAAGATAATGTGCAGTTTTAAAGTGCACTGTATTTAGAGATATTTGGACCAGTGATTATCTACACATTAAAGGCATAAAAGAAGAAAATGAAGAGATAAACACTGCAGGAGGTATATAAATGGATACTTAAAGGCTTAAAATGGCCCTTCTTGTTTTCATATTCATACGTCTTAGCACTTTTATAACTTACAGCTGGCAAAATGGTTGTCATAGAATGTTTTGCCAAGAGTTCAATCCATCTAACCCTCTGATGAAGCCTCCTAAACTAGTAAACATGAAGTCCTCTAGAAAGCATATTTGGCAGGGCAGAGACTTCATTGTTTGTTTTTACTTCTGCGCACAAAGCTGTCACTTTTTTATTTGCCTTTCTGTTTGTTATGTGTTCTCTGAAATCTGACTGTTATAAAGCTAATGGTAGAAGACTTTTTGCTTCAATAAAACATTGGGAGTATCAAGCATGCCCTAATGCTCTAATCCTGAGTATAATGTGTGTCCCCCTGTGAACTGGGATGTTTATGTGTTGGAGATAATGTCACTGCTAGTTTCATCTGCTTTGTAGGAAAGCAAACTGTTGGCCTTTGAAATGACTGCTATAGAGACTTGGATTTTAGAAAGAATCCCATGTGAGTCTGTGGAAACATAAATAAGGCAAGAAGGGCTTGCTCCACCCACTCTGTCTATTGGGTATGAGACAGGACCAAGTATGCTTACTCTCTTCTTGGTAGGTATTTGCTTAGTGTGCTCTAGAAACATCCAAAGCTGGTAATTCTACAAAGTTTTCAAAAAGTCTGCATCATTGTTTGACTGTGCTTGTCACTGGAAAGTTGTATTTTCCCCTCAAGTCTTTTCTGCTTGGTCCCTGATGCTTTTTAAGCTGTCGCTTCTCTTTCCATATTCAGAGCAAGTAGGGAGATTAAACCACCACCTTTCTTTTTGACTGCCCTTCGTATATTTGAAGAATGTTATTCTGCCTCCCCTCAGTCTGAGCTGAGTCCTGATTTTTCTCATTCTTTTGATCAAGTTTTCTAGATTTGATCATTCTTGCTCTTGCTTCTTAATACTTTTTGGTATGTCCACATCTTTCCTGAACTACCATGCTGAAAACTGTGCAGCACTCCAGAACAGATTTTACCCATGCACAGGTGAGCAGGAGATTGATTAATTTTGTGGATCTCACAGGTGCTAATCCTCATTTATACATTCCAGGTAAGGTCAAACTGTTAGCAGGAGGAGAAGGGAAAGAGGAGCTCTTAAAGATCAAATGTCTTTCACCTTTCTCAAACAAGTGGTCCATCAAACAGCATCGGGCTAATCGCATGAGTAAGACATGCAGGATTCTGACTTCAATAAATGCTATCATTTTATGTCATCTCAACATTTTAAAATACATTGAGAGAGTTTTAATGCATTTTCCTATCTGATTTTAATTTAATATAGTTTCACATCTGGCTAGGTAGAGATAAGTATGCTGGTTATTTCAAAGTTTACAAAGTTGCTGGTCAGTATTTTGCAACCAGGGTTTCATAGTAGTCATCACAACACCAGAGTTCTGACAAAGTGGAATATGCAGCTGTAACCCATGGAGAATCATATTAGCATTTCTGCATTGCTAATTCTGACAATAGTAACATACTTCAGTTTGATAAGAATATCATTAATGCAGCACAGGCCTGTGTCCTAGTTTCACATTGCTTTAATATTAATGGCAACATGCCTGAGACTAGATCACATCTAAATGTCACTAGAATTGGTGGGTGGACCAAGATGAGAATAAATTATTCACATACAAACAAGTTCATTAATGATTTTATGTAAGACTTTTAACTTTTGGGAATGGCACTTGTATACCTGACAAGAAATACTAAGTAAGTCTGGCAGGAGAAAACTGAAATATGGCTGATTTTTTTGCCAATCTACAGGAGTAACAGATGTCTATTTAGCCTTTTTTATGTAAAGACATAATTTAAATCTAAACTCAGACTGTAAATATCAAAGATATTTTAACAAAACAGAAGTGGTTTTTTATTAATTCAGGGAAAGGTCACCTATAAATATTTCATTAGCAAATTCATTAATTTCAATTACACATAGATTGTATCTAATCCAATCACTCTTCATCTCAACTACAATTAAAATATAAAATGTGCTGAATCCACTCTAGAATATGCAAAGACAACAATTAATAAAGTAATATTTCAAATGAATTTTACAGGGTCGCTGTTTATATGAAATACATTGAAATTAATAAGGACAGGTCAATTCCTATTCAATCTCACTAGTCTTGTAAAGATATGCTTGGCCTAAATATTATATTTGGCCTGGATTTTTTCTGTTTTCCTTTGATCTAATGATGCACATATGCAAAGAGAAAAGCGAAAGAATGATACAAAGATTTTCTGTGCTAGAAAATCTAACAGAGAAGATGAAATACTGAAGACCTGTGAATGAAAGACATGACAGGCTTCTTTCTTGTACACCTCCCAGCCCCCTCTGACTGTGTTCTTTGTCTGAATGAGTTACTAGTCTCTCCCTGAGTTCCCTTCCTCTGAGTGACACATTGCATGTATAAGATATCAGGAATGTGAATCAAAATGTAGAATTAGCCTATTGAAATTATGCATCTGTGTTCAGGTTTTGTGGTTTTTTTATGCTCAGATTTCATGTTTAGATTTTCTCAGTCTGACTGTCATGTGTAGCTGTCACTGAACTGTCGCCATTGCCTGGATAAGTGTTTTTATTCACTCTCTGTTCAAGAAAGTGGAAATTTCAAATACTACAGTTTTGAGAAAGCCAGCTCTGGACTGGAGGTACATCCCCAAAGTTCTCAGCTTGAGAGCTGGGAGAGACTGTTCTAGAAGCCATCTGAACTGTTTTGAACAAGAAAGAGGTTATGAATTTTCAAAGATGTTACATGTATCACATATTTACTTCTTATATCGCTCAAAACTGTATTGCACAGTTGGTGGGACTATGAAAAGTGTAATGGAAAATGCACTGAAGTCACCAGAAGCCTCTCTGTTGGTTTAAGATCAGACCTTTAATATGAATGTTCTGTTCTGCCATGCAGGAAACATTGGCCTCACTCTCTAAAATCCCAGTTATGGTGGTACTGTAGCTCTGGGATCAGTCCAGAAGATAATGGAGATATCAAGATAATGGAGCTGATGTGCTGCTGTACTGTAAACCCAGGTTTTATAAAATCTCCTTGCCCCATGAGTATGTCATGGCACGGGTTCCTGAGAGGAATAAGACATATCTAATTACTGATGCACTGTGTGTGAATGGCATCAGGCTTCCACTGCCAAGGTGACATTAGTGCTGAGTTTTGTTTAGCCTGCAGATGTTCTCCTGAGAGAAGACACATCTCAGTTTTTGGTGCCAGCTTTGTAAGGGATGAAGCAGGCACCAGTGCTGGTGTAAAAGTTTCCTGCTTTCTCTGGGAGCTGTCACAGGACTCCAGACAGCACTAATGGTGACTGGAAATTAAGTGGATGAAAGAGGGTCAGGATAAGCTCTGCACTCAGCCAGTTGGATTTGAGTTTCAGAAAGGAACTAGCTGGTCTTTCCTAACAACTCACACAGTTTTTAAGAAAACCCTGTGGTAGTCTCATTCCTGCCTTTATTTTGATGTTTCTCTGTTGTATTTTAAAACGAAGCCTTCATTGTCTTTTCAGTGATCAGCTTTGATAGAAGTATTTGACTTTGCCGGGAGCATGGTCTGTAAAGGCCTGTTGGACAGGACTTCTTTTACTCCCGAGCTTTGAGTTGCAAATGTCTTCCTGTGTTCAATGACTTGTCTTGCTACAATCAGAAATATCTGTAGAGAAATGAAAGCAGTTCCAGAGGTCTCCTCTAGCTTCATATGTATTGCTTATTAACATATTTCATATGTTATGCACATATAACTGAATAGTCTCAAATGTTCATGCTGATTATGGCAATAATTTCTCATTAGAATGTTGATATTTCAGTCTTCTGGATTAGGAAAAGAGCCAGGAGTGATGCAAAGGAGAAATAAAAATAATTATTGTCAGTTAAGCCACATAAAATACCTTAAGAAGTATATACTTATATTGCTCAAATCTTGATTCAGCCAGTAAAGTGTAAAAAATAAACACGTAGTATGCCATGAGGAGTAAATCAGATTAAAAAAAAATCAGGTTTAATGTTTTAGAATGAGATTAGCGCATGGAAGAAGACTTTTAAATATGATTATAAGCTAGCTGTTATGGGTTATTTACTTGATTTGGGATGTTGAGGAGAATGTGATATTAATCTTTAATATAGTTTAGATGTTGTGGAGGAAGTTCAAATAGTTATGGCATTAAGAGTGTAGAAAAAAAGGCTTTATCCAACATGTAAGTTAAAAATTGTGTTTAGCATAGGTTAAAACCTCTGCAATTTTTATGAAATATTTTCATAAAAGAAAGCTAAGCTGAAAAGACGCTGAAAAGTGTGATGAGGTCTCAATTACATGTCTTCTGTCTGGGAGACTGATACCTACAGAGTGTATTTGTCTACAAACAGAAACCAACATAAATTTTGCCCTTAGTCTAGAGTCTTGATATAACTGGAAGTATTTCAGTTTGAAATTTGAACTGTTTCACTTGGAAGCATAAACTTAAGACTAATTATACTAGGCTGAAAGTATACTCCATTGATGAACATGATAAGAAATTCATATTTCCTTCACTGGGTTGACGATTTTGTTTCTTGCATAGTTAAAGACTCCAACTCTGGAAAAGTGAAAACTCAACCCTACCAAAACATAGGTGAATATTTGTTGGTAACTTTACGATGATTCGTGAACTGACTGAATCTTACTTGAAAGGCCTGGAAGTATGATCAGGCCTGGGCTGTCTCTAATTACAGAACTAAGGTGTATACAGCTTATCCATGGTCGTACATGTAGAATTTCTTCTCTTCTGAGCACAGCTTTTGTCTGTATAGTTTACTTCTATAATGAACAATTACTCTCCTGAAAGCACTTACAGTTAAAAAAATGCAGACTACCTGACAGAAATATTCTTTGAGCTGGGTTTTTTATAGACTGAGATGCTACATACAACTCAGTAGATTTCTGTCTCTAAGTTATCACCAAAATCCAACATATTTAGTTTTTAATCTAAAGTACATCTTCAACTGAACACAGAAATTTCTGAGTTTTTGGTTTTTCTAAAATATTGGCATAGTAAATAGATTTGCCTCTTTCTTTTCCAGCTAGAGGGCCTGATGGAAAGCCTGAAGGTGAGAATGGTGAGCCCAAGAGTAAGCAAAGACTGTGAGAAGTTGCAGGCAATATCCATCTGAGAGATCCACACATTTTTAAGGTGCTGGTCTGTGTTTAAGAGTCCTTAGGCTTATGTAGTGGAAATGTGGGTTAACTGAGTAAGTTAATGATTTCAAAACTAGTTTTACTCTTTACATGTGTAAGAGACAATGCCTAGAGCAAAACAACAAATGTATGTAGTCGGGGATGCCCATTTAATTATCTATTGACTTCAGCTGCGAAGTTCAGCCTATTCTCGATACTGTATCACTTTTACATGTAAAGGGGCTATTACAATTTCACCGTGGCATCGTGCTTGCCTGCACATTAGAATACTCTTGGGGAAAGAGTCTGTTTGAAGGGGCAGAACACGGAGTTCACCGTGCTGCTTGTAAATTTAACAGTTTTTTCTGTTCTGGGTGATGCTTTGTGTCATGTCCACCAGTATGTTTCTGACAGCAGGAGCCAATGAAGGATCTCTAGAGGGTGTGGTGAAGAACTGTGTAGATGAAGGAGCTGCATTATTTTGAGAGGGACTGTTGTGGGTTATCTTTAAGGAAGAATCTGTCTGTACAAGTCACGCTAGGTTGCTCAGTGGTCAGATATAAATCCTATCAGGCTGAGGAGGTTTCAGTCACATTTCAGATGAGTAACCAGTGCAGGTTCTAGAGTGTTGTTTAGACTGATGATAGCCCTTCTGATAATGTTTTTTTTTGAAGGGATACAGCAGGAAGACTGAGGAATGCCCTTCTGTTTAAGCTGCATAACTGTGCAGCAAGTATTGTATCATTGGATCTGAAATAAATCAGTGATTCATGCCCAGGAAGAGGGAGATTTGGCATTGTAGACCCAGAATGTGTATACTAAGGCTGAAAGCAGAACTAGCCTGGAGGGAGGGATGATGTTTTTTGTAGCTTTGATCAGCACAATTTTTTTGGTCCACACTACAAAATTTTGCTGATATAAGAAGCTGCAGGGTTAGATCATTATTTGTGCAGTATAATGGCTGATACTCTGTGCTGCTGTTCATGAAAAAGTTACATTCTACAGGTCGTAAAATGAATCTCCTTATTCAAAGTCCTGGTTAAGCAAGAGCATAGTTTGTTTCCTCTGTTCCACTGTTTAAATGGAAATTTTTTGTTCTGTGCTTTCTCAGTGCAGAAATTAAGCATCTTTCTTTGAAGTTGGGCTGAGTGGTCAACACTGTGTGTACTTTTGCTCATCACCAATGTCTGAGCTCTCTTCAGTAGCTGACATAGCTAATGTTTGTCATATATTTCCTCAGTGGATGCTTTATCCTCAGCCAATGAAGCAAGGGGTCAGAAGTATATTTCAGTAATTTCACTGTCTGTGATGATTGAAGCTTGCTAATTTTGTTTTTTAATTAGGTGCCTCTAAGGGAACATTGTCCATGTGTCAGACAAGTTGATATCAAAGCAGTAACCTCTGTTCTAGGAAGAGAAAGAGAAAATTCACAAGACCTATGAATTTTCATAACTATTCATAAAGTTCTTGCCCAAATTCCAAACCACATTCCCAGTCTAGGTCAATTTTGACTCCTCAGCCATCTCTTGTACCACCCCAGATGCTGTCATTAAGCACAATTGTCATCTTGCAGTGTTACAAGCTCTTAAACTTGAAGAGGTAAGACAAGACCTTGTACCTGATTTGCAATTTCATGAAAATAAATAACAGACAACAAGAAAAGAGCTTGATTATCTCATAGTAACATATTCTGCAGAGGAGATGTGTTGTACTGATCTTCACTAGTTGGCAATTGCTAAGGATTGAGGGTGGCTTGTCCATCCGTGTCTCATTACCGTGGTCCAGACAAGACATGATGAAAATGTGAGCAACATGAGTCATGTCAAGGGTCATCCACGTTACAGTGGCCAATCCTGTGTTTCTAGGAAAGGTGAAAAACATTTGCTACTATATGAAAATTAGTTCCAGGAAATAAACCAGGATTGGGTATCCGAAAAGGTAACCAAGAGACTATCCAGTCCCTGCTCTTTCTCATGACCGTAGCAGTTTCATTTGAGGAAGTCTGAGAAAGGAAATTTTAAAACTTTTCTTTCTCTGCTTCCAAATTGCTTAGGCTCTCATTATCACTTCAGAGAAGATCTGTACTGTTTTCCTCTTGTGCAGAAACCAGTAAAATGAAATGCAATTCTCCAAAAGTTATTTTGCATTTCTGAATGTCGTATCTAAAATACTCCATAAATTTTGAATAAAGCCACTATTGTCTATATTGAGGTTGTTCCAAAAGAAAAGCAGAAGCTCTCATGCTGCTGGCATTGAAAGGATACTTCTGAGACTCCGTTAGTATTTTATAAATAACAGTATAAATAATGCTTGGATTTTTATATATGATTGAATACCTGAAAATAAGTATCTATTTCTGATTTTTTGATATATCTGTAAGTACATTGGACAGTGTTTGTGAGAGAACATCAGCTATTGTATCATTCTCTGGTCTTACCAAAAAGAAACTGAATGCAGGTTCAGTGGGATTTAGTATCTTGTCTGTACTACTTTGAGGAAAGGATTCAGACATCATGTTCTCAGCTGACCACACTAAATCATTGTAATTTTTTTCTATACTATTTGATAAATGGAAGAGTAAAAACAGGTGGGACCACCTGCAGTGAAAACAGCAGTCCCTTCATTATACTTGTATCAGCCCTGGAATTTATGTTTGAAAGAGATTAAGGAAAGTAAATTAATAGGAATTTATATATGATGGAAAGGAAGCAACAACAGAAAAATCAACACCAAAAAATCAAATTAATTTCTTTTACTAGACTGACATTAATTTGTAATAAATATAAATTTCTCTACTGGAGAGTCAGCTTGATATTAGGTGATGATACAAACATGTACTAACCAGTTAGACAATATCAGCAGCAGCAGCAATGGTAGTCTCCATGGTGACAGAAGAGCTAACAACAGAACAGTTATGTAAAAGGGAAAAGAATGCTTTTTGTTGCCTTTAAAAGAAGGACTTCCTCTGTGACAGTTTGATCAGTTTTGAATCTCTGTTCACCTTTGGAGAACTAAGAATGCAGTACATTGGTACTCTTTCTTCTTTTTTCTTTTTTTTCTTACATCCCCTCTTCCTCCTCCACAGTTCTTTATCAAGACTCTGTCTGGCAGACTGTTAAATGTACTTATAAAGCACAATTCACTATTGGGTTTCAGATAATCTATTAAAAGTCTTGAAACAGTTTCTAATCTGGAGAGAAGGTTGTCTCTAGAAAAAAAATATTTAGGCTGTAATCATACATTTGTGGAAAACGTGAGAGATCGCAGTCTCAGAGCTTCCAAACTAGGGAAACTAAAAATAATTGCCTAAATCCATCCTGAAGCATGCTAAATATTTGAAATTACTCATGTCATAACTGAACACAGCATACTTTGTGCCTTTGCAAGAGTATTTTGCTAGAAGCAAGTAAATGAAGTGAAAAACCTGTGTGCACAATTTTGGACTCTTGGCAGTAGTGAACTGCCTATGACTTAAGAGGTAGCATTTCCAACACATGAAGTAATACTGAGGATATTATTTCGTTGCAAAGTGCATGACTGGATGGTGCCATGTGATGCTGATAGGGCTGTTTTGATGCCTTAGGTTTTAACTTTTATATTTTCAAATTCTGTACTGCTTAGAGTGTAACTCTGAAGTTCCTTGTAGCCTGTAATTCCTACTCTCTCGTACTAGGTAGACATAACAAAGCCTCTCCAGGCTTTGCCTTCAAGGACAACCAGGCTGTTTTTAGGCCCAAAATGTGTAAACCAAAGATTCTAAGGGGGGGCAAGCTGAGGGGAGTTACATTGCTAAACTGGGGCTTTAATTGGAGAATTAACCCTGATATGCAAATGGTCCAAACCTATAAAAGTGTGAAGAACTCGTGACCTGTCGTCCATCTTGGGGTCCAATTTTCTGGAAGCAGCCTTTGGCTCCCCCGGGGTGTACCTCGAAGGCCCTTCAAATAAATACCTATCTTTATTCCCTTACTCTTGTCTAGTCTCTGTTTCTAGGTGGCTGGAGGAGGCATCAGTTTAACGACACAACTTCATCCTGTACCCACATATTTGCACAAATTACATTTCAGTAGAGCATCATTTCTGTTTGGTGAATTCATAAATTACATTTGAGTAGAGCATCATTTCTGGTTGGTGGATTCATAGCCTCTGCTATATGACAACAGCGCAATCCTGGAAATCAGAATGATTTCCTTTATCAGATAATAAAGGACAGGCCTGCCTCTAAACAGAGGCAAATTAGGCACATTGCTTATGGTGGAGCAAAGCAGACAGACCACTTTATCTAATGAGGAACCCTGAAAAGTCAGATTGTCAGCTAGTGTTACCATTACCTTCAATTAATGGGTGAATGAGGTGTTACTATCTGCTGAAGGAGGGACAGAGATCTTCACAGAGGTTATTTTGGGTATCCTTTTATATCACAACAAATGCCTGCTGTATTTGAATGTGCTCTTCTCCTTTCTCAACAACCATTTACCTAAAAGGAATAACCCAGTCCTCACCCAGGTCATAAGGCATCTTCCTTCCTGGTAGGCTCATGTTATCTATCTCAGAAGCCTTAAGCTGGCTTTTAGCAAAAAAGAACATAGCACTCTTGTATCTCAGTCTTACTGACTCTAACAGTGTCATTTTTTGTCATATTAATAGCAAAGACAAATCATCCTAGCCACAAAATAATTTTATCTTTATTGCTGTAACCTAGTTGGAAATATTGGTTGGATTATGAAGACCAGGTTTAGAAGTACTGACCTCAGATACTTCAAAAAAAAGAACAAAACAAAACAAATGCAGTTTTCAAAACTTCAGTTACTATCCCTGCACCTGTGTTTGGAAGAGGATCAAGGCAGAATTCTATATGGATGCAGAGACATACTGTGGCAAAACTAACTAGCACAACCCTTCTCTAACCATTTATAATTCATACTTGCATATTTTCATCCACAATTTTGCAGAAGCTTGATTAATTTTCTAATCTTTTCAATACAGGTATCTGCTCCCTCCAATCCACTATTGTGGCAGAGGTCTTATACCAATGCACCATTAATCCTAGGATCATTATTACCTGAAACTTTGGGTCTAACTCTAGCTAAGATTCTCTCTCCACAGCTAGTATTGAGCCACCTGGATGTTTCTCCCTCTCACTCATATGCTGGCATGGGATCATTCTCAGTCTGTCAGAGTCATAGGCTGAACACTGCTCTGCAAGGCACTCAGGTAAATGTTTATTAGTTCAGTTACTCACTGGTGAAATCTGTTCTGTTCTGTTTGAAATCTTCATGTTCTGTTCGTGGTCCTAGGAAATGTCTCTGCCTAGCCACTACCAAGGGGTATTTGTGTTTCTAGAGTGAGCTAGAGGTCAGCTGCTTGCCTTGGGATAGGAGTGTGATATTGTAATTGATTATCACATGTATGAATCATGGTTAATCTTCAGGAAAGTATGACTACAAAAAAGAATTCCTAAGGGAAAATGGGTATATACTTATAAATCCATTTGGATATGCTCCTCACTCAGTGAAAGGGATTCATGAGATGGAGATCATAGCCAAGAATTGTATCCAACTGTCCAAGAATCCCAACAGCTTTTTAACTAGACAGAACACAAAGGAAAGCTTTGGGGGACAAACTGAAAAACAGATGGGTTTAAACAGAACTTTTTTACATTTCTGTAAAAAGAAAACTTTTAAAAATTCTGTTTCAGATCTGACACCAATAATTTGTAAGTAAATAGTTGATAAAATATTTTTATTATTTGTTTTTTATTTTAATAAATTTTAAAAGGAGATTTAAGGTGTGGGGTTATGCAGTTGCACTGCAAGGAGACTGCAATATTATCCTACTATAATTGTGCTAGTAAACTGTCATGTTATACAAGCTCAGAAATATTGAGTAGTAGTGTTCTCTGAAGGTGTGTGGGCTGTTTCAGCATCTGGTAGAACAGTTTTCTTTTTTGGGAGAGAGAAGGACAAACATTAGCCAGACAAGAGCTGTGAAGAATGTAGGAAAATGGTTGATCCCTTGGGATCTCCTAAGTATCACTAATTAGGTGATGTATTACAAATGTGGTGTGGATAACTGTAGTTTATCATCAGCAAAATTAATGAGTCCTATCTAGGTGACTGCTAGACTATTCTATCTACTCATAGGTGTCAGCTATAGGGGAAGAACAATGAAACTAGTCAAACAAAACCACCACAAGTGTCTGGAGCTTAATCGTAAGAATAATGAAAGTAATATTTGTCAAAGGAAAAACAAGGACTTTGAGGTGTACTTAGTGCTTTCACAAAATGAAGTGCATGTGCAAACTTTAATGCTATCAGGATTCTCCTTAGGAACAGAGCACAACAGAAATGGGTGCAAGAAGAATGGACAATGTCTCTCTCAGTTTGAAGGTACTGGCAATACAACCTGTACTGACAATGACTTTGTGTGTAATAGCTGTCGCTTCAGATGCCATATCAACCTCTCTCTCTCCCAAAGAATGGACAATGAAAGACACTTTGTTTTTTTAAATTTTGAGAATCCAGTTGTAATTTCTGATGTGNAAAGGTGTCCAAAGTTAAAATTCTATGAATACACTTCTGGACTAGTAAATATTTGGTCAGTTTTCAATTTTAAGGACACCGACATAAAAGGAACAAGCAAAGAGTGTAGAAAAGTAAAACAGAATGGCAAAACCACATGAGATTGGTATAAACTGACTAAAGCTCTCAGAACATCATTATAGTTACATAAACATTTTAATAACATTTTCTGTCATCTTTTTGATGTGTCAGACACATTGAAGGCAAGCTTGTCTGCAAACTCTGGTCACCTTCAGAGTTCTGTTCTGAGTCCTTGAGTTTGCCGCTGCTGACGTGAGAGGCAAGAGTGCAACAGCTGAATGTGCAAGTACACAGTCTCCATTCAGATACAGTAAAGATTTTGGAAGGTATCTGATTGTCTGTGATTATCCTGTCCATAGTCTTGTACTTGAAATCACTATTTGCTTGTATTATATTGATTGGTTTGGTTTTTTTTTCCTTTTATCAGCTACAATATTTTTTGTATTCAGGTAACTTGACACCGGAATCTCATTTTTTTTCTCCTAATGTTTTTGGTTATTATTTTGAAGAATGACAGTAGCAGTGGCTTAGAGCTCTAATTATCTTATTTTAGACATTCAAAAATATTTGAAACAAATTTTATAAAAAAGAGTGAATTAATATTTTCTGCAAAATAGAACCTTTCTGATTATAGTTGACAAGTAATTTGCTCAGATAATGCAAGAAACTCCAATACTTTTGTGTAGCTCTACTCACAAATAGAAGCAAATGAATGTAATGCTCAAGAAAGTACAAATTGTTTTCTTAATGACAAACACCATGTGATGATAGATTTACTTCAACTCTTTGTATCATGACTTGACAGACTATTCAGCAAAATTGACACTTGGAATAGAGCACTATTTGGAGAGAAAATTTAATCATTTTTGAACGACCACCAACATTGTTCTCATGATAAATCAGAGGTACAGTAGGTTCAGAAACTCACAGAAAAATCAGCATTTATGGTCTGTACAGGATATGGCAGGAACTTACACATTCTCAGAGTGTACTTCACCTCTGAGAACAAAGTCCAGCTGAGAACTTTAATCTAGTTTAATTTTCAAGTTTGACTTTTCTTCCCAGAAGACCTTGTCTCTGTTCGAGTCTCTACTCAAGCCAGCATAACTTGAAGAAGAATTTTCAAAGCGTCTGCCTGACCAAGATTACTTTCCTATATCTGCAAATATTTTTAATGAACTGCTTCAGTGTCAAAAGGAGATGATGCCATGCCTTTTAATTTGGTGACCCAGAAAACTCTGTGATGTTGATGTGACCCAAGGGCTCGTGCATTAAAATTAATCTGTGACAGACACTGCATATTAACGTGATACTTGATACCTTGTCATAATAGTTTCAGACTTCATACTTTTCATGCTGTTTCTGATCCTTTCTGGAGAGCAGAGTTCATGGCTCAGAATAGCACCCTTAAAGGAAATGCAAGTATGCAGCATGAGTTTCAAACCAGCACAAAACTGCTTTCATTTCTGTAAAAGTGCGTGCTTCTGGCTGCTGAAATTACAGAATGGATAATTCTAAATTTGAGTAAGTGTCAGCTCCAGGTGATTGACCTATTCCTGCTGCTTAAGATGTTTAATGTGACACAGATAAACAGGGTGGTTGTTGCTTGCAAGTTTTCCTTTAACAAGCATTTATGACATGGCTCTAAAGTGAGACTTTCAAGTTTCATGCTCTTGAATTGACCTCTAATTCAATTTGAAGTTGCTGTCTTTCTTTTCCTAGCCCTGTCCACCTTGATATCCTCATATGGTTTGGGTTGGAAGGTGCCTTTCTTTCCATTTATGTAGTGTAGACCTACAAAATGGATGAGGAAACAAAGCTGAACAGAGCCTACCCATTTCTGGTAGGTGCAACATGGAATTGTCCTTCTCATTTGGCAGCAGGAACTAAGTTCAGCTCACTGATAAGGCATAGAATTAACTCCCCATAATGAAATAGTTTGATGCCAGCTCACTGAACCGAACGGGCTCAAAGTATGTCAGAGCAGCTTCAACTGATAAGTACACAAGGAAAGGACTGAGTGTGCCTTAGATACCTGCACAACCACAGCCTAAAGCCAGTGTGCTCAGCCCATATTCACAGTCAGGATGACTGTGGCATTAGTTGGGAGTCAGCAGCTCTCAGCAAGTGTGTAAGTATCAGCTTGCTAATTCATGTGGCAGGGGGATTCATGGTGGTATCTTTACAAGAAGAAGGTTGAAGTGGTAGTGGAGACCCCCTTGATACTGACTTTTTGGGATTCCAAATGTTGTATAACTGTGTGCTGTTCTTTTTGCATTGATTTTGTCTGCGCAGCCAAGCAGTAGACTGGCATGCAGTGTGCGCGTAGGCCAAAGAAGAGGAGCTGTTCAAACAAGCCGCACACACAATACTCAAGCTCCTTTACCCTGTGAAGGCAACGTGGATCTTGGCCTCTAACCTTTACTAATGCCTTAGCCTTTGGGATCTCATGATCTTGTAGGATTTGTGGTGGGCATTTAAAAAGATGAAGCTAGGTGGCATTCTGTCAGGCTATTGTGTGGTATGTTCTTCCAGATGAAATTGAAGTTTAGCCATTACATAAAGATTGCATTGTGAAAGACAATCTCAATGTTCCTTGTTATTTCTGGTGGGTTTTATTTAAAGACACATAAGAAAACCAGTATGTTATCACATAACAGCAGATTGGAGATTTTATTTTGGGATTGTTAGCTTTATTTATTTTATTGGTAATTCTCTTTTATACTTAGAAAAGATCTTATGAAAGAGTTTAAGGACTTCTGTTTATTTTTACCATTGCAGAGGATGTCTGGAGGAGTGTTTTCAAGAAAATTTACAGTTTTGAAAGTTCAAGTCAAAAACAGCTGAGTCACCATAATTTTACTCAGTTGTTACATATAAAGTCCTCTTGAGCAATGCTGGTTTGGGATACATAAAATACTTTAAAAAAAAAAAAAAAGCAATGGTGTCTTAACTGTATTTGTTTTTGGAAAGGACTGATCTCTCAAAATGGTAGAAACACCATTCTGATTCCTATTGTGCTCCAGAATCCATATGCACAGGAGTAGTGGATGAGATACAGTCATCACCATTCCCACCTCAGAGGTAGATTCATTGTGCAGCTGGGTGGGTGCACACTGGGAGACTGGAGTGTGGCCAGCACACTCTATCTCATAATCCACAAATTCAGATTTTGTTTCTTAGCGTTCTGTGAACTTGTGAGGGTTGTAACTCAGGTGCCTTATGGGTACCTATTGATTGTGATCTTTGTGTAGTTATGATCTGTATTCACTTATATGGCACTATCACTTGTTTTCTTTTTATGCAAGTGAAATATATTTTCATAATTTAATCTTCTATGTCACTGTTTCCATGATCTATTAACACTGTGAACTGTAAATCTATGATACACAAAGATGACATTGGCTTTTAAACGAGAAAATCAGCTTATTTTTGGAATGAAGAGCCCAATAACTTTGAGAATGAAGTGAACAAATCAGGCCCTGGAAAGCTGAGATGGCAACATCAAACAATGTAATGAACAGAGCAATCATTCTAGGAGCAACAAAAGGACAGATAAGTGAAGTTTATCTTTGCCCCTAGGGAAGCACTGTGAAACAAAATACAGGATTGCCTGTTTTCATTAGTGAGTAAAAAAAAACAAACCCAAAAGATGGCAAAAAAAGGAGAAAACACCTTATCAGTAATAGGAAGCAAAATTTGTTTTTCTTTTTAGATTACATTTCTTGAGATCAGAAAAATATATATTAAAGTTTGCACTTAGTCTTTTTTTTTTCAGTGCACAGTCTTTACTTACTTTCGTTAAAATGGTGAGATTGTGACACTGAACTTCTATTAGTAGATTCTATAGCTCTTTGCTGTATCTCCACAGCTGTATGTTGGAAGAAACTTTAGGGATGAAAGACTGTAGTATTGATGAGTTAGTTAGATGGACTGATGGATTTTATGTCCAAATCACTGAGAATCTGCAAAATCGTGTACAGTAATGTATTAATGCAGAAAAACTGTGCAAGGATGAGTTTTGACAAGATTTCTCTGAAACCTAAATTTCAGACTTGAATCACTGGTGTGAATTTTCTTGGGTCCAAACTAAAGGAACAGTTTAGACAAACCTCTAAAAGGGTAAGACATATTCATTCACATAATGGTGTGTTGCACTTCTGTCTTGCTGTCTGGTGACACATCAGCTCATTTCTCTGAGCTCTGGTGTAGCTTGCAAGCTACAGCAGGTATCTCTGTAGTAGACCATGTCTAAACATCATAATTAAATCAGCACGGCACAGCCAAGCAGGCTCCTGAAAGTGCTTCTCTGGCTATGTTTCAACAGCCATAATTCAGGAGAGTGGTTTTCTCTAAGTTATATTTGATCTAATTTACTTTAATTAATTATTATACAATTAGTGCATGAAGAAATGCTAAGTTCTTGCCTCACGCATCTCCCATTTGAAAGGCCCGACCAGTTCTTACTCAAATCAATGAAGGATTACCACCGTTTTTTATTAAATTTGTTTAGAGTTTGAAGACAGTGTTTGTGGGATTATTGGAATGAAGAGATGCTAAAATGGAGAGCTGGCAGGCTTCTGAGGCTTCTTAAGGGGTGAGAGGATGGGAGTGCCAAGAGCGTGGGTGAGACACGGCTCTTCGGTGCCAGGTTTCATAAGGCCTGTCATCCTTATCAATAAGTGTCTTGATACTGATCCCACTGCTAACACTGTTTCCTTCCTTGAGTTTTGAAACATGCCCTGACTGATATTAGATAACTTCATCTTCTGTATTCTTACAGAGTAACAACAACCTTTATTATATGCCTGCATAGAATTAGTTACAAGAAAAGCATATCTAACTCCTTAGAATCATTCCCAGGATTCTTCTGATTTTGTGCTTCCCCTTTCTTTTGTCTGTAATTTTCACCCTTGGTGCTGGGATCCTCTCTTGCTTTATGGCTGTAACTTAAACCATTCCAGCAGACTGGAGACTGGCTTTCATCTGTGCCTGCAGATATTGCAGTAAGAGCATGCTTTTTCAAATCCTACCTTTACCCACTGAGAGCTGAAGATGGTAACTATATCCAGAACATTATCCATAAATATTTTTATAAATAGAAACAGCGAAATCCATTCAATGAGTTTTCAAGTCCCACACTCAGTCATTGTTCATAAATTTTTGAATGGATGAAGAGTCATTTGAATTTATTAAAATATTAATGAACATTGACTAAGTTAACATGAAAGTATGGGGAGCATTTCAGAAGTGAAGAAGCACTCATTTATATGTGAATACTATTTTTCTTGTCCAGTAGTGTGTCCCTGCCAGAACATGTAAGAACTGCAATTTGTCATAATGTCAGGAACTACAATGCTATTATTTTAATGAGTAACAGGAAAGCACAAATAGCAAATGTGAATAACATTGCAAGGAATAAGATGTAAATTTAATAATATTACATAAGCAATTTTCACATAAATGGTACACTAAGCTATTTTGTTTTAGAAAAAAATTATTAAAAATAATTTGTAAAATTGTATATATGTATTTACATATATTCTTTGGGAAAAAACCCCAGAAGAATGTAGTCAATAAATTTTATTTTTTAATAATCTTCTTTACTATTCTCAGATTTGAAAAAGATTGTCAAAACACAAAAGAAAAAAAGAAAAAAAAAGGAAAAAAGAGCATAATGGGGTTAAATGGATACAGTGAGGAAAAATTTTAGGGAGATATTGTTAAAAAACCCCATGCTTATAGAAGGTGTTTTGTTCATACTAAAAGTTTTGACTCGTAACAATCTGCTACATAAAGTGTCACTCTATACTTTCTGACATGTTTACAGTAATTCCGATTCTCTAATTGTTCTTCTCTTGTTGCAGTGAAAGATTCAAGTGATATGGTTGCCTCCAGATTTTAGACTCTCTTGTGAATACTGTAAACAAAAATTTTTGTCTTCACTGACATTTATGTTCCTCTCTTCATATGAACTTTTGCCAACTTCATATGTTCTCTAGTAAAATCTTCTTTTGTTTCCTTGCCCCTGAGCTGAATGTTGAGTTAGATCTCTAGAGGGTAGAAAAACAGGGAGCAGCATGGAAGCTGCTTTTCTGAAAGGTGTGTAAGGTCTTAAGCATTTACCAGACTAAGCTTTTCTTCTTCCGGGAAAACTTAGTTACCCTTTTATTTATCCTCCTTTACTGGTCACCAACAGGGCTCAGAAGATTAACAGTTCAAAATTTTACATTTCTATGACTCTTTCTAGCTGATTAAAAGTACTTAATATTCTTCAGGTAATTAGTAAAACTGCAACAAAAGCAAACACCATTTCCTGCCTCCCCTGCAAACCTAGCAGCCATGCAAAGCAAAGCTAAGCATTATACCCTTCTGCATTTGGAAGAAAACCTAAAGCCTCATGACCTCATCTTCACTTCAAATTCACTTCTTGGTGACAGGGGTGGTAGATGACACTTGTGAATACTTCTGAAAATTAGTCCATGTGTTAGTACCGAAATTGGAGTTGGATGAAAAGATGCTTTTAATGTGTTAAGTATTCTTTAAGAAATCGTCAAGCTTTTTTCTTTTTTTTTCTTTTTCTTTTCCTTTTTTTAGTGTTTCTTCTATCTTGCATACCCCTTAGGAAAAGAGGCACGTCCTTTCCCCTTGGAACTAGCAGTGTGGCTGCAAAAGCACATACCAGAAATACAGGACTCAAATAATTCCTACCCACTTACCCACTGAACTAGGAGCAAGGGTGAATAATCCTCAGTTTATACTATTTATAGTCATCTATTTTTGTATCAATAATTAAACACTGACTAAAGCTAGAAACCAGGACAGGGAATTCCAGCATCCCAAAGATGGTAGGAGACCTCACTTTCTCACCGTCTTTAGCTGAAACATTTTCATTTTACTATTAAAGCGTGTGAGACAGGCACCATGGTCCAGAGGGTGTCACAATTAATAGGCACGTGGGCACACCAGACTCATATTCCCACTGCAGTGAAGAGTTCATTAGTTGTACAAGGTGGAACAGGTCACCCCAAACACAATCACCACTAACTTGACCGTAAATGCATGCCCATGGGCCTTGAAGACTAATTGAACGATTTGTAGCCCGTTTTGCACAAATTTTCATGTTCAGGGGGAGTATTTTAATTTTTTATCATAATGGCTGTACAGGGTAATTTGTCTCTAATCCTGCTGTGGACACAGCTGGAAAAAAAACGCAGCAAAATGGAATTCATGTTTTTGCAGAGTTTCATTTTCATCAGATTGGCTTCTTTCTGGAACAATATCTTTTGGAAAATGTTTCTGAAAGTAAGCACTGGATACTTGTGTGAATCCTGCATGAACTGAAATTGCCCTGGAGGGTAAGGCTGGGTTTTGTTGCAGTCTTCTGGGGCAGAGGAGAGGTTTGTGGTGAACATAACAATAGCAGATGGATTTTTGACTAAGGAGCACTCAGTGAAGATTTAGCAGGTCGTGAGAAGTGACATTAACTATGATTGCTTTGTGCTCACCTTATGCTGCCCCACAGGATTTTGGAGGCCTCTGTCTGCTACTCCCCACATTACGGATGGATTGTCACCTCCTTGGGGCAGTGGTTACCTTTCCATGACATGTGGGCTTTGCATTATACCAAAGAACTAAGCAAGCCCCAATGGTGGCTTTTACATGCATCTGCAAAATAAATGATTCAGCCCCAATAGTAAAGTGTTTTCTGCTGGGACTATTTGCTGCTGATATGAGAAATCTCATTGCAACAATGCCATGGAAGCTATTCTGTTCTGCCTCTGCATCCTTCCTCTCTCCAGTTTGTGAGAAGCACAACTTGTCTCAGATTTGCAAAGTGATTCAGTGATTTGCTGATATTTGTACAATGGGCCAGGGACAAAACATGAGAAATAAAAAGTAGGTTTCTCTGGTCTCAAGGTATTGCCTTTACAGTACACCTCTCTCCTCATCACTTCTCTCTTTTTCCCTCCTTTAGTTACTCTTTCCCTCATGCAGTTTAGCTCAGCTGACCTTTTTCTCTCCTGTTTCTTGGGGATATGGCATCTATTAAAACTGAAACAGAGGCACAGAAATATCTGAACTCCTTCTGTTTTGACATCATGTTTCTGATCATGGGATTTTAAAAAGTGAATAGACTGTTCTTTTTCTGTACAAAGGTATATTTTCTCCTTTTAAGTATGACTCGCATTGTAGCGTCAGGATGGCTTACTCTGGTGAGTGGTTTCTGATTCTCTTTGCAATTTTATAACTTCTCTGCTTCCTTCAGGTTTTGCTTTAAATTTTTCTTTAGGCCTTTATTTTGTTCTTTCTCCAGGTTTCACTGTCACATAAAAATAATAAGAATATTCATCCCTCTGTACCTTAGTTGCCGTTGAGACTTTCAGGTGGGTTTGGTGAAGAAATCAACATGGTCTTTAGTTGTTTAACATATCTGTAGCTGAACAATATGGTCAAGAAAGACAAGCCTATGCTTTACAGATAAGCTTGTCCGTAGACATGCTCATGACTAAAACCCAACTCCCCTCTAAAACTGGCTTTTAATCAGGGCAGAGGCCAAATTTTCTTCCCATTTGTTATAGATTTTTTTCCTCCCAAAACTCCCTCTCAGAACAGGCACAGGGTTTCACACTGCTTGGATGCTAACAGGCAGAGCTAGTAAGGCTCTGTGCAATGGTATCACGTGGGAAATTTCAGCTAAATTTTAACTTCAGAATTTGAATTAAAAATATTTTGAAGTTCTCTTAGCCTATTCCTTCTTTTCTAACTAAACATGACTTTGCTATCTGGCCAAGACCTGACTTCAAGATGCTTTGTTCATAGGAAATGGTTTTGATATGTCAAATACATTATTGGATATCTGACCTGAAATCTTCTGTGTTGTCGCTCTTTGCCATTCAATGCTTGACATGTTTGTATCAGTCAGCATGATAAACAAGGATAAAAAGTGATATTGAACAGAGTTGTATAAATTGAAAATCTATTTCTGCTAGGATTTGTTGTTTTACTGATCATGTGCAAAGCCAGATACTGTGGAGACAATATAGTCAAGATGTCTAACACCATACTATTCTGGGATAAGGCTCTTCTTGGCAACAATGAACAGCTTCCATTTAAGTGTCAGGAATTGCCAAATAGTGACAAGTAGACTTGGAGAAGAATTAGAGAAATGGGAAAGCGTGTTTTAGAGGGTTTTTTATGCAAGAGATTGCATTATCTTTATAATCAAAACTGTGAAGCAACGCTCATTTGTTATGTGAAGACAGGTTTATTTTTGTTCTATCACTATGAATGATAGATGTAAATTGGATGCAGTTTGATATCTTGATTTTTCTTCTTACATGAAAGGGAGAATTAAAATTTTAATATAATTTGCATGACGAGTAATAAAGTGACATGGGAAGCAGAGACCAAAGAACTGTCATATGAAAGGAAATTTTATTTAGCAATGTTATGATCTAATTTTGCGTCTAATCAATAATGACATAATCCCTGAGGACAGGCAAAAAGCTAAAGTATAGAAGAAATTTCCTATACACAAAGATCTCTTTCCACCAGGAAACTGTTGGTATAATGCCCAGCTGTACGTCCACATGATCCAAACCTGTCAGTCGTGATTTGGTCAATGCTTGTCTTCAAAATCAAACCAGGTTTATTTTAACATTGTAAACATTTAGACATAAATGGATAAACATGAACAAGGCCATTGGTGCTAGAGACTGGACCATGCTGGGAGAGACTGGAGCTGTGTTGTCTGGGCATATTCTGCCTGCAGATGACGAAAGGATATCCATGTGAGCAGTGAGGAGGTGCCGTACAGAGCATAACAGCTACTTAAACTGTGGAAAATACTTTTTCTGACTTCACAATCCACTCGCTGTGTTGAGGGGGTGGGGAAGGCAGAAGGGAAAATGATGAATTTCATGTTTTTGTCCCCTTGGATATCCAAGCTTCGTGTAGTAAGATGTGTTCTCTCCCCTTGGCCCTGGTCTCTCCTACCTTTTTTCCTTCACCTTCATGAGACTGATTTTTACAAGCATCCCACTAAAAGTGGAGGGGAGGGCAGTTGCCTGTGGGGTAACCTCAGCTGCATGCAAAGCCCAGGGCTAGTCTTCTGCCTGCCCTGGCTGTGCCCTGCACCTGCTTTGCCATGGTGGAGACTCAGCTTGTGCTCTGTGCCTGCCTTTGATTTTTGCTCTGTAAACGGTTTTGAGACTGGTCTTGTCTTCCATTGAGTTTAGACGCGACTTTTCTGCACAGCTTTGTGGATATTGGGCAATGTATCCTGTCCGTATCGATAGCCTCTGGCTGCCAGCTTAAGGAGCTGATTATCATGGTGATTGAGTCTTTCTTAATTGTCACTGTATATGTTAGCAGACAAATGAAATCTGTAACCTGTGATGTTGAAAATCAAGAAGGCAGGATGTACTGCAAAGACTAACGAAGAATTTGTCACGGAATTTAATATGTGCTATTTGTTTGCTTTTTTGGGGCATTGTGGAAAAACTATTCTTCAGGAGAGATGGGCTATGAAAAGACCAGTAAATCAGTATGATATGTAAGGTGCAATGAACAAGAGGAACTGACAAAGCAGGAGAAAAACTTGTTGAGGCTTATTTCATTGGCAGGGTTTATTAGTGAAGGGGAGGTAGAGGATGAAATATGATGGCCTCTGATATTCATCCTGTAATTTAGTGTGTGCATGTGCACTGCTCTGTTTTCCTTTTCCCCACGTTATGCATAATTCAAATATTCTATTCCTTGCTGATAGGAATTCAGATTTATAACAGTTTTAATTTCTGATCTACTCCTGGCATGTGCTATGTTTTTATATTATGTCCATGTATTAGGCCTATTATAAAAAGCCCTTTCTCTCAAAGCCTGTATATATATTGTTCATAACGTGTGCGCCAAACGTCTCTTGATACAATTACAAAATAGGTTTTCCAGCTCCTAACTAAACATATCTAGTGCATTCTCACACTTAATGCATGAAATTTCAGCATTCAGACTGATTGCAGTGTATGACCCTGAAGGCTTTAAATGACCAAGTATTTACTGCAAGATCATCCAGTAACAGGTGGAAATTGGCTGAATGACCGTTTCCAGCATTTGTTAGTTAACTAGCTCTATGTAACATTGGAAGCATGTGTAAAACAATATTCTATTATTGATACGCAGATTATCAA
The DNA here is from genome assembly GCA_013398115.1 of Falcunculus frontatus. NCBI lineage: Eukaryota > Metazoa > Chordata > Aves > Passeriformes > Falcunculus > Falcunculus frontatus. Next base: position 1,127,840 of record VZRV01001536.1, on the reverse strand, counting down.
ACATTAGTGTACAATTTTATTTCCTCTTTTTTCTGCAGTCCTTAGGGTCCCATTTTCCTTATTTCTTAGGGCACTGGGGAGTATCTCTTATGGCTTAATTGAAGGGACCTTCTGAATGGCATCTATGTTCTCAAAGTTGAGAGATAATCCTGGATGTGTCATGGGAACTAGGGAATTTATTGAAAGACCTTTGGATGGGTGCATATTATTTTAATACATGTGTTGCAGCCCTCTCTGAAAGACTATTTCAAATATGGATAGAAAAATAGTAATTTTTCATAATCTCATGGGATAGTGATTAGAATTTGTTCGGTACCTGGTTTAAAAGGAGAAAATAGACTTTTAACATAACCATTGTAAATGAAATGAAGTGTGTATGAAGTTCAAAAACTCAAATATATTATTACTCTGACAGACTCAGGAATCCTAATGGAATTCAATACTACTATATGCAATTTCAGGCATTTAAAATATTGAATGTAAAACTACAAAGACATAAAGGAATAATTTGTATAAGCTGTCAGTCAGAGAAGAAATACATGTTGTACAATTTTTTCCATTTGTCATAACTGAAGGAAAAGAGATGTCAAGGCACAGTTTTGGAAATGTGGTTTATTTTAAGGGCAAGATAAATGAGTTATGAATCACATGGTTGCTAATGAAAAAGAGAATCTTTCACCACAAAGTCCTTCATTTAAATCCCAGTCCACGTTACTGTTGTCACCTGAAGACTGCTGGCGTTCTTTTTATCCTGATGATATAAACCAGCGTGAGGTACTTAAAACAGGAAGATAAAGTGGATAGATGTAAAGACTTTGTTGCTCTCTGATGTCCTGCAGCAAGCTAAAACTCTTTGAGTATCACACTGCTACCTTTCTGATACACATTCTGTTTGTCCAGACGTTTTTTATGTCTGGATTTCGACATCATAATCTTTATCACGATCACTGTGAGACCAGAGGTCATCAATAAATGTGAATTATTAGTACCATGAGAGAGACTATATACCCAGTACTTATTGCAGGCCATTTAGAGCCAAACATTTTGTTATACAGACTTTGTTCTTTTCCTTTCTCAGGCATGGTATAAAGAAGATTATTATGGGCAGAAATCATGCTTCTTTTCTTCCATTTAAGGTTTGAATTCATGGGTTTGAAGTTTTTCAAAACTCCAGCTAAATGAAGGAAAGCCAAAGCTCTGTTCATTTAATCTACAATTAAAACTTTCAGTTTTCTGAGAATGTTTCTGTCCTCATGATCTGCTGCTTTAGGCAACTTTCTGCATTCTGATTTCTTCACATTTTAGACTGGAAATATTAACTAATTAGAAAGGCATAAAATGTCTAAAGCCTGTAAGGCACTGCAAACTCCAAAATGCTCTATTTCCATAGGTGTGACATCACACTGAATTTAGCTATAGTCAGAATAACTGTTTCGCTATAGTTCAGTGACATCCCTCACAGAAGTAAAAATAAACTTTGGAATATACTCTACTGTCCCAGTCTTCCATTCTCACCTGCTTTTGGATAATGTGTGTTGGATTCCAAAATACAGAGTAAGAGATTTACTGCATTCTGTAATGAGTGACTGAAAATGTTTGAACTGAAAGTGCACCTTGGAAAAGCGTTAAATCCCTCCACTCATTTGGCTCTTGCTGTTTCTGTGTCTTGCTGAGCTGTTTGTATGAGGTGAAATATTTTTATTTAACTGAAGAGGAGAGTAAGTCAACCTAAGGTTACAAGGCTTCCATTTGGGCCTGAAGGAAACTCATTAATGTCCACAGCATGTGGTCCTCTCATGCTAGGACTGCCACCTGTCATCAGCTTAGCCTGAAAGCTTTGACTAGCAGAAACATGTGGGAGGCTATGTATATAAGTTGCAGAATAAAAAGAGTATTACTGTCCCAAGGGAAAAAGTGGAGGAAATTTGAATAATATTGTCTTTTAAGTTCCCCTCAGTAAGTGTCCAGTTAAAGCACATTTAGAATTTTGTAGCTTTTCATTTTCCTCATCTGCAGTCTCTTCCTGTGCTGGCTCTTTGGGCTAAGTTGCCTGGAGTTCAGAAAGCATAAAAAGCAGTGGCTTAAAATGTGCAAGGGCCTAATAAAGAAAAATGAAGAAGAATTAAACAGGATTTTAGTAAGCCCCACCAACCTGGAGAAGTCCCCTATTAATAAATCAGAAGACCAAAGCGTTCAATAAATGAATCAAAATATGTGTCCTGTGCCATTACTAATAACACTCTGCTTGAAGGATGGGATTTTTTAATAGAAAGTATTGTTAATAAAGAAGGCTCTTTGCAGCCATTGGGATTTTTTTTTCGTTAATAACTGTAGTGCCAGTTGACCTGGGATTTCCTAGGTAATATTCTGCATTTCTAATGAAGTAATATATTGAAGCTGCTGTAGGGATGTGCACACTCAGGTTTTTGTTGCTGTTGCTTTTTCAATTACCCTTTTTAATGTAAACGGTCAAAGGATAAATATTTGACTTGAGTGAATCTCCTGTGAGTCCACAGTGGAAGTTCCAGCATGTTCCTTTCCAGAACTGGATTCAGGGAAGCTCTTAGCTGTAGTTGTCAGATTGCACACATGGAGGTATAACACATGGGAGAGGATGTTGTGGATGTCTCGGCACAGAGGTTTGCAGGAGTGAGGTTCTTTCTACCCCTTTCATGGAAGGTTCAACTCCTAGGCCAGACTCAGCTGGTGTAAATCCATATCGTTCAGTCATATCGTGAAGGTAGAATGACAGGTGCCAGCAGAGGTTCTTGCACCCTTACCAGCCATGTGGATGTCAGCAGAGGGCTGATGGACCTGGAGCCTCCTGCTGGGACATCCAGGCCATTACTGCTGAGAGCTTGATGGCACTAAAGTGGTTCTCAGAGCTGTCTCAGAGCCTCAGCCATAGCATTTCTCCACTGTGCTGCAAGGTAGTGTGCCTCCTTTCAGTCCCATGAAGTAACTTGCTTTGTTGTTCTTCAAGATGCAAACTGATGTGTTCTGCTCCTTTAGCATAGGTCCTGACTTGGAAACTTCCACAGAAACTCAGTCATGAGTTGCTGACCTGCCAAAATTGAGGTTGGACCCTATGAGTTACATCACTATCAGCAGACTTTTCTACCAACAGTAGTAGAATTTAATTTGAAATTAAATTAAGAAAAAAACCCCTTTGTATCTTGTTAAAATTGATATTTAGTCCTATGTGGTGGGTGGAAAGGGATGGCTGCTTCTAGCATCTTGACCCTTTCTACTGTTAAAGAGCCTCTTGTCCTCTGATTTTATCACTACCTGAGGAGATAAGAACTGATCATATGTGAGAACTGAAAAAAAGGCAGGCACAGTCAGTCCTTTTGTTGCTTAAAAAGGCTGTTCTCAGAATTTCTAGTTCACTGGAAAATTATTTGGAAGGAAAAAAATGTTCAAGTTGGATTAAAAACAAATTCTGAACAAATAGAAGTGTTTAGTGAAAAAGCAATTCTGCATTTTTAGCCAGCTTTGTTCTGAGTAGATACCCCTTATTCATTATATAATCACCTGAATCTCGTATTTTTTTGTACATCGCAGGTAAAAGCCAAAACCTTGGTTCAGTTAATTGGCTTCAGTGACATTACTGCAGGTAAAAATCAAAGCATATTGTGTGTACTTGAGAACATCTATTTAAATCATTCATTCACTCTACTGAATAGTGCAGTTCAAGCAGAAAAAGAGGACAAAGCTGCTGTTTTCTTCTGCATTTTGGCTTTTTTTTTTTTTTTAGGGAGTATGAACTGGCTGTTAATCTCTGACACAGAAATGTCTGAATACTTAAACAGAAGCAAAGATTGTTTAGATGCTCCTCTGATTAAGCTTTTTTTGCTTTAATTTTTCTGTCCTATTTAATTGCACGTTGTCTTGCAAAGAAATTTTCTTCTGAGTTTCTTTCATATGGCATAGAAGAATGAGCACGACAGTTTATTAACTTTACAACATTTCTTGGCCTGGTTTCAAATATGAAGAGGAGGCATTTTTTGATCATGTAATTTAACAGCCATTGGCTTTAGACTTACCTGAGTATGAAGTACAATATGCCTTCATATTTCAACATTATATAATCAATAGCCCCCTATGTGATAATTATTTTGGAATAGATTATTCCACGTTTGTCAGTTTGAGTTGTATGTTAGTGAAGAGAAGTCCTGTTTGGAGGAATATCTTACCCTATTGAAATGACTAAATATTATTTGAGGAAAGGAGCTTAACACAAAATAATGGTGGGGTGAGTCATTAGGACAGAATCACAGTGTTTTTACACCAACAGCTTGTTAGGAAGACTTGTTTGCCAGCACACCATGACTTAGAGTTATTCCTCCTGAAAAATAACTAAAGAAAATTTACTGTTTGTTGAAATACTCTGCATCCTTCAATGTTTGAAACAATGTGATTAGTATCTTATTCAGATTCGTACTTAGCAGATCTGGTTTCGGCTGAAGATAAAGCTATATATATGTACAGGTGGACTGCAAGACTTCTTTCACACGACAAAATAAAATACTTATATAGGTGTGTTCTTTTTCATAAAAATTGCATTCTCCTCACTAAGAAGTCTTTGCACCTCACTGTAGCTATATTTCATACAATGGTCGCAGGAGGAATTTGTCACCAACTCTGCTTTTCACCGAGGAATCACAGTTTACATAAGGCAAAGAAATATTTAAAACCTAGCAGATTACCTTATATTTCAAAATAATTTGTTTCATTAATAATATAAAAATTTGCCCTTTGCTCATGTGCATAGCATGTACTAGTGCCTTGTTATTTCTGTGTGTTAGACAAATGCTCAGAAACCACCTGAGTAACTGCAGTATTTTCACTATTGATCATATAGTGATTTTCTGTCCCTTTTTTTTGGTTTATGTCTCTGTGAGAAGTTTAGAAATAAAACACATCTATTTAACTCCATTTATGGCCAGTGCAGTTATAAAAAAATTACAGTAATTGTATATGGATCTGTCTGTACACTCGAATTTGACTGTTATACTTAAACTTTATTTTTCTGTCCATTAAAATTTGACTGTATAAAGTCACATTTTCTTTTTTTTTTTTTCTCTTCATTGGTCTCATTGTTATATGTCATTTACTGAATTTAGATTTCAGGCAGGAAAATGGCTAAACAGAAATATGAGGGTACTAATGTCAAGGAATTGGTGGATATGGTATTTGTAAGGTGTGCCAATGTGCAGATAGGTAGTTATCCTGCTGTTCTTGTGTTTCTGGTAACGTCTCCTTGTATGATTTTTCACTAGCCACAATCACCTTGTCAAAATGCACAAAAGTGCATTTCACTCAGCACCTTGATCTGGGACAACTGCTGACATATTAGTGCTTGGTTTTTTTCCCTTTTGTGCACTTTTTTTTTTTTGTCGTGTCCAAATGTTCTTTAAAAGTTCGATGCAGATTCAAATTTACTCTGTGAATCACTTTTCCTCCATCCGGTTCTTAGTGAACTGGGTTTCTTGGGAAAGTTACATCAATCATCAATCGACAGCAAGAAGGTCAACATAGAAGAAAGGAAGTGTTAATGTAAGCGCTTGATCACATTTTTAATCTTGTTATTATGACTTAATTCAACTTGTTTAAAGTGAATCTGAACATATTAGTAATGATGTTGCATTTTTAGTACGTGCAAAGGTTTCTTGAAAAGGGCTTGAAAATACTAAAGAAAATGTTGGGGAATGTCTGTGTGCATGTTTGAACACGTATCTTTGCAATTTCCCACTTTCTTAATTGCATTCTGAAAAGAAATGCTTTGATACAATAGGTCAGAAGTTCCCTTCTTCACATTACTTAATTACAAAAGAAGAAAAGGTTCTCTGAGTATCTTATTTTCAGGTTTGTGTGTGGTTTTTCTTCTTTTCTTGTTAATACTTTTTTATTTCACTGAATGCCCAGTGCGTCTTTTAGTCCAATCATGTAGAAGAGTTCCTTACTCTGTAAGTAGTAGTTTTTACTGCTCCTCTAGTAAGAAAGTATGATTGCAGTGAAAGATGATGAGAGATGAGGGTGCTGCAAAATATCAAAAGAAGTTTCAAAAGGCTTTGAAGCAGAATGAAGGTGTGTCTCATGGTTGTAGGCTAAATCTGAGTCTTGGAAATGTTACAAGAACTCTACCTAGTAGTTGTGTGATAAGTAGTCAGAATGAGAAACAAGTTAACAGTCTGCCTCTAATAACAAGTCTGTTTCGTGGCGTTTGATGCCTTCTGGGTATTGTAATTTATTGCTGGCCAGTGCTTTGCTGCTGAAGGATGCCTACTCCATTTTTGTGGAATTTTTAATGAAAGAGCTTGTAGAAAGGGTGGTAGCAGAGAGAGAAATGCAGATGAAAACTTTGCTCCCAAGTGTTTTCCTAGTAATTTAATATGAATGAGGCATATATTAGAAGAAGAATTTCTCTGGAGCTGGAATGTATTTATCAGTATGTAGGGAGAAGTCATGAAATGGGGGTGGCATATTACGGGCAGTTGATGAAGAGAAGGGTAAGGAGCAGAGAAGAATCATAAGGAAAGCTGGTGTAATGAAGAAAGATGTTTCTTAGAGACAGGTATGAGAACTGTAAGCGTGATTTGGATAAGAGAAGAAGCTAAAGGATATTCAGAAAGTGGAATTGCTTATTGGTTATGAATATAAACAAGAAATTCAGAAAAAACCCTAAATTACATATAAATCATAGAATCATACAGTTGAGGTTGGAGGGGATGTCTGCAGATCATTTAACGCACCACCCCCTCCACCCCGTGCTCAAAGCAGGATCAACTAGAGCAGACCTCTTGGGACACTGTCCAGTCAACTTTTTAATAGCTTCAAAGATGGAGAGTCCTCAGCTCCTCCAGACATCCTATTCCAGTGTTTGACCACCTTCACACTATGAAAGTGTTCAGAGTTGAGATAAAATTTCTTATTTTTTAATTTATTCCCGCTGTATGTTGTCCTCCCACTGGACACCCCTGAGAAAAGTTTGGCTCCATCTTCTTTGGTCACCTCATTACTTGGTGGCAGAGAAGGAAAATGAGAAGGGAACTTAGAGGGGCAGCTCTTGAGCCAAACAGTTACTTAAACAGTGCTGAAGCCATCAGCAAAGTATTGCCTACTGAATTCAGAGTAATAGGTCTTTGTATAGTCTTTGTAGGGTCACATCAAACACATCAGACCCCTCCATTAATGTCTCCTCAAAATGCAAACATTTTAGAGAACTCTGGAATTGGCTAGCATCCAAAGTTAAAAAAAAATTATCTGAATGCCCTTTGCAATATTCTTTGTTGTTTCTCTTCAAAATAGCTACTTGATATTTTGATTTTCTTTTGTAAAAAGTACACTGGATAAATTATACATTGGACAACATTAATTTATGGTATAATTATATTAGAAGAGCTTGATGACAATGAAGTAATAAGAGGTACATTTGACCGATAATATTTACATACTCTCACAAGGACCTGATATTTTTCAAGCTGTGTAATTGGAAACCAAACAATTACTACAATAGGTCAACAACTGTCTATTCTATGAAGTGTATATCACCTCGTTAGAGAAATTATGGGAGATTTTCCATGCTGCTGCGCAGTGCTTTGTGAGATTAAGCAAGGTCACAGAATATCAAAATATGGAAAAGCTTGTGTGGCTTTTCTTATCTCTACAATATTTTCATCATGAATTTTAGCACCTGAAATTTAAATGTTTGGTTTGGTTTGGGTTTTTTTCTTGCTAGTTCTATTTTCAAATTGTTTGAGAGGATCTCTTCTTGCAAATTTGGTTTCTACAGAAGCAAAATATATGGCTGACATAGTAAAAGAAGAATTTTACAAGAAAATTATTTCAATCTCCTCTAACTGCACATTTTCAGTCCCTACTAGTTTAGTAATTTTATCCCACTCCAGACTAAATGAAAAGACCAAATAACAGAGACTTCTCCTGGGCCTAAAAGATTTTTCTTCTTTCAGTCTGTCTTACTCAAAAGTTGAATAAGTTGACTCATGACAAAATTCAGTATGTATTAGGAGACTGCCACCAGGATTGAATATATCCATATATTTTAATTCTGAGGGAATTTCCTCATGATACACAAGTCTTTCTTTCATGCTTTTTAGACAGTCTTTAAAAACCAAGAAGGAAGTAAGTTAAACTCCAGTAGTGGGAACAAGGAAATGGCAAGAAAAAATGGATATGTTAGATTGGCTCATAACATTTATCATATTTCTACAGAAAAAAATGAACAAACAGCTAAGACGCAAAAGAAAGCTAATGACTTAAATGACTCCTGTCTGCCATTATTAATTTGTCAATTCCGGCCTCTTGTTTCTGAATGGGGACTTCGAAACAACAGATGGAACTCAAGGTTTGAAACTAAAGCAAGAAAATCTGTCTTAAGTGCAGTCCAGGTTATGAGAAAGACAACTGTCCAAAAAAAATTACCAAAGTGTTTACTTTCTTAAAAAATATTAAAAAATCATCTTCACTTTTAATGTCTTGGCTTCCCAGAAGAGTCTGAATTTTTTTCTGAAGAAACATGTTTTCTTAATTTTTAATGAGGAGGTTGAACTGTTCTTGGGAAGGCCTTGAGTTGAAATGGGGTTAACTATGATACATGAAGATCTCAAGTTGTATATTTTGGTCATGCAGGATGTAAACAGCATTTTTTTTGGCTTGTAACACAAACAGCTGTAGCTTAGAGATCAAAGGATGGCTAACGAGTAAAAAGCTGTAAAGAACATGCTATCAGCAGGAAGAGTACAAGGAAGTGTTTAGTAACCAAACCAGTTATTATGTAATAGTGTGTGATGAATTTATTAATAAGTTTGTTGTATAATAATCCAAATAAATAAAAAAAAAAAATTTCAGCACCCCCCTCCCCCTCCCGAAAATTATGTTCCTATTGGTCACATGGTGCCTAGTCCAACATACACAACGTTTCCAAGTTTATTCTTAGCGAATCACTTACCGTCTTGAGAAACTAACTGGTTCAAAGTTGATTCTTTTTTTTCCTGTAGACACATAATGAGCCAGACTAGGGAACAGGAGATTTGTGGTGAATGAGTATCTCCCCAAAAGATAAGGAACTACTTTGTATATTGATCTTGTTGCAGGGAGTCCTGATCAAGGACAGCTGAGCAAAAATTAAACTGACTCTAATGTTAATTTACATGATTTTTGTATCACAGTGAAATGTAAAGATTGTTGTTTTACTAATGGTTTAACAACATATTGTGCTTAAACTCCCAACATAGGCTTTAAATAATGTTTGATATTTTATGTAGGAACAGGAGTGCAAAGTGTTTGCCCAACTAGAATATACTGTTACCAAGCCCATCTGTTTCCGGCAAGCGCTAGTACATAAGAATCCTTCTCATCTAATTTAATACACAGATGAATTTGCACTTGCCTTTCTTAACCTCTAACCATTTTTAAGTGAGCAGCTAGGAAAAAAATTTTGCATGTCTAAAAATATGTAAGTCTTGTTTCATTGAACCATAGAAGATATCAGTTCCTTTAGGCTAGAGTTAGGCTGGTCCCCCAGCTCCAACATCCCACTACCCATTTCCTAAGTGTCTTCAGGCAAAAAATGATCTTTGCTTTCTGGTCTGTGAGTCCTCAGTGGGTCACTCTGCCAAATATTGAGTGAGGAAATAACATGGACAGAGACTTTGTTAGGATTTTTTACACCTTAACTGTTTTCATTTGTCACTTGCACAGTTTTGACCCCAGATGTGAGGAGGAGAGGCCCAGAAGTCACTAGGTTATGCAGAGCTTACTGAATATCTTAAGACTACTTGATGTCTAGGGAGGGTCTGGGGTTCCATAGCACGTGTTGGTGGGGGTGGTGGTCCCCAGGTCTGACTGATCCTATTTTCCTAAGCTTGTATGACCCTTCTCTGCTAGGGGACTATTCTTTCCTTCAGATCCATCAGGTATTTTATCCAATTGTTTTTGCTTCTACAAGGTACTTGACTTGACGGAAGGACAATAATGGGAGCTCACAAACTGGGGGCAGGAATTGTGGAATGCCCTGGATAAAGAGTAATTCGAGTCCCTAACGTGACAGTGACAGCTGAGGTAGAATGTCAAGCAAAATCCAGTTCCCACAGTTCCCCAATATTTCCAAGCAATGTCATTTGTAGCTCATTACCTGTACTCTGCTTTGTAATCTTCTTGTGGAATTCACTAATTCTTGTATTTTTTATTGTCCAAAGAAGAGAAAGGGAGAATATTTTCCCTTTAGTCAATTTTGGTATTTTAAAAGACACAGTGAAAGCTTATTTAAACTAAATACGCAAAAAAAGGTTGATGTAGAATAATACCGATTGTTACAAAATAAAAGTCTGCATGATTGGTGATTACTATTACCAAATTGCCAAAGCAAAAGCAGGAGTCACTTCTAAGTTGTGCCAACAAATGCTCAAATTCTGATAAATTCTGGGATTTACTATACTGAAAAGGTCTTTCCTACTTGTATTCCACTGTGCCAGATGAATCTTGCATTAACATTCTACATTTTGCATACAAAGAACCTTGTATTTTACTTAATCAGGGAATCGATTCAAAACTTGTTCTTTACGCGTGGCTGATTACCTCGATAGATTGTAAGGTATTAAATGTGCGAAATAGTCTATAAAACAGCTCCAGCCAATTAATTCTAATTTCACAACTCCAAAGAGGAGTTTTTGAAAGTACCCTCAAATACTTTGTTAGTGACCTTTCTGATATGTGCATCCTACCTGTCAATACCATTTATTACCCTGCTATTTAATTGCTCTTTTATTCAAATTAAATACCTTCCAGCCTTTTAAAAAAACTGAATTATGTTGCTTCTTGCAATTGTCACACTAGTTAATTAGCTCTTGGCATGCCTGAGTGTCTGAAGAAATTGGTAAAATGATTTGTAATTGTTCACTGAAGTACAAAGAGGCACTTTAATAAAGCCACATAAATGTAGGAGAATAGATGCGTATTTCAACCTAATTTAGGTGAAAGTTTTTATTTTATCAGCAAAAATTAGAAAAGCTCATTCATTTTATATGCAAGTGTAGCGGGTTAGGTTCGTTAACCGGGCAGAAACACCAATTAAGTGTAGTGGTTTAGTTCGCATTTCTTACCTTCTGTGAGATAAGAGGTTTGAAGAAAGGCAAAGCAGGCTCAAACTTAAAGAATATGAAAGAAAGTTTATTACTAACAGAGTTAAGAGTAAAATGAAATAAGAGAGTAAGACAAAAACCCCTTTTTCCTCCAAACACCCCCCCCCTCCTACTTCCTCCAGCACAAATAATGACAAAACATGGAATTTTGGTCAGCATTCAAAATTCTTAAAAGTCTCTCTCTGTTAATTTGAGGAAATAGAGGTCTCTTTTACATCGCGTGGTTTTTCCCAAACTGCACCAGCTAACAGCCTTTATCTCTCTCGCAGGCTGCACACTGAATTCTCATCCCCCCCTTATGTTAAATGGATTAAAGAGGGAGAAAACAGTTTGATATTACAGTCCATACCACGGTCTGTAAAAAGCAGATTTAAGCTGCGCGCTAAAAAGCACGTCTCCGCCCTCTCTTCCCCGCCGCCATCTTTTCAGCTTCACTCACTTTTCTCCTTCTCTCTGACACCGAGGACGCCATGATGAGGAAACCAATCCTCTTTTTCTCGGGTCTTGCGATGGAGAAAAGCTCGCTCCTGTTATGCTGCTTGCACTTGATGTTATTTTACAGTTCAGTATAGGCTGAGTTGGTTGTAGGAAAGCTCCGTCAGCTCCCGCCGCCTCCTCACGGTCATGTGGGGGGGTTCCTCAGCAGTAGCTTCAGACGGTCTCGGCTCTGCAGCAGCAGCTGCTGCCCACGGCTCCGAGGGGACTCTCCCAGAGCCGGGGCCCGTGCCAGCCGGGGCCGGGGCCCATGCCCGCCGGGGCCGGGGGAGGGGAGGCCCAGGGCCGCTCCAAAGAGCCCTGGCCAATTCCCCCCCCAAACTCCCCGCCAGGAGGTTTGAGCAGAAGAAAAAAGGGACACTTCCTGTGTCTCCACTGGCTTAAATATGGAAATTTCAAGAAGCGTGACTGGTCAAGAGATCTGTCCATCAGACTCAGGGTCAACCCACGACAGCAAGCTATGTGCTCATCATCTCTGCCTGTACCTGAGCTTAGCAAGGTTATAAAACATAGTGAAAACACTGAAAATATAAAATGGGATTTTATAGAAACAAACTGCCAAATAAAATTTTAAAGAATTCCTCCTGTCCAACCTCTGACATTAAATTGATTCTTAATGCCAGCCTATATTGTAACTGAGATATTTGGAGATATCTGAGTATTACAGCAGCTGGTACCTCAGGATCTGTGAAGCCCCAAGCTCCCAGCTCTGTGTCACAGTACACTTAAGGTAGCTTTAGTACTCTTCACTGGCACAAAGCAGCACTAAAGCCAACCCAAGTAATCAGAAGAGAATTTCCCTGTAGCCTTCCTTCTGGTAGTTGTGAGACTTGAGAAATACAAAGGTATTAGACAACACTTCTTTCATCACTCTTGTTCCTTGCACTTGTGAGTGCAAAGGGGAGACCCAACAAGCTTTCAGTGAATCCCCCTGAGTGATTTTGTCCTGCCTGTTGCCCAGGGGATGACAAGGTTTAAACAGTGTCATGTTTGCAATGGCTGTGTTTACTTGTAAACCAACACACAACCAAAGTTAATTTAGTCAAAGAAGAGGATTACGCTAGTCCGGACGTGGGATAGTTTAGTGTGATTATTCTCCTTCACAGGAAATCCCAGGGCACCTCAGTTTGGAAAGGTAGTTTACTCCACCTGCTTGTTGGCTCATTTTTCCTTCCCCATGTAGGATGCGCAGTGCGCACAGGGAGAAGCATAGTTTATGTGCACTGAGAGGGAAATGGATCCTGAGAAGCAGGAATTTCAGAAGTGCTGTTGCCTCATAGCTTGCTGTTTAGCAAGTGTTCAGTCTCCCAAGGAGTCACGTATCTACTAATGAGGATGCCAAGGGCCTTGTTACTGCAGAATTTAATGTACTGCAACAGTGGTGTCAGATAATTAGCTTGACAGACCAATAGATTTCCCAATAAAACTGTAAACTTTTTTTTATTGTTATTATTTAGAACAGTCATTGTAGCCTTTTGATGAAATTAAAATCAATTCAGAAATAAAGACTCAGAGTCTGTGGGCATTCTTGTAATTTTGGTCACCTTGTCTAAGAATTAGCTCTGGATGACTTCCCCTCATTGCTTCCATGCTCACTGTAATTCAGCATTCTTTGAGAAAAATAATACATAATTTGATCAAGAAAGGCAATACAGTGTGGAAAATTAATTATCAGAAACAGTAGCCATTTCAAATAACTTTGCAGTATTAACAGATTAAGTTCAACTAACAAGTCTTTCCTAACACTCTAATTTTAGTCACCCCTACTCAGTTTATGACTCTTTTCTGAACAAAATTACAGTATAAAATATAGAGAACATGCTTTTTATTCACAGTCTCTACTTCAAAACATAATTAAAATATTTGTTGTAGTTTTTGAGGATACTTGCTGCTGAAGCTGGACCGGAGTGCCACAGTCAAGACCTTCTGGGGTACATCTCAAGACTCAGCTCATCCTCATCACATCAGAGATGAAAGTCAGTTACAACAAAACCCCCATAAACTGATAAATGACCACAAGTGATATTTATTCCCTGTTACCTCATTAGCTGTTATACTTCATCTGCATGGCATAGGAAGAATGTTTTTCATTAGGAGAAGAGTGAATTGCTTTCCAGGAGGCATATTTGTACTTCTCAGGTTGGGGCGCCATTGCCACACTGGATGTGCAGGATAGGTGTGAGTGTAGGTCAGCTGTGGGTGTGGTGCCTTAGCAGGCAGTTGAGTGTGACAGTGAGCTGGGGAGCTCAAACCGGTTCACATTGTTAGTTCTGCCCAAAATAATTGTCAATTACCTAGAGTTTTAACTGGGTATTACTTAGTTAAGCAATATATTCTGTGAAGTTTTCAGCTAGATTTAAGATACAAATGGAGCATGGCAAGGAACTGTGAAAGGAAACATGGACAAATCACTGTGTGGTCAGTGAAAATGCAGATGTTGCTTCAGACCCCCTCTTGAAGCTGCTGAAGGGAGTGGAGGCATCACAGTAAAATGTCCCATTATGATGTCTGGCTTAAGGGAAAAATAACCAGCAGATGTTTTTATTTGAATTACATGGCCCAGGACAGTTTTACCTCTGCTTTTCTTCCTAGTATTACTTCTAGTGTGAATCAGGTTTCAAAAGCATGCCTGTGCCTTTCTGGTGACCTGCAGAGTGGAGTGGGAAGGTGGACGATTGCCCCGAGGGGGCACGAGCTTCCTTCCTTAGGCAGGTTTTCTCTGTAGGTGGTGGGGGGTTTTGCCTCACTAGATAAAGTAAAAAGTCTCAAACTTAGGCCTTTCCTCGCTCTGTCTCATCTTTTTTTTTTTGTCCAAGATTACATGTTATGTGCCTTTTTTTCCCCCTGTGCAGTCTAAAGGGGTTGCAGACACTTTAAAATGGATTGCAGCACTGCTATGGGAGACAAAGGAGAACACTCTGATGGAAGGATGAAATGACATGTGGTTTGGCTACCAGTGCAGAGACAGCTTTGATTGAAGTGAAGCACAGGAAAGGCATAAGAGCAATCACAGGGAACTATTACAGATCTCTGAGGGCAGAATAAAAAGGCAGACTAGGAAATGTTTATGCAGATGGAGGCAGAGGCTTTGTGGAAAGGCTAAGGATACTAAGCACAGAGGATATGTTCAACTGTCCTTTGAGTCAAAATTGTAGCGTTCCCTCTAGGATTTTAGTGGGAACAGTTTCAGAAAGGATTTTCGTGAGCTGCATGAAATCTTTTAAATGTTTCTGATAGACATGAGTTAGATGATGTGTTATCACTGCATTAACAGATAAAGATATTTGCTAGCAAGGGTGATGCGCAAGACAAAACCCAGTGCAAGCAGCTTTTCTGCTGGACATAAGTGGAGCAGTGTTGGGATATAACTGTGGCAGCTGCTTTTTCTGGATACAGCTGCTTCTGGATACAGTCTGTCGCGTATGCGAATCCTCAGATATTGCAGTGCCTTTCACAGGCTGGGGGAACTTGGAGTCCAAAGCCTCCTCCTTTAGGTGAGCCCACAACACCACTAGGGCAGCTGAACACTCATGGAACTCCATCTGCACAATTTACTTCTGCTCCGAGTTTGCCACCTTTACTGTGAAATATCTGGTGAGCAATTTCTGAAACAGTTAACATTGCAAGGGACAGTAGTTAGTGACTGCAGTGAGCCCATGAAGAAAAGAAATAAATGTAAAAGGTCTGAGGCGATCGGTCTGTTCAGAAAGAACGCTTGCGAAAGAAATAAAAGACAGAAGGGAAATCAGGCTTGCCGAAGCTCCTGCATATGTTTTCAATAATACAGAATGAACTGTTATATTTGGCAGGGAGCCATGAAAATCAGAGGGTATAATCTTATAACTAGGAAATTAGGAACTATAAAACGGTTTAAGTATACAAGAGGGAATAAACATATGTACTAAATTATTGTTCAAATGAGGAGAACTACCAAGACAGCTCTTAGGCAAAGGGTGAGAATGAGAAGAAGGAAAACTAACTGAATCTTTGTATTTCCTGCAGAATTTTCCAAACCAGGCTCTTATGGGTATTTAGGAAATTTTTGGAAAAAAGCCCCAAACATTTATCAATGGCTTGGGTAGCTTAAAAAAAGATCTCGTTCACTGCAGTTCCTGTTGGGCCAATGCAAAGGATTTTGAGTTTAAAGAGACATATAGATAAAGTGTATATTTAGCACCTCACTGTATTTAATTGAGGCACGACACAACAATTCAGAAGGTGTAGTTATGTGGCTGTCTTTACGGCAGAGGGTGTTGTGACCAACGGAAGTATTCTTTCTTGTTAAGGGTGGATAATAAGGAGCTACCTCCAGAAAATGAGTTTGAAATGCATACTGTAATATGATGAATAATAAAAGCTAAGGGAATTTTGTGTGCTGCCAATATATCTGAGTTTTGTGCTTCAGTTACTTCTCTGATTGACTCCTTTTTGTAAGGGTTTGTGGCAGAATGCAGAAGAAAAGCTAAGTCAGATTGGCAAGTCAGACTTAAGTGTGTCATGGGGTTAATTCCACGGAAATCTCTGATTATTTGCAGAAAAGAAGATATAAACAATGTGTAAAATGGGAAACTGAGCTACTTTAAGGATGTGTGTTAATTCAAGTGCTGGATGAAGTAGCCTGGAGTACAGGTGCTGTGTTTCTGCCTTCCATCTTTCACACAGATTCCTCAGTTAGCTCTGTGTGATGGTGGTCAAATAGATACAAATCTGCTGTTTTGGGGGAGAAATCCCTCAGAGTAATGTTATTGACCACAGTTTGACAAAAGCAGTGTGAGCTTCTCAGAACAAAACAGAACATTATTTTAAAATGATAATTGGCAGAACAATCTAAGACAATTACAATATAGTATCATCTTTACCTCTCTCCAGTGGGAGGCATTCTTGCAAAGTGTGTTAGCTTTTATATTAAGCCTCCTTAGATTTGGAATGAAGTGGTAAAGATACTTTATGCAAATTTCTCTGAGATAACACTATTTTCATCTCATCTTGGTAAATAAAGGCAGAGAAAGGTTTGCACTACTTCTACCGCTTTCATTTTACAGTTTCTGGTCTAGTGGCTTCTCTCAGTTCCCCAGTTCAAGCTGCAATTCTCCTTTCTATGGTTCATGAGAAAGCTGAAGCAATGTTTTAAGCATGAAAATACTTGTTAAGTACATTGTGCTGACCTCATTGTATATCTTGGAGAACAAAATTCCTTGTGAGTTGCCATCTGCGTGATCTAGTCTTACATGTAAATAAAGGCAAAGAAGAAAATTTGAGTCCATTTGTACTCTTTACACGAGATTAGGCATCTAATTAAATACTTGTCTGTATCAGGGCAAGATTGTCCAAATATATTGGACATCCTTCTCTCTATCATATGATTATGGTTAAATAGATATATTTACTAACCACAGTAATTTTTAAGTAGAGGCTAAGTTCTGTAAAAGCATATGCTCACCATTGTTACAAATAGAAATACTAATTTCAGTGAAAACAAGATATGCTTCTTAAATATTGTCTAATTCTGGGAATTCCAAAAGAGTCTTTTAATTATGAACTCAATAATGATGCTGCTGTTAAGATGTCTTAATGCTGCAGCTTGGAATCCTGTCCTCTGGTTTTGATGATGGGCTCTGTGTTATACCCATCAGCTTCAACCAAGCATTTTATAGTGTTTCATTGCCTACTTCAAATTATATATGGAGTAGGAGGGAGAAATGAAGGAAATAAATCAGTCAGAGAGGGTTGGTGTCCTACAGAAAAGAACTTTTCTGTGGGGGTTTTAACAGGGTGGAGTAAGCAGTTAAAAATGACTTACTAGCTAGAAAAGCAGACTTCTTTTTTGACTAGTGGCCCATGGTCCACCTTCATAATTTCTCACCAACTTGTCATAGTCATGTGAAAGTGAGAAGTTTGTGGATGGTGTTAATTCAGACTGCAAACTCACAAAGGACTATTTACTCAGGAGTCCTGAGCTGGGACCATAGTCTGGTCTTTTGTATTTCATGCTAGCAATTCAGACTATAAGCTCAAGAACTGATTTTATTTAAAGTGAAGACAAAACTGAAGCTGTACTGAAGATCTGAGTTTGGAGCACAAAGTGATTATAGAACTTTTCTGAGGTGTTTGCTACAACAACAGCAACAATATTAATAATCATAATAATATAGCAGGAAATCATATTTTTTCCTGTTTTTAGCTAAATGTGTGGAACACTAGAGTGTTAGTCTGCATAAATACAAATAGTCCATAGTATTTTAACAATATAATATTTCTTTAAAGGTGGGTAAAAATATCTGAATAAAACTTATTGCAATGCTTGGTTTTTTCCTCCATGTTTTTAAAACATTTTAAAATAAAAAATAATATTATTAATGTAATTTATATTATTTTTATATTTTTACTGCACTAAAAGGAAAATCTATCAAAGTACCCAGTTTAGCAGAACATATTTTACATTTGCACATGCATATTTTTGCTTTAAAATGTTGTTCCATGCAACTTCTGTCTAGATTCAAAATGTGTGCTATGTGACCTCTCTGATCAACTACAATATAACTCAGTTCCTGAATAATAACTAGGAAGTATTAGCATGTGCCTGGTTTTATCCCTTTAGACATTTAAAAACGGCATAAACATTGAATACTGTACACATTTAAAAGACTCTCCTGAAGAGAGGAGATTTAAAAGAAATCTCCTGGCATAGGTGCCTTAGACAATAGACAGATTAAGCTTCTATAATAATATAAACACTATGAATTATTTGTCTCATCCTTCTCATTGTACAATGTTGCTGATAGAATACTCTGTTGCATAAAACATGCTCCTACTTTCTTTATATATTATAGCAGTTAGTTTAGATCTCTTGGGAGAAATAAAAATAGGTATTTATTTATATTGTGATTTTTGAACAGGTAGAAAGAAGCTCCATAAACCAGATATGCTCCCTTTGATGACTTGTAATGTAACTAGAAGTATAGAAAATGCTGGTTTAGCTTAACTAGGTTCAGAGGCTTGTACTTTTGAATGCCAGGAGCAACAACAGAGGAATGAGATAGAGTGTCAGAATGTCAGAATAGAGTGTCAGAATTCTGCTTGAAAGATTTAGGTATAAAAAATTATGATTTAAAAAAAATTGAGGCCTCCCTAAACAGACAAAGAGTTTTTTACTGATACAACAGTTGAAAGTGGGGCAAAACAGGAACTTAAAGAAAAATGCAGAAAATTAAGTATGAAATAATGAAATTTTGCTGTGAAGGAGAAGAGACAGAACATTTTGTTGGATTCTACTCTTCCAGCTAAAGCTCAGATCTCCCCATATGGTCAGAAATATAATCTCTGCCATATGTTACAAGAGTTTCAGCAAAAGATGGCCAAAGAAGTGAGAATGCATAGTAGAGGCAGCACATAGCACCAAGAGAGGAAGTCGAAATAAATGGCTGTAGTCCCAAGGCACTGTCTCGAGACTCTTGGTCTGTTGTGTTCTGTGGTGTTCATCACAGCTCAGCTTCAGAAGGAGTCAGGCATGTCTATTCTGAGTGAATTCATGAATTACAGCTGAGCTGATGAAGAGAAAAATCAGACTTTATAAGGTAGTTGCCAGAACAAAATATAATATCCTTCACTGCGGTTTTAAACCAGTGCCTAGTCCAAGAAATAATTCTTAGGTATTCTACAGTGATAAAATTAAGCTGTAGTTCAAGCAGAAAATACCAGCTCATCTTGATTGCAGGAAGCGCTCACAAAGGCATGGAATCAGCCTAATCAGCGCCTACAGCCTCTGAAATATTTTTTCCCCTGGACGTTTATTTAACCCCTTACTCCTAGGCAGGAACGGCTCAGAGATCACAGGGCTGCAACAGTGGTACATGCTGTTCTGTGCACAACATCTGGCTCCTGGAGTAACCTGGCAGCTGCTTCACTCGTTCTCCGTATCACCCTCCCTACGGCTTCCGTCTTTATTCCTCCCCGTGTCTGGCAGCCAACACAGCGTGCTCACGCTGTGCACATCTGGCGTGGAGCAGCATCCCCTCCCCTCATCAGGCTGGCACAGCTGCTGCTTCTAAATGGGGCCTGGCCAGGCAACTGCTCCTAATGATTCTCCCGACAGCTTTTTTCCACTTACTGATCCAGCTTTCCTATTCACCACCTGCTTGATTTCCCTCCCTCAAACACCCTGGTTGCTCAAACCCATATACTGAATCCTCTGCTCCCAGCAGCCTGCGCACTAAAGCCATGCTAATGCTGTTCTCCCGGGCCGATTCCCTACACCTCCAGCTCCACAGTTACTGTTACTGTCATTCTTGGATTTAAAATAGCAAACCAGTGAATGGAAGATTAGTTCTCTTGCTCTGTTTTGATTCAGATCTTATGTCTGCAGGTTAATATAGAAATAGGACAAAGCAGCACCAAGGTTCTGAGTTACAAACTAAAGTTTGGAAATTGGGGTCTTGAACTGACTTTTGGGCCACCACTGTCTCTTATGATGTGAAAAAGATAATTCTAGTAGTTGTGTCCTTGTGTTGTGGTGGGGACTGTCCCATAGGTGCAGTCAGTCTTATAGTTCACTTCTATATGAACAACTTGGGCAGCGAAACTATGAAACACCAAGTCAACCACCTAACCACTTTAGAAGACTTGAGACTGCTGCAGACTTTGTTTTGGAAATCATCTCTGTTTACTGTTTTACCACAAACCATGGCTAGTGAGGAATTTTATGATAATGGATTTCTTTCCCTTTTGGTAGGAGCTGCTTTCCTTTTAGTTTTCCATTTCGAGAGAAAACATACTGTATTCCAAAACTGAGTTGTTTGGTTTTTTTCTCAAAAGCAGAGAAACCCAAGACCCCAGAAATACCCAGAGCCTGGAAGGTTCATCCAGGATGTGGGGATCTGATGTTCAGCACTAAGAACTCGGACTAGGTTAAAAATATCAGTATCTTGTATTCTGTATGAAACCTATCACTCCAGACTAAAAACTTAGGATACTCTTTATGTCTTATCTTTTCCACTTAAAAAAAAAAAAAATTGTGCCATACCATAGATGTATTTCATCTGTGTTAGGACAGTTCCTGTGGATGCAAAACAGCGAGATCTAATTCTTGAATCTGAATCAGGTCAAATCCAAACACGTGTTCAGCTCTCTTATCCCAGGCTGATTCCTGGGCTGCTAGATGACCACTAGCACAGGATTCGCCATCCCTCGGTTTTTCCAAAATACTAGGATGAGCACAGATCTTCCCAGTAGCAATATGGAACATTCTGAAATCTAAAAAAAAACCTCAACAAAACATTTGGATAAGTGTTTCCCTTCTAACACTGCTGCATGTGTTCCTGCTACCTGTGCCTTTCAGGTGTGCATCCCAAGCCGTGATAGATCAACAACCTTTCATATGCATTGGTGAACTGAAAGGATTGCAATTCACTTATATACCCAGAATATGACAGAGTGTAGCTTTAGCCTTTTAAATCCATCTGAGGCAGTGCAGTAGGAACACCAGCACTGCTGAAGGGGTCAGTCCCTGTTCAGAAAACATTACAGAGGATATAGTAGGGACACAGACGCTCTGTCAGAACACAGTAGAAAGAATAGGGAGTACTCTGTGGAAAAATACAAAGAGCAGGAGGACCAGGATGATTTTCTTCAAAGTGGTCTTTGTGGATGGCATCAAACATGACTCAAAGGAGTAGACCTAATTCTAACATCTCCTGCTTTTCGGTTCCACTGACTTCCTGTCATTTTTGTTAAATTAGTTTCTTAGCAGGGAGTGCTTCAATTTTCTTTCCCTCATTCCCACCAGTCTAATGATTCTTCACCATCTTAATAAGTACAATGAATGTGCTCCATTAATGGACAGGAGCATTAGAGAATAATGTCATTTCTGAAAACTCTTAATACATTTCACAATTAAGAAGGCATAGATTCAGGGTCTTTTTCAAATAGGAAAAACCCAAGTCATTTCCCTTGCTACACTTACTGCCCTATGAAAAGTGGGTATTCTCGTAAGGAAGTTTCTTTAATTTTTTTCATATATTGCTTCATTTGAAGGCATCAGCTTTACGTGATCCCAGAAACTGGCTCAAATTATTCGCCTGCAAATAGCAAGGGGCTATTTGTATCAGGATTTTATACCAAATTTTGAATTCCACCTAAACAGAGAAAATATATGAATGCAAGTGATTGCATTTTTACATATGTGAAATTTATATCTAGTACTATCAAGTTTTTAAAGCAAGAATTATTTTGTGCCACCAATTTATGATGTACTCTTTGTTCCGTAAGTTCACCCTACATTTTGCGTGGCTTACAGTGCTCGGCTCTGTTTAAGGTATGAATCTTAAACCATCCATTTAGCCAAGCATTGTCCTTTTGACAGCGAAGGACGTGTTTATCCAGCCAAGTGCAGACAGTGCTAGCATAGTGAGCTGGAGAAACATGAATGATATGTAGTGCTAAATTCATGTAGACATATCAGCATGTGATTTCTACTGCTTTGTAGGACCTGCCTTTAGGACCTTGTGCTCAAGTAACTCAACTGAAAGCATGAATGGAGGTATCTGCAGGCAACTGTGAAGACACATTCTAATTGTTTTGCTGAAATGGCAACACATAATAGTCCCACTGAAGCCAACCTGTACAGGCTTGTGTGCATAAAAATAAGGATTTTCATGTGTGTGGTATTGAACTCTAAATTTTGAGGTTTCTTTTTGAGGATCTAATACATTCTTATGGGAACAAAAACCCACTGATTAACTATGTATTATGCTTCTTTCTTTTTCATTGAAAGCAAACTTTGTGTCAATATTAGCATTAGTGTTTCTGGAGGGAATATCCTTATGGTCTCCTCTGACTGCACTTAATTTCTGTCATGGAGCATTCTCAGAGTTCATAAACTAGGGTTCCTTCAAATGAAAATATACCAGGAGCACTCATTCTGTGATACCAGACTAGTTCAAAGTCCTCACATGCTATACCTGCTTCTATTACATAGCACTGTTTGCTGTGTTGCTTCTATTTCACACACAAGCTTATTTCTTCTAGTAATAAGTCCAGATGGACAAGGTGATGCATTATTTTAAGTATTTTTCTTTACAAGGAACAGAAATAGTTTATTCCCAATCTCAGCCAATACCTCTGTGTGTGATTTTTTGAGTATTTGACATAATCAAGTAGCTCTGCCTTGTTGTTTTACTTGTGTCCCTGCCAGCTGCAGCATATGTTTATTCCAAGAAAATATTACATGGGCTGGAAACTTATCAGATGCCTTAGGGGTACCTTCGACTTTGCTGAAGTTGTCATCATTTGTAGCCTTCAGAGTGGTGGATCATTTTATGCTGCAGCTGTAATCACAGCAGCCTAAACCCTGTTTTATAAAATTATCAAAAATGTCATTCTTGCCAATTCTATACCTTCTGTAGAGTCCTGGTCTAATTCAGAGTGTTTGTTCTCCAAGGTGTGGCGTAGTGACAGGATTATCCATGAAGGAGCATCTTTCCCCATCCCAATGGCTAGTACTACAGAAGAGGTTAACAGTTTAATTAATCTCTCATTATCTCCTGTCATGGTTGAGGCATCTTGAGAGGACTGATAGCATCAGGAAGATAGATAACTTATGATTTATGTGATGAGAAAGACCAACATTTGCTAATGTGGGACATCACTCACAGCAACAGCCCATTTCACTCTGTGAACAGTTAATATAAAACTCAGCCATCTGAAATACTCTTGGCCAACCTCTTTTTAAACCTGTTAGCACAACAAGGCCAGTATTGGTAGTTTTCCCCATTCCCTTTCCATATTCCCTTTCCCCAACCCTTTCAGGTTGACGATATGCAGTGAGTCAGAATACATTGTATACGTTTGCACTTCATTTGTTCAGTGATTGTGTAAAATGAGAAGGTAACAAGACTGTCCTGTTTTTCTTTGTCATGGTTAGTAGGGATTAAATTTGTTACTAAGACTTCTAGAGAGTTAAATTAATGACTGATTACACATGAAAAACTGGACCTTTCTCACCAAAACCTAATAAAACAACCGCTTTTTCTGAATAAGGGTGACTCTCAGAAGATTTTTAAGTTCTAACAAATGGTCTCATGATAGGAATAAGAAATATATTGTCTAAGTAGAATATTCAGGAAAAAAATTGAAATTTATCAAAGGAATATATTTGTAAAGCGATTGATTGAATAAAGCAAGTTTTATTTATTTGATCTGGCTTCTGCTTAGATCTGTACTACTTTTCTACTTTTTCTTTTCTTTTTTTTTCTTTCTTTTTTTGTTCTTAGTGCCACTCTCAGGTTTTAGTATTCTACCCATGACTGTGACTTTGGGAGTGGGGTCCTTCTGAGTGCCTAGACATATCTAGTCATTATTGCCATTATCCTGGCAGTGTCACTGTTGGGCAGTTAGGAATGTGTTAGTCCCTATGCAATGTGTCTGGAGTTGAGATGAAAAGTGGTAGAATTATACGATCAAGGTTATGGAAGGACATAGTACCAACAGCTCAGAATCAACAAGAGGTTTCTACGAAATCAAGTTTAACATGTCACTGATAGGACGAATACTTTTTCCTCTTGGCTGATATCTGTGTTTTTTGGATTCCCTCTGCTTCCCTCTCTATATTCTGTAATGTCATTTCTGGCCTATAATGCCCTCCTTTTAAACTCTCATCATTGGGTTTTCCCCTGATTTCCTGCTGATTTCAACTATTGACAGGGAAAGGAAAAAAAAGAAAACTGTGTCTTTACTCTTTGAATTTGCTATATTCTATCCGAGCCATACTTGTTCCAAAGATTTTGGATCTTTTTGTACAGGTACAATTTCAGAAAAAAATTGGAACATGAAATGTGAATTCATGCAAATGTGTGTAAAGGTCCTTTAACAGATGTGAAAGCCTCTTCCAGAGGCATAGTTTATTCAGCAGCACACCATGTGACATTGCATACTGTTAAAACAGATGTGCTATCAACATAGTTCAGTATTTCAATGTTTTACTGTCTGTGGTTTTCCCACAGAAAGCCTCTTTCTAACAAAATATAAGAGCAGAAGTGTTCAAAGTCCTACTCTAGGATGCCTATTATGTTCAATGACAAAACTGCTTAAAGGATGAAGCAGAAAACTTCTCAAGATATCATTGCTAAGCTTAATTGTGATAGATTGTAAGTATGTAAATAACATGCTCCCAGGAAGTATCAAGATATGCTCAACCTTTGTTGGAGAACTGCCAATCACAAGTCTGTTGTGATTTGAGCACTTACTGTGTGAGAGTGAGACCTCTTATGTCCCACTAAAGTGTAAGTTGAATAAATTTGTCTCTTAGGTTACACAAGGATCCTGTAAAATACCTCAGACCTTCTAGCTAAGTGGTTTTATACCTATTATATATTCAGACCTTCCTCTGCTGTCGCGAGTGAGCAGAGACCGAGTAACAAAGAGACATGGACGATTTGGTACGAGAAGAAATTGATGTAATTTATTTACAAAACTCGCTTATTTATACCTTAGCCCATAGACTGATATTAAGGTTATTGGTTCACTGACCAGCCACCCCCCAGAGGGATTGGCTGAACCCAACAATACCTACTTCAGATAATTTTCCCTTTGGTATGAAAAACAATACTACAGTTAGCATATTATTCCAATTTTTTTCCTTTAGCGTCCGTGAGAAAGCAAGGCTTTCACACAGACACTGTCAGAAAACTGAGAAATCTCTCTGCAGCCAGGCTTTTAGCATTCACACTCTGCCTGTAAATGAAAAGATGTTGATTCTCTGGATGCTGTAAATAAATGTTTTGTTCCATAAACATTGACACTAATTAAATTGCCTCATCTTTATCTAGCTAGTCTTCTGCTCTCAGAGTGCAGTATGGTCATAGTTTTGTCATCTGGTTGCCTGCTCACCATAAAGAAGAGAAGGAACATTTTGCTTTCTTTGAGTCTGTCCTTCTTGACTATCATAGCAAAGTAGTAGTTTTTCAGTGATATTTTTGGATTCACTCTTTTCTGAGTGAATCCAACCTCTGTTTCAAAGGTTAATACAGCAAATCCCATCATGCTGTGCTGGGATTGAAAAAGGAAAAGCTTTCTGCATCAGAAATCATCATCTCGTGTTGTGTTTCTAAGTGCCTCCTGCAAGGTGTAGACCTTTGACTGGAGTGTCCGAGTTTTTACGATAAACATCAATGTCAGAGATGCGGTCTTGAAAATTTGCTTAGGTTGTGTGACTTCCAGCTGATAATGTGGTGTAAATTTGGTTTGTGTGCCACTTATGTGTGAGGGAAGCTATTTTATGTGGTAACTTTTGCTCCTGTTATTAATGAAGTTCATAATTTTCTGAAATGTAGAGAAAACCACTGGGGATAACTCACAATGAAAACCTCATATTTGGGATCAGCCTTTATTGAATTCAGGTACATGAGAAATATACTGTGAAATCTAATAGTTTGTTCTTCCTTCACATCTTGTTCTCCCATTAAGAGAACCTAAGGCTATTTTACCTCTCAGTACATGGGTTTCATGGGCAATGGAAAATATCGTGTCTGCCCTTCTAGTGCTTTACTCTTCCCATGTTTTGCTTCTTCTCTCTACTCCTTTCTTGTGTTCCTGTTGGCTTTCTTTCCTGGGGTAACCACCCACATGGTCTCTTCTCAGTGCTTTTTTCTCTCTCTGTACTTGCTTGCCTAGACAAACATTGAGGCAAGCTTCTCATAAAGAGATGTGTTTAGTAGCCATTCATCCCACTACTTGAGTCAAACTATTTATTTGTTTTGCCTGTTTTTTCTGAACTCCTGGGCAACTCTGAATGTGTGAAAAATACACGTAGTGTAGTACATGTAGTTAGAATATTTATCTTGCTTGCCATCTAAGACTTGCAGGCTAGGCATGCTGAAGAATGCTCAGTGCTGAAAACCCTGTGAGCTCTGCTGGCATTTGAAATTAACTTTTTTGCAAAGAGATGAAAGCTCCGTTTCCACTCTACTTCAAAACTGGAGGCGGCCTCACTATGTTGTTGAAAGGAAATGTAAAAAGAAATGCATTGCACTTTATTGCCTTCCCTAAAATTTCTGGAGTAGAAGAGAGCCAGATGGTGTGAGACCTCTGGTCAATGCCGATCTCTCATTTAGAGAAGTATGCATGAGATCTCAAATCCCAAATGAATCTCAAGAACTTGGATGTGAGTTTCACCGAGGAGTTTGTGCTCACTTATGCAAAGGTGACACATCACATTGCTGCACTGACAAGTAAATCCTGGGCCAACTGGAGTCAGTTTGAGCTTCCTGGTTTCCAAGGTTTATGTTCTCAGCATACAAGCTTATGCAATTAACCTTTGGATGAAGACAATGGCAATGTTGATAACATTTATTTGGTCTCCCTAGACCAAGTTGGTTCCTGGTGGAATTAGTCAAAGTCCTTTCCTTTCTACTAGACAGGTATATAGCAATGAATTTCCTTTTTCTCCTTCCCCATGCTAATGCAGACATTTTTGGGGGGGTAGATGCCTTTTTTAATGTGTATTAATATATTCAGTTTTATCTCAGTTTTCTATAGACAACTTTCTATGTATGCTGTTTCTGTGAATTTACATGAAGTCCCTGGTTGCACTGAAGGTACATTCTCCCTGAGTGGGAGGAACAAAGCTGAAATTGCTTTTCTTCTGATTTTTGTGAGCAAGGACTTCTGGAAGACATCACAGGGACAGGACTGGGACTTGTTTGCTGTTCCTGGTGCCAAATTGTTGCTGCTTGTCCCTCAGACGGTACAAATGTGTCAGCAGATAAAAAGCCATTCCTTGGTGAGATTTGTGAGACAGTAGACATCTGAATTGAGGCAGCCCATTGTAAATGCCAGTGAGGGAGCCTGTAGAAAAGACAGAAACACAGAAAGGAAAAGGTGAGAGAGAGTGAAAAAGCATATTTGGAGAGATACTGGCTGGTGGCTGTTGGTGTCTGTTACTGCCAGGTTATTTTTTGGTTTTTTTGTTAAATGGTGTAAATATTGCAATAAAGGTTCTTTTAATATCTAAACCTATTTTTCATAGATGACAGGTCCGATATTCATGATTTTGGGGATTGGTAGTATTAAGTGTGTGAATATAGACTGGCACTACAGACTAGTAACTGCTTATTCAATTTCCATGGATGACTTTATGCAGATACAGATTATGAACAAAGCTGGACTACTTGTACTATAATTTAAGAAAACACACAGGAGGATCATGGATGCTTTGACCCCTGTTCTCTCTAAGCATTTTTTAAAAGTATCTCTACTCTTTTTTTTTAAATTGAATTTCTTGTAAAGAATCTGTTCTGCTCTCACTTCTCTGCCCTTGCCGTCATTAGGAATTTCACAGAGGGCAGTCCCATAATAAACAATGATTTTTCCTTCTTTCTCCAAGTGAAGCTACCAGTTCTGAAACCACACTCTGTTTAGAGTCTTCCACTGGTCTTGAAAGAATGACCTGTCATCCTTTAAACCTGCCTTTAAGCATTTCCATTCTGTCCAGTAAGAAAGGTCTTGCTCATTTGCTGATTTTGCTATTATATTGTATTAATGTAATATTTTATTATTATGTTATATTAATGTAGTATTGATTTCCACACATTTTGACCGAGTCCTTATGAATCTCTTAGGTGGGACTCAGCCACCTGCTCCCAACCAACCCTCTCCGACACTAATTGTCTAAAGAGCAGAGAAAGTGTAGAAAAAGGACTGTTCCCTTCTCTCTGCTAACTTGAGCTGCACTAAGCAGGACTACTTTTTGCTTTAAAAATCAGGCTTAACAGCATGTGGGAAAGGTAAGGGCAAAGGGCTGAAGAGGAGGGGAGAATAATAAGTAGAAGAAAGGAAGGAGAAAACACAGGAAAATACATTCAAGAAAAGGGGGTCATTTAAAGGGTCACATTTTCAGAAAGGAGGACAGTGATATCTGAGCAAAAATGTATTCTCCAAGTCAAACACATTTGGCAGCCTAATACTTAGGGGACCTCTTCTCACCTGTCGCAGTCTGCTGTGACATCTGCCCTCATGTGGCTTAGGCATTTTTAGACTGGTGTTTAAGGATGCCAGGCCTTAGTACCCCACAGTGGTCAGTGGAAGGAGGTGGTCCCAACACCTTGCATTAGGCAACACTCAAAAGAGTTTGTGTCTATACATCTTTAGATCAGCTAATTAAATACCATTGTGGTTGGTTGTGGTTGTAGTTGTACGCCAGGCACCCACAAGAGTCGCTAGCTCACCCTCCCCTGCCACAGCTGGGCAAAAGGAGGGAAAAGAGGAAAAAAGGTTAACAGAGGTTTCATGGGTGAGATAAGGAGAGCAGGAGAAATATTTCAAGGGCAAAACAGGCTTAACCTTGGTTACTAAGTGAAATTTATTACTAACAGAATCAGAGGAGGACAATGAGAAATAAAATAAGCCCTTAAAACACCTTCCCCCTGCCAGGCCCTCCCTCCTTCCCACCAACAGCACATGGAGGCAGGGCAGGGGTGTTTTGGTCAGTCCATCACCAAGATTTNCCACCCGCTCCAGCACGGGCACCTCCCCCACGGGCTGAGGGTGGATCTCTGCATTCCCCATGGATCCCCATGGGCTGCAGGGGCACAGCTGCTTTAGCATGGTCTTCACCACGGCCTGCAGAGGAACCTCGGCTTTGGTGCCTGGAGCACCTCCTGCCCCTCCTTCTCCCGACCTTGGTGTCGCCACATTGTTGTCCCTCACGTTCTTACCTCCTCCTCTTCTCTGACTAGAAGCAAAAACCTTTTGACTTTGTTTTGATTGTCTTCTAAAATATGTCATCACACAGGCGTTACCAGCCTCTCTCTCTGGCCCAGTTCTGGCCAGCAGCATGTTCATCTTTCAGAGCCATCGGAGATTGGCTCTGCCAGACATGGTGGGAAGCTTCCAGCAGCTTCCTCACAGGAGCCATCTCTGTGGCCTCCCTGCTACCCAAAACCTGGCCGTGCCAAACCAATACACCTATACCATACACTGCTATGGTAGCTAACAACATTTTTACCATGGAGGTGATATTCTTAAAAAAATACTCTAGTATCCACAATCATTATGTTTCTCACTGCTGGTAAACTTAGCAGATACTCAGGGACTGTTGTGGCAGTTTTAGTGAAATGCTATTAGACCACTTCTTGCTCTAAACACATCTGTGTCCAATACCATCACATGTCACAAGGCTGATGCTTTACTGAGTTGATATGTACACCTCAGAATATCAAGGATCTTGATCTTCCCACGGTGCATGTCCTTAACAAAGGTTTTCCCCTTTAATTCCAACTTTTGAATCATACAGCCTGGGGCAGAATAATTGCTGTGTTCACTTGTTTCCCCCCAGAAGAGACTGTCTAACTAGCACATACACACACACACACACACACATATGTATAATAGCTCCTTCTTGAGCTGCCTGATGCAAAAGGGGATCTGTGGTGCTGTGTTCCCCACTCCTTTTCCTTCTGGGTTTCTGCCCTTCCCTGCCCCTGGTCCTGGCCACTCCCTCAGGTTTTCCCCATTGGTTCTGGTACCCCAACTCCGCCCATGTGCCGCCCCTGCACCCTGAAACCAGTAGTCCACGTGCTCTCCACATCCCCCTCGTGCCCCCATAAAACCCAAAACGGGCTGCCATGTGGTCTCTCTGCCTCTGGGAAGCTGTTCGTCACCATGTGATTAAAGTCGTGTGGTCCCCATGCGGAGACCCTTCTCGCCTCCTTTATCGCCGCCGTGTTGTGGAGTCAGCAGCCAGCCGGAGCAAGGGCTCGGGGCCGCCCGGGAGGGCTGCGGGAAGCGGAACAGCCGCTCTCTCCCCGATGCCGCCCCACAGCGCTCTCCGGGAAGGTTGTGGCTTGCCATGCCAACGCAGAAACTACAGACTGCAACAGGCATCTTCTGTATTTTGCAATAATTTCTTTTTTTACCATTTTGAAAGCTCTTGGTCACCAAGTTTTACAATATTTTATGTACTAAATATCTGTAATAGAAAGATACTGTCTGATACAAGCAAACTTATATTTACCAGCAAGTCTGATATATGTGTGTGTGTAAAGTATTCTGATGATTTACATAGGATTGCCTTAGACTATTTTCCATGCTGCTGTGTAACACTTTGTGGAATAAGCATATGACAGAATTTTGTCTTTTGAGGATTTTATGGAAAACATCAAAAAGGCCAAACATTACAATTTTGTGGTGCAGTCCTGAATGTGGCTCTTAGTAATAGTTCTGTCATCCATAAAGAAAGCACCTTCCATTTACTAGTAAATATGCATCCAATAAACAAAAAAAATTTCTAACGTGTATTTAGAATATGTTAAATCACTTTATAAATAGCTATTAGTAAGTCAAACATTATGCCTTTATTCCAATTTGTTGCTATTGCCACATTCTGTTTCATTTTAATATGCGTATTTCAATATCCTAGAATTCACATAAACACATTATTCTCTAATAATCTTTCAGAGATAATTATTCAGTGCCTATTTTGATTATAATACACAGTATGAATCACTTAATAATAGTAGTGTCAAATGTAATTCAAGCATCTTAGTATTTTTTCAGATTCTACGACTTCCTTCAGTAAAACTCAGCATGTTGAAAGAGAAATTTTTGTCCATTCATTGACCTGTGCTGTTGACTTTCTGCTAGTGGAATTCAAGCCAGCATAGATATTGAAGTGAACAAATATCTTTATCTTCTCTATTCGTTGCATGTAACAGTTGCTTTTCTCTATTGTTGAAGTTAAATACAAATCTTAAAATGTTCTTATTAGTTCACATGATAAACTTTCACCTTAGTATACCAAATCACTGCTTCATTGGCACTAATTTAACAGGTTGAGTATTAGTTGACTTCTCTTTCTCAACACTTTTAGGCCTATAGGTGGGAGAGAGGTTCCTCTTCCATAGGGACACTATAATATCGCATATACGTTATGCATTTGAACAACTGAGGCATTCCATAATATATAAAACATGAGAAACCACCCATCTCTATTCAAAGAGAATTCCAGAGAGTGGAACCCATATCTCAAATGGCCAGAGCCTGCCAGTGCTTTCACTCACAAACTTGGCCATGACCCTTGTTTTGGCATCCTTCTCTCAGCACCCGTGTTTGATGCTGGTTGTCTCAGTTCACAGACAATGTGTTTTGTGTAGATCAAGAAACAAACTCAACTTCATAGGCACAACCTCCCTCAGGGTCAGCCAGATGAGTTGGCTTGCCTTTCTATGCACAACGGCTGAAATGCATGAGTTTCATCTTTCTCTTTCTCCAGGCTTTGCAAGGAGATTATGAGCTCTAGAAAGGAGGAGCCAGGTTTTCTTCAGGTTTG
This sequence comes from Falcunculus frontatus, assembly GCA_013398115.1. Taxonomy (NCBI): domain Eukaryota; kingdom Metazoa; phylum Chordata; class Aves; order Passeriformes; genus Falcunculus; species Falcunculus frontatus. The sequence continues at coordinate 1,095,866 of VZRV01001536.1, read as the reverse complement.
TCTCCCAGTTGACTGACTTTGGTGTAGGCTTTGCTGTAATCTCTGCCTGGTGTTTTACCAAGTGGGACTCCTTGTAGACTTTTCCTGCTAAGATGTCTCTTTTACCTTTTTTTCTTGAAATATCTTTGAGGTATTTGAATCTTTGGGACCCCTGCTCCTGTCTCATATTTCAACAAGCATTTGAAACAGACCATGCAAGGAAATAGGAAGAAGAGATAGGAAATAGACACAAAACCATGCTTATGCACAAGGTGGTTACACACTTCTCCTTAACAAATCATATTAAAAATTTGATGCTGAAGTATAAAGTGCACGCTTTATTTATGCAGAGTGCTGTAGGTATGCTCTTACCACAGTGTTGGTTTGTGCTACCGTCTAGTGTATATGACTAGTTATTTTTTTAAAACATAAAAGTACTTCAAAATAGCTTTTTTATCTGTGATTGATCAATATGTGCATATGTATATTTATATATGTATATCTTGTACATAGCATGCGGGTTGTTTGCATGCGGGAGAGACAGTCTTGGCAAAACAAAGCAGGTTGTGGGAATAGGAAGAATGGCTGCTGGTCTACTCCAGCAGAGTGATTCAATGATTCCTAATCATTTTCTTCCTTTGTGTGTGCATTGGATGTTTATGCCACTAGAATAGCAATAGCAATTCTTAACTCGGAGTACCTTACTCAAGTGTTTAAGCTCGTTTCAGAAATAATTTTCTTGTCAGACTCATCACTGTAAACCTCTCTGATATGTCTGTACTGCCATATGTTGAATTATATAAAGCATGTCCCATTCATGGTGAAAATAACCTAAATGGAGAGGCTCTAGCAATAAGCCTCACTTAGGATGCTAAAGCAGAACTTAAGTGCCATGTACATACTCCTACAATTTGTCTGCATGGAAATTCATTTCAGCTACAATTGAAACAGTAATAAGGATCTCTGCTGCAGCTTCTTAGGCAAGTAGCTGGGATATATGCTTACTTTCTCTCTGGTCCCATCTGATTACACTGACATTTTGACATTTGTAGTTTTTCAGCATGTATCTTTGAAAAGCAAAAGCATTTTTTTAAGCCTGTGCCATCATGGCTGTGAAAAATACATGTTTGATAGAACACATATAATATATCGTGATGATGCTTTTCAGCATCATCATGTTAGCATTTCTTTCTAATCATGCCATGAAAGAATGTGTGTCAATGCAGGAAAAATGAAAGGAGCAGAGGAAGAAAAAGCTAGCACACTTTTACAGTCAGCCAGAATTATGGATTTTGCGATATTCTTTGATATTTTTTCTTGTGATGCTAATGATTCATTATCTATTTTTCAATTGCTATTAAAAAGTTGAATATAAGTAAAAATTGATCCAGACAGAGAATCCGTCTCCTTCATCCTGAAAAAACAAAAAGGTGTATTAGTTTTGTAGTTTGAATGGAATAGTTTGAGACATGTATTTTTGTGGCTTGTCAGTAGAATTAGTTATCTCATGGTTTTGCTGCAGATTTCAGCTAAAATGTTAGTTGTCAAGTGCTTTTATAATAATGCTTTAATGCATATGCATGGGAGGTGCACTTTGAATTAAACTCTTAATGTTACGGGAAAAGATAGTTCATTACAAAGTTCTTTACAGTAGTAAGAATCCTTTTAAAAAAATCAAACAGCACAAATGACCACTTGTATCAAATTATTGTTAAGAGGAGAAATAAAATGCTTAACAGCAGTGTCTAGAACTCTATGCTAAGAATGTTGGTCAGTGAGTTACAGTTGTACAGATACACAGTAAAGTATAATCACAGTAGAATGAACTTCATTCCTCTGAAGAAGCTTAGCACAAAGATTATTTGTCTCTTCAGTACTTACTCAAGCCTTATTTGAAGGGTTAAATTGAAATTTAATGATGCAGAAGCTGCTCCCTCTGTCTCTTTGCAGAGGAACCAAGTTCCCTCAAGGATACCCTCAAGGATATCTCAGAACTGCCATGGCTGATTATTTGAGCTGGGGAGGGACACAGACCCCAAATAAAGCACAATCAAATAGTCCATAAATGTGATACCTAAGTGATACATTAAATGAGACTCTGACAAGTCCACCCCCAAAACTTGCATGATTTGAAAATAGCTGAAACCAAACATTTATTGAGCACGGTTTGGAACATAAATACAGAAACGTCTGATGGTTTTCTAGGCTCTAGTTCAAGGCAGAATAAAAGAGTAAAAAGCTGCTGAATGTGTCATAGTGTCATTAGTGAGACCAACAGCCTCAGGTAATAATCTTTTTATTATAAACGAGAAATCTAATCTAAATCAAAGGAATCTCTTCACTTTCTGTCTATAGTATGTTTTCTAATGAGCAAGAACTTAAGTTTCAGAGTTCTTACAAATTTACAATAAATGTGCTAAGGCACCTAAGGGGTGCTTGAATGCATCCCCAGGCATTAAATCATTATAGACCATCTCTGAAACATCAGCCCTGTATTTATATTGTTATTTTAGGTTCTTTGTCTATCCAGCTGTGGGTAGCAGAGTCATGACAAGCATTTTGAACTTCTGTGTAATTGTTTATCTGGACATGCTGTGCTTCTATTCAAGTGTTTGAGGAGCAGAGTTTACACGAAAATTTAAACTTTTTTCTCTTGCCAGCGTTCATGGTCTAGCTAAAATTTTTCAAGACCGTACAGCAGTACTGCTTTTCAGATTACTTTAGTAAAAAACTAAAGCTCAATGGCTTTTATGGGAGACAACCCAATCAATCCTGCGCTTGTATAATAGACAGTGCTCTTGCATATGAATGATTTGCTTTGAGTAGATGTTGTTGATCTTAGTTCGAAACAAACATTTTGAACATCCCCTTGGCTTGAAACAGTTATTTATTATTTACAGTGTAGATATTTTAGGACATTATTCAGATAGAACCTCCTTGATTTAACATTCAATACAGCCTACAAGATAACAACCCTGAGAAACTGGGACCCGACCAAATTGGGTTTTAATCTTAATGAGCTGCAATGGTGAGTCTCTCAGCAAAGCTTGTGCTGAGAGTCTGCACTGTCAAGATTATTCCCAAATAATACCCATAGAATTTAAAGGAAATCAGACATGCTGCTAATAAAATAATCACAAAATGAACAAAAAGACATGGTTTTAAGACAGGCGTGGTTCATGGGAGATTTATCATGAGCCTCAGAAGAGGGAAAAGATGATTTTCTGGCAGACTTGGAACCTGTGTAGGCAGCCTAATTTCACTAGATAGGTTAAACTGAAGGAAGCAGCCTTAGTAATGAAGTTTTGTATATTTCAAAGAATGAGACAATGAGGTCTTTTCTCAGGTTGTCTCCTGACAGGAGGAAATAATTACAAAAATACAATTATGTCCTAATGGATGAGGAATATAGTTTTAGCTATGAGGAACGAGAAATAATGGTGAAAAGAGATAGTTTCTGAGTCTTCTCTCCCCTCTAACCCTTTTCTCCTCCACATACTTCCTTTTAGAGCTTCTACTGTCTTAAATTTAACTAAAAGAGCAGATTATTTTAGTAGGGTTTTTTTTGAGGGGAGACTAATGATATATATATATATATATGAATATATATATATATATATGATGCAATTATTGGGGAGGGGGGTGGGAAACAACATGAAAGCAAATTCTCACTTACTGTGTATTGGCATACATACAATTACTTTTACAAAGTTGTGATATTTAAACCAGGTATGGACCTGTCTCCTGGGATTTAATTCTTCTCTTATTTACATTTTTTTAAGCATGCTTAACATTTCAAGGGGTTACTATGGATTTATCACAGTGATGGGCTAAAATCAGGGTGGCCTTTTCCTTGCTATAGTAGCAAGATGTTGATTCTGATTAACCATAGGATAGGGACAACTTACTCTTCTGCTTCTGCAGGGTTAGAAATACGGGCCGTCTTTAAAGTAAGACATGAGCAGTATGTGACATTTTGGTGAGAGTCAAATGAGCCTAACACCTGGGCTCACTTTGAATGCCTTGTGAAGCTGGCCCTACATACATCCCAGATCACCTATTATATTTTAATTTAGCTTGTTTCCTGCATTCCAGTTTTTCTTACAACTGTTTCTGTCTAAAATTATAGTTTGCTAAACTGTACACTTATATCACAGTATAAATTATTCAATAATTTATATGAAATGTATAACTATGAAATAATTTATATGAAATACATTCTTGTTTCTTCTAGGTCTAAGTTAATTTACATGCCATTATGTTTGTTCAAAGTCTGGACTTTTCACATTCTGTATATCAGACTGCAGAAACAGACCTGCTTTTTAAACAGAGAAAATAGTCTGATAATGGTTATGTTTTGCTTTTCTTTTACGAAAAATTGAAAAGAAGAAAATGAGAATTTAAAGGAAAATGCCACAGGATAGATTAAAAAAAAAAAATATTCTTGTCTAAATTATTTCCAAAGGAAAATATACATTAGTTATATAAAAGAGGTCTTTATGTTAGCTTCATATGCCATCTTTGCTACAACCTTTACCTTTTGATCTATTTACATATAGACTGATATCTCTATATATACAAATTCACCTACCTGTAATTTTTCACATATTGCGCACATTTCAAAGAGTTATATGAACACATTCCAACTGCAGTTTTTGGTTGAGCCAGCTGTTATTAAGCAGATGCCATTAACATTTGGATTTTTGAAGGCTAGTTAAAACTCTTCTGAAAACAAAAATGAAAAAGAATCATTGAATGTGACTGTTTGGAGAGATTTCCACTGAACTCTAAGAGGTTTCTATTGGAAACATGGGATAACTGCTGCCTGTTTACATCTACGCTTGCTTGCTTGCCCAGACCCCTTTCTGTGTATTAGTTCAGGAGGAATCTGGAACCCAAAGGAGCTTCCATCCTGGCAGCAATAGGGGAATATTATGGTATTTCAAGATAGAAAAACATTAAAAATACTAGAAGTTATTATTCAGAAATGCAGTTAGATTTTCTTTTTTGCTTCATTTCCATCCCCATGCATGGAAGACAAAGACTTGGTCCGTTTCTTCCCTTCCTAGTGTCCCATAACAGTCAGCATGCACATCTCCTTTTGTCTCCCACCAACACTCCAGAAACAACACTGCTCCTTCAGCCAATGTTTTTGTTTGAAGGAGAGGATCTTCCTTTTCCACCAGTAAAGCTGCAGAATATCTCTGAAAGGAAGCAAGGAGATGATGAGACAAGAAAGCTTGTTCGGTTTCAGACCTGACCACTCACCCATGACAATATTACCTTGGATAAACAGTGTTTTTAAAGCACAAGCTTGAGCAAACAATGGTATGTAAATTGCATCAGCCTACAAATAGCTCTGGGAGGCGTTGTGTCTCGTACCACAATTCAGAATAATTGCTTACTGGCTTCCTTTTGCTCTTGGGGGATAATAATCAGCTGCTTACCTCTGTCTGTAGTAAAACTACTAAACATCAGCACAGAAACCCTAACATAAATGTACACTTGCTCATCTGCTTCATTTAGCTGCTAAAGCTTTCATATCACTCACTCCTTCTTTGATGCAGAGCATGCAAGTCCTTACTTGCTTTCTATGTATTTGGAATCTTTATCTCTAATAACCATATAAAGATGTAATTTTTATCTCCTTTCACCCATATGAAGTTTGAGCAAAACTGCAGCCCATAATTTTCTGTT
>VZRV01001536.1:978854-1090153 GCA_013398115.1 Falcunculus frontatus | reverse complement strand
CCCCCCCCCCCCCCCATTTGTAGAGAGGAGATAATGAAGCTTATTCATACTCCTAAAACACTAAAGAAACACTGATTCTCAGTTCTATGTAGTATATAAAACGTATGTACACCGTGTTTATGTTATAAAGCTGTAATGGTGTAAAGCATCCTCTCCCATATATGAGACTCAATCTCAATACGAATAACACTCAGTGATTTGTGCATGTGGAAGGGGTAGAACTCCATACTATGACAAGGTCAGATACTAAGAACTTCATGTAGTTAATAGCTTGTGTCACTCTGTGCCATAAGATTGGATATATTATCCCAGAATCATTATAGGCATCTCTAAACCCCTTTGTAATTTCACACAGAAATGTACTTACTGGATTAGTCTACTTGAAAGTACATGACCCAATAGGAGTCATTTAAGAACTGGGCTGAAAGAGAAAACACAATTAGCCTTCAATTTGAGTGGTTCTTTTGGTTTAACCTCCAAAACTTCTGGTTAACCCCTGCAGTCCGACGTAAGTGCACCAGTGTAAAATCTCCTTGTAACAGATGCCATTTTCATGGCTTGCCAAAATAGATCTTGAGGGTTTTCAAGTTGTTTTGCCTTCCTTTTAAAGGTTTTCGACATAACAACTGTGATATTTATACTGTTTTATTCTAAAGAGCATCTTCCCCATTCTAGAGGAAATTGGGACTGTTCCACACCTGCTCCCAAGCACATCCTGACATTTTGAAAATAAATACATATGGGACACACACCATACTCAGGTTGAATAGCTGTTCTAGTAGATACAGTCAAATTAAAATGTATTGATTGCACATCAGAATTAATGTAGACTTGAAGTTCTCTGAAATCAGAGCCCACAAAATACCAATCCTTTACCCTGTCAACTCCATCTTCATTGATGCCATTGTAGGAAGAGATGAATATGCTCATATTCATTTCTTTAACCAGCACCACATTTGTAATTCTGCAAGTTGACAAATGAGAGTTAGTTGTAACGGATGATGGTATGCTGAGCAGTATGCCATAAATTCTCTTAATCAGTGTTTATAATATTAAAATTTATTGATAAAAGCGTTCTTATGTGGGAGTTATAGACATGGCAAAGTTAGTATATGCAGCTGTGGAGGGGACAAAAGGATTTTCAGTAACCCACAACATTTTCGAAGTGTCAACTGCTACAAAATGTTGTTTCAGTCACCAGAGAGCTCTTGGACAGTAACTATTTTCCCTTTTCTTCATCATCACAACATATACTTATTTCAGTATATGAGAAATAATGCCAAGAGAAGTAGTGTTGACTTACTCCCATTGAGTGGGGAGTGGACTTAGCGCATTTTGCTTGATATTGCCATCTCAGCATGACTTTGTTCTGAGGTCTCATCACATCTGGGCAATTCTTCCAAGCTCACAGAACTTTCTTATTTTCACCATAGGGCATTAGGAAAGAGAGGCTTCGTCTGTTTGTCTTTAACCTCAATCACCCAGTTTGAAATCCAGGGGTATAACTAATTACAAGAGGTGCCTGCTGGCATAAAGTTTCTTGTTGCTGGTGGAGTTTATGTCTTTTACCAAACACAGGTGTTCCATTACCTTAAGTACATTTTGTCTTAATCTTTAAATAAATGAGGTTATGCAGTTTCCTGATGGAAAATGAGCTGAGATAGATGTAGACCTGGATGTAGACCTTTCAATAGGTTTGGTCTCTGGATTAGATGTTTTATCTTGGTTTCATCACCAGCTTTGATTTCTCTTATATCATAGTGACAGGACCAATTTATTTAAATATGGAATTTTTGCAGATACTAGACCAAATGCAAGGTCCTATAATTTTTTCATAATTCATATCAGGTGAATAATTCCCTTGAAATGCAGGCCTTTGACTATAATGTGTTTCCTTCAACTCATTTATTGTCCTCTTTCTAAACTGTGATTCAGATACTTGCTTAGTAAATATTGTCTGACATTTTACTGCATTTCCATGGAAATAGCAGCAAAAAAGCAGAGCAGTAAAATTAAAAAATATAGGCTCTGAGACCTATAGTTGTACATCTCATAGTGTTAAATATGATTTTTTAATAGCAGCTATTTATTATTCACCCTGCCTGCCCTTTTCTGCACACACATACTTGTATCAGCAGAGATTTTGTAGTGGTTTAGTTCCCCTAGGGCTGTGTCATGAGGTCCACAATAAAATATAAGACCAGAATTATTACTAGCATAAAAGAGTTTTTGGCAACCGAAAACTTAGTTCATCATTGCTTAGTGATTGGTAACCTGCTGTAGACATTCCATTAATAGGGAAATAAAGGAAATTGCCTGAAAAGGAAAGAGGAAGCAATAGCTTTATATACGGGGGTCTTTTTTCCCAGTGCATCTCCTTATTTTGCTTAGCTTAAGAAATGCAGCAGGATCATAATGCGAAAAGACCAAAGCACGGTATCTTTGTAATGTTCTAGTAGATGGCCTGTGCAGTTATTTTATAAAATCATAGGGCAGAATGGATTTTAACAAGTCTACAAGTATTTGTCATTCCTGTATATGGTTCTAGAGATCTAAATTTATGATATGCTATGGTGACCAAGACCCTATATCTAGAAATGACTGAAAGTTTTCAGTTCCACATCCTTTGTTAATAAATATACAATGTATAAAAACCCAAATGGCTGTACAGTGGTCACATTATACAACTTACTGGGTTTTGTCTAAACCACAGAATGTACATCTTAGCCTTTGGGAAAGAATTTGTCTTCCTTTTGCTTTCCCTTAAAACTCAAGAAATGAAGGTTCAGTTTCAAGAAACAACCCACTTCACTTAGCTTTATATTAACACAAAAAAATATTAAATTTATTGTAACCAATGCCAGCATTTAACATACATAGAAAGGAAAAGGAAAGTACGTCAGGAAGAGATAAATACATATTCTAGTATGTAGCAGAAAAATATGTATCTGTGTCAGAAAATTGCTAAAATCATCAAAAGAGGGCACAGAAGAAAACTGTGGCAATGGAAATAGAGCATGGAAGTCAGTATTAATGTGTTTGAAGCAAAAAGGATGTTCACAGTGATGCAGATCTCTTGAGCAATGATAAAATAGTCAAATTGCTTAAAAATGGAGTAATGACAAGTGATCTCTTAGTATTTCTTCTCCCATTTTGGGAAAAAAAATGAAAGAAATAAATGATAGAGGTGTTTGAAAAGATAATGATGATAAAATCTTTTTTGATCCTGTGACAATTTGAGAGAATTCCTAGTACTAAATATTAAAATGATAGACATTTTGAAAAGAGCATTTATCTTTCATTCAGAGTTTTTGAAAGAGTTAGGTGAGGAATTCTCTCAGGATCTGATCTTTGTTTTCACCATTTTTTGGAGCACCAAAGAAGTTCAGAGGAGAGGTAATGTTGGATAATAATAGTTTAAAAGGACTCTTAAGGAAATGATTTATATTATTTTGTATCAGTGCTTACTAGTGTGCTTAACTGGGCACCCTATGAAATTTCAATCGAGAAATAAAAGTGTTACGGAAATTATATGACATTCTTCAAATGCACTAATAATACTCTACTTCTCCAGATACACTAATAATATCTCTACTTCTCCAAATGTAACCACTTCCTGGGGGATTTCTCTTAAGAATGTTGTGTTAAAAGGCTAAATTCCTAATGCTTGTATAAGTGCTTTGGGTCCTGTGATGCCAAAGGTTTCAACAAAGACCAACAGAATAATAATATTTATAGTATTATGTAATGTAATAATAATTTATAAGATTTACAAGAATGCAAATGTAGGGAAGTAATAAATAACAAAGATAAATACTGAAATTCTAGTGTTCTTGTCTCCAGAAAGCCCTGAACCTCCAAAGTATTTAGAATTTTTTAACTGTTATAACATGATTGTTCGGTTATTTTTTGACTCTTTTAAAAAAACAGCATGATTTGATTACCTGATACCTTTACATGTCTACCAAAAAAAGGTCATCACTGAAAGGTCATCTTTTACTTTAGAAGACATATAGCACATAAACCTTGTTGATTTCAAAATACTCTTTTATTTCAGCTACAAGAGTTTAATTCTTAGTTAGGCAGTGTTAGACTTTACCAAATATGAACCAATTTTACAGTGTTTCTGAAAGCAAGTTAGTGTGAAATGTAAACAGATAAGAAAAAAAATATATTGAATGAGTAAAATTAGAAAATACCTAAAGAGTTGTATTTGATGTAAGAATTCAGCCTTTACAATAACTAAGTCATTCAGGGCCAAAAAGCCCTGTTGGCAGAGCTGACTGCAGCTGCAGGAAATTTCTTGGAGCTGCAAGTAGCTGTGATGAGAAAGGGCTCCCTGAACAGCTGGTCCCCACCTCCTTCCCATACCTTTTCCTTCTCCTGGTGGTGTGGCTATCTCCAGGATTTGGATTCTGGGAGACACTGACTGACATAATGAGTTTGTCCTAATGCTTGATGGAGATAAGACACAAGGCCTTTCTTCCCCCTGGAATAGGGGCGTCACAGCAGATGAGTGGATTCAATGTTGATGTGCGGGCCATGTTGGTTATTCCGGGTGGTTTTGGAGGCATGGAGCTGCTATGAGGACATCAGACACAATCATGCCCTCCTCACATGAGTGTGTCCTCCACTGAACCTAGTAGTTTTTCTGAGGGAAGAGCTTTTGGGTTAAATTACTTTATGACTGTGTTATTATAATTTTCATATTTAGAACATTTGCAGGGTTTCTTTTATTCAGAAAAGATAACTGTTTTGAGTCTAGATAAATCGCATGTGTGATTGGGCCAGACTTTCAGAATGAATTCTATACAACTGCTTGTGTATCCAAAGAGTTAGGGACACTGAATTTTAATTACATACACACACACACACATGTATATGTATGCACACACACACATAAACGTATATGCCAACATATAAATGCAATTTGTGTAGATATATGCTATGAGCTAACTCTCTGCACATTTGGGTATTTGCTTGAACGTAAGTGACTTGACTTCGTGTCTCATGTCAGGTTTTTTAAACAGATCATACACAGGTTTATGGGGAGAAGGGCCTTTTGTAAGTGTCTCCTTTGTTTTAACTACAAGGCTGTTCCTTCATTTATAAAGGATTGGGATGCTTTGGGATATATTGAAGGGAATGCTTAGAAATAGAAATCAAAGATCTGTGTTCTGTATCCAGCTCTTTCAAAGACTTGATTGAATGACTTCAGTGAAACATACTGGGATAAATGAAATGTTTTTATTTCACTGTCTTAAAAACTTAGGATGGGGAATGCAAAATGGTAACTTCTAATGCCATAGGAAAAAGGAAATGAACACTGAAGGTGGATGAAAGTGTAACGTAACAACACAATCTAGTTACATAAACTTTGCAAACAGTAAAAAAAAATCACAGTCATGATTTAATATTCCCAGTAGACAGACTCAGCATTTTTCATCGATTTATGATTGAAATCTTGGCCTTGTGGTGTAATCCTTTGTTTGAGTAATGAGAATAAATCCTCACTAAAAACAAACTGGAAGATCTTTATTCCCGAAGAAATGCTTACAATAAGACAGACCCATAGTATGTGAAGAGAAAAAGAAGATAGAAAGGTAATGGTTCCTTGTGTGTTCCTAAAGCCATGTAGCATCTCCAGGCTTTCAATATGGAGTGACAGCTTTAATTTACAGTTGAGCTTGGAGACATTTTTATAGCTCTGCATTCAATTCTTTCATGTGGGCAGTACAAAAAGCTTATCAGAACAAGCACGTTTTTGAAACCACAAGGCACTTTAGCGTATATATTGTGTATAGAAGTAGGATCCTGAGTTTAGGATTAGAGAAAATATACCATAAATTGGATAATTAGAGAGTCAAAATGGAGATAAGATTAAAGGTGTACCTGAGAACACATGTGCCTTGTACATTATCCCTTTCCTAGCATTCTTATTTATTCTTCACTTTTAAGACATGGATTTACTTTGACTGGAGAAAAATAGAAAGAAGATGGGTATCTTACCTGGTTAAACAAGTGTTCATTGCAGAATAGGCAAATAGCTAACAGTTATCATAATGTGCATTGTGTGTATTGTGTTGAAAACTTAGAAAGCCTAGTAACAGGCTGTGCAAGTGCAAATTGAACTAAAACACAGGATACAGCCATACTACCAAAGAGAGAAGGGAATAGCAGGCTATTCTGTGCTTTCTGTGGTGTGTCTGTAGTGCAAAAGCATAACTGCTCTTTTTTGTGGTTTTCTTCTTTTCCAAGACATGAGCTTGAAATAAAAAGTGCAAACTGTGTTGCAGCATCTTAGAGTTGTGTTTTCACAGCATTAAAGAGGTTGATAAGTATTTATTGCCTACCAGTGGTAGGGGAAATAGGGAGGTTGAGTATGAGAATCAGTAGAAGTCCTTGAAAATCAAAAGCCTCCTGGGGCCACATGTGTGCAAGATACTTTTAAGAGTGGATCTGGAAATCAACTACCATGAACAAGTAATCCATGAGAAAGTTGAATTACATTTGAGAAAGTGAATTTGGATTCTGTCCTTGTTGTTTTTTGTGTACTGGATAAATGTTTTGCATGCTTCCACGTCCTCATCTGAATACAAACAGTATTTCAATTGGAGCAGCAGTTTCCTCACTTTTGTAGAAGAATACATTATAATGAAGAAATATGATGAGTTCACAGCGGAGAATGAAAGTAGTGATGACAGCCTCTCACTGTGTTTTGTAAGTAGTTATAAGACAGAGATAAAGGTTGATATTTTATTCATCTCATTGAGTTGCAATAGCCTTGGAAGTACTAAGAGATTGCAATAAACTACTCCCAGGAATTCAAGAACATTCAAGAACATAAGAATGGTACATGTATATGTATGCACGTTCTGTACTGAATCAGAGCACGTAAGTAACCCATTTTCCTGTCTGTAAAAGTGCTCAGATTTTTAGGGAAAGAGTGCAAGAAACATAGAGGGATTTGGGGGGGGACTTTGACAGAGACTGTCAGTGTTAATATATTGCCCATTTACAGTCAAAAAGGGTTATTGCTTCATTAATTGTACCAAAGAATTGCAGTAGGAAATATTTTATCCCTTCCTAGCATAATGCAGCTGACTCTTGAGCATGAAACAGCATCTTGTTCCCCACATTTCTCTTGTAAGGGATAAAGGATGGACATATGGCAGAGTGCAAAGGGCACAAAAACCGATATAAACTGCGTCTTTCCTGGCTCCTGTGGTTCACTTTGGTTCTTCAGTGAAAGTAGAGGCATGTCATTAAAATTCATCATTGCTATTTGTGTCCAAAATAACCCTAGAGCAGAACAGCTAGACATCAGCTCTTAACTAAGGGCAGGAATAAAAGATCTGTAAGGTTTAAATTTAATGGTTGAAGTGGCCATGTTGTGGTATATTTCTGAACGAATAATCTGTCACCTTGCTGAGCATTAAGTATCAAAACATAATTTATGTGATTTGCTGTCCATTTTGTTTGACAACACCTTTTGTTTGTCCACCAACACCTTAAGGTGTATATGGTTTACCCCAAACTCTAGGAATCCATTAGAAATACTTAGTACACCAGATGATGGGATGTACCCCAGGTCATACAAAAATGCAGCAGTCATTGTGATTAAGAGTTTACAGAGGAGTGTATTGGAGGCACACAGGAGACACTTTGGTCCTAAAGAAGTAAAAGGAAGACCTGTGGATTTAGTGGGCAGCGTGTCCCTGGGGAGGTGTGTGAATATGCAAAGGCAGCAGTATGGCAGGAGAGATGGTGATGTGAGATGAGACAAATGAGAGATGTGACAGCTCAAGCAGAAGCAGGAATAAACATGTTTGCAGCCTCTCCAAATCTGAAGTTACAAAGGAGATGAGACAAAAGAGACATATGGGAGACTTGCCTCCCACGGAGAAATATGGTAGGTTTTCATTTTGTCAGCTTTCTCCATATTACTTCCATCTGCTGAATCACTGGATTAAAGAGGTTTCTTTTCTGACAGTGGATTTTCTGGAGCTCCTGCAAGATAATGCATGTTTATCATTTCTTGCCATGGCATCGGGTAAGGCAGGCTCTCCTTGTCTTTATGCCTATTCCAGCAATGATAAGAAAAGAGATTACAGCACACCTTCCCTGGGGTCTGAAAACTTCCTGTCATAGACTGATTGCTTAGCCCTGCTGAAAACAGGTGTCTCTCTCCAGGGAGATGAAGCTGGAATGAATAAGTCTACAGTAACCGAAATCCACTGGATGTATAAGTGTGTGACAGCCTAATGTGGTTACTGGTATTCACAAAGACACCTAGCATTATATTTTCCCTCCACGGTCTTCCCTTTCTAACTTGCACAGTAAAATTAAACGAGGCAGAAGGTCTGCAGCAGGATTTTTTCCCTGGGTTTAAAGGCTTCCCTTCACATTTTGTACTAATCCATCTATTTTGGGTAGATAAAATGTGAGTAAGGAAGGAAGGCAGGTAACATTTTTATTCACTCAGTCTTTCAAAGATTCTTTTCACTAACTTTTAAGAATGACTTTCACAGAAGTAAGACTTTCAGACAAATATTACTCTAAAGATGAAACATACCTATTTTGCAATCATAGTTTTGGTCTTCATAATTTCTCACTTTCTGTAGTATTTGTGCTTAAATAAGATTTTGGAGTATTCTGATTCATTTCCTTTTTTTTTTTTTTTTTTTGCTGAGTCTTGAAATTAAGTCATACTATTGAAATTTCAAGACCATAACTCTACTTTTAGAGGGAAACAGGAGACAAAACCTTCAAGCAGACAAAATTTAGTAAAATCAAATATGGTAGAAATATGCTTTCCAGCCTCATGCTTATTGGGCAGGTGAGAATATTTTCTAGAACTGCAAACTATGTGCATGCACTTTGTGTCTTTTGCAGAAAAGCAGGCAAAGGAAGCATCCTCAGACATGCTTAATGACCTGCTCACAGAGGAGACAAATGGCATTCCAGTGTTCCAACTGCATGTGTTGTCAGTAATAGGACCTTCAGTAGTTCCATACTAAGTATATCTAGATGATCTCTTCCAAAAGTCTCAGTGTGGCCTATGGTCCCAATAGCTGTGGTAGGAAATGCTGGAGATTTCTGGCAGCAAATGCTTTTCCCAAGTGTGATTTTTTTCAGCCATGGAGCCAGCAATGCTGTCTTCCTCCTACAGATGCTTGAGATGTGTTTATTTTTTGATCCATATTTTATGTTGAATTAACTTATCAATTGATTGGTTGGTCTTACAATTTTCTTTACTGCAAGTATTTCTAATCAGATTCTGATTCATCTGACATTCATTTTGCTTAAGTTAACATCATGATTCAATAGAGGAAATTGCATAGTGCTGTGAAGTTCCAGATCTGTTATAAAGATCTTCCTTTATCTCATAGAGCTGAGGGTGAATTTTTGACGGTTCTACCATTTAGCACACTTAACCATTCAGTCATTTGTGTCATCCTGTCGCTCATGTGTTCCCAAAGAACCCAGTTGGCTTCATTGGGGTAACTGATGCAACCAAGGGTTCCAGGTTCTGAGTTTTGCCAGGGCCTTTGCTCTAAGCTTGTCTTAGTTTCTTACTTGGTACTGTCTCCTTTTGTTCTCATTATGAAAACTAACCTGCTCAAGTTTATAAATTTGATGCTGGTTAAGTCATATCAGATGTTCCACAGCAATAAAACTAGCATGTTTTGATGACAGAAACGAGCCTTGGAGTTTCTTGTATTTTCTAAAAGTTCCCCCTTTTCCACAGAGACTGTCACAGCACATCTGATGAATTCACTAGAAATCACATACTGAAAGGCACTGAAAAAGGAAACACTTTTACTGTGAGTGTGACCGAGCACTGGCACAGGTCTCTCAAAGAGGAGCCCCTACCCTGGGAGCAATTCAGTAGTCATCTAGACATGATCCTGGGGAAACGACTCTTGGTGGCCTGGCTTGAGCAGAGGGCTTGGACTAGGTGACCTCCAGAGGTGCCCTCCTACCTTAACCATTCCAGGAACCATTTTTGCTCTACTAGCCCTCAAGTAGGACCTGTGCATTAACTTGAACATTGGTCTGGTGCAAAACTGTCCAATCTTGTGGTGTTTCCTGGGGCAGTTTCCACAGTTCTGGATGATAGCTAGGAGGTATTTCCACAGCATCAACCTATGCAAGCCAAGTAGTCTGGAGGAAACATTATTCTGCTACAGCTCAGAAAAGCACAGCACATAGAAGTGTGATACTTTGCAACTAAGTAAAGCTGTTGTGTTCTTACCTCAGTTGTATAGGAACATTACCTATGTAGCATTAACACAAACTGACAAATATTTGAGGAATTTTGCAAATCTTTGGGATCAGTACTCTGAAATCCAAAGGAGAAATCTTCTACCATGGGAATCTATTATACTGCATGACTTCAGATCAGTCTCTGTCTTCATGCTTGCCTGTGTGGTCTTGCTGAGCATCTCTGGATAATTAGGAATAATTACCTCCAGCCTTTGAACAGCATTGGTGTCTTTTTGTGACATTCTGGTAGCCCCGCTGCTTTCGTCAACTTGTTTCTTCTGCTCCAAGCCTTTTGAGAGACAATTGACAGGTATGGGTATGTCTTGGCCTAGGAATGGACAAAAGAACTGCTGGAGAAGGTTTGACTGATGGGATAAACAGAGAGACCACCACTGAGATAAATGAAGAGCTCCACCGAACATCACTAGTTACCATCTTTTTGTAGTGTGTGCTGAAATAACAGCTGTGGGGCTAGTGCAGAGTAGCAGGAATTGGGAAGGTAAAGGGAGATAATTACTGCATCTTTGGTTTGCAAGGAAAAGGCTAGATAATTTTTTTTTAATCACTGCAGTCCAACTGCTATGGAGACAGAGCAGAAGCTGGAGAATTAAATGGAAATAACGGGACCAATGGAAGTAAGTCACTGAGAGATGAATTAAGTTCTGTTAAAATCAGAGCAAAAACTTAAGATTAAACAATTTGAACACTAATTTTATGAAAGAGTTCCAAGTATATAACATACACAGAACTATATAACATATACACTTATACATATACATATATAACATATATGTATACCTTTGAGTTTTAAAATTACCCTGAAAGGTATCATCCCTACTTCTAAACACTTGTTTTAAATTCAGACCATAATTCATCCCTCTCTTATGAATTATGAATTACCAGTTTGTAACAAGCCAAAGTCAAGATCTTATTTGATTCTAAATGAAAATATGTATTTCCATTGGGAAAGGAACACGTGAGAATTTGTCTGCGCATCTAGAAGAGTGCTGGCCACATGTGTTCAGGGAAGAAGAATTCAAGGTTAAACAGGTGCTGTTTGAACAACAACATTTTTGAATGGCATTCCAGAAGGGTGAGGGGAATCAAGCCAGTTATGTAGAAATTAAACTCCTTAAAAGGAATTGAGAGTGGAGTTAATTTTGGTATCTGAGAACCCAGCTTAGATGACCCAAAAGACATCTTTTATTGCCGTGTAGCTCAATAACAATCATTTCCCAGAACAAGTGTTTCTGTTGACAACTTTTTAGTAAACCATGCACATAGTTATATGTAGAGGGAATTTCATTCGCCATTCTATGGGATGAGGCTACAAAATCACAGAAAATAATGTGAATTTGGAGTTTTATTTCTACAAGAGAATGGCCAGATCTTAGCATACATGTAAAAGAGTGAGATTTAAAGTAAGATATGGCTATGTTGTCACCCACCTCTAACTAGAAAATTCTTCTTTCGTGTTTGAGAAGAACCTCAGACTTCCCATTCTTTTTAATCAAAATATACTTATATGTCTAAATGAGACAAAAAATGCCCATATAGCCCTCTACTGGAAGTTATTCAAACAATAAACTTTATTGAATAATTACTTCAGATAACATGAGGTCAAAATATTTGTCATGCTGCAATTCAGTCCCATCCCAACCCTTCTTCCTGGCCAAATAACTCAGGAGGTGGAGGGATGTTTTTGCTATGCTGTAAACAAAGAAGGATATTTCTGTATTTTACATGACAACATGAAATGATTCATTATCAGAGAGTCTTCTTGTCAATGCAATGGCAACATCAATGCAATCTCGTCATATGCAATGACGGAGTCAAAGGATCCATGAGTGTTGCTGCTATGCTTGAAATCAGCATTTGACAGCAAGTGAATGACCTGCAGTGCAGGGACCTATTTAGACATGTCATCAGACTTCTGAGCTGGTGCTAAACTGCTTTTTTTCCCCTTGTGCAACTGTCGAATATAAGCAGTCTCTTCTTCTTCTATTTTTGCATGTCTGGCATTCAAGAGACACATTGGAGAGAAGTTTTCTGGGGAAAAAAAAGGAAAGATTATCCAGGCAGACATCTGAACTCCTGCCTGCTGTGGAAATAGGCTCTGTGCTGTGGCTTAAATTAGGGGTAACAGCCAGCACATGATTTTTATTACTTGGCTGCCTTGGCTTAATGCTTTGTTTTGCCTGAAGAGAGTTGGTGATTGAAGATACAATGCACTTTTGGAACCACAAAATAAACATAAGATGCATCATCCTGTGGGAAACCTTATATTTCTCAGGATCTGGCAGGAATCAGTTTGTGCCATTTGATATTTTATGCCAAAGCTCATATCAAACAGTTTTAGTTCATTAAACTTGGACCTTGAGCTAACTCTCCAACTTGTCCAGGTCCTTGTGAGCTCTGAACATGTATCTTCCTTAGTCACGGAAGGAGAACTCCATCTGGTTTAATTTCTGTCTTCTTTTGGAGCCTGCATTAAAACACAGGTTTAGAGGGCTTTAAAGAGTCATAAAAGAGATGTATTTCGTAAGAGTAGAGGGTTGTTCTTTGGCCAGAAGGAGGATGACATTCATCTGCTAGAGGCCCTAAATACTGTTTTACCTGTTTACCTTACAGAAATTTCAGTTCTTCTTACGCCTTGCAGTCTGGGTGCCCATCTCAGCCTCTTTTCCCTCACAGACTCTTCATGCTTGTGATGGGTTAGGCATAGATTCTGCAGCAAATGTTCCCAGCTTTTTATTTTTCTCTCATTTTTCTCTCTTTTTTAAACTGGATACTGTAGTCATCAGAATCTAGGAGGGCTCTAGGGCTGTCAGCTTCATTGTTATCAAGTTACCTCCTTATCTGTTACCTCCTTACCTTGCCGGCTATGCCTTGGGAATTTAAAGCAGTAGTAAACATGTTCATTTCTCACTATTGTTAATTAGTCAGTAAGTACTTCACCATTTCTTAAACCTGAGCTTTGAGGAAGCCTGGAAAAGTACAGAGATTTACTGGATGAGTTCAAATGTGCAAATAAATGAAAAAAAAAAACCATTACAATTACGAGAATTTAGTATTTGAAGATGTGAAGGCATATAATGGTGTGGCAAATGAAAACTTTCTTTTGGGCTAAATCCACCACATATGCAGCTTGATATAATTATGAAGAAGACAATTGTAATTTGTTTTTCCATTTTTTCTAGTATCTTTCGACATGGACTTTTTCATTCATATTAAGATAGAAATCTTTAAAGATCTTTAACCTATAACCACCTCTTACACTGTCTTTTGCTGTATGTGGGCTGGCATTTAAATGAAACAACCAAGGGAGTCTTAAATGCCATTATAAGCGTGTTCATTCCAGCTGTTTGCAAGATTTTATAGGTCAAGCAGCCAAGGGGCTTGACTTTAGTGTTTTGGGATCAGTTACAGCTTCATTGGAGAGTTGAAATTCAATCTTAAATCACTGTGCTGTAACGAGTTGGTGCTACAGGGTTTTATTACAATAGCTGGCTTCTTCTCTATCATGGCTACCCATAGACTGTAACTGTATTTTTATGACGTCTGTTTGGTACAGATGTAGCTGTCATCCTCGGGTATATCACCCTGGCACCCGTAGTGTTCTGGGAGCTGGGACTATTTGATGGCACCTTTTATATCACTGCAGTCAGGTGACCCTGCAGAATAAATATTAACAAACTCTTCTTCTCATGCTGATGAGATTCTCAAATAATTTGCTATTGCTTTTCTGAGCTGGATCCTGTAGCCTTGATGCAGTTATGGCTTCTTCTGACTTTGAGTGAGCTTTGTCAGAGAGAAAACTGGAGGGTTGGGCACAGTTTGGTGAAATATATAAAACATCATATCAAATCCATCACTCAGAATCTTCCTGCACATCATTGGTATAGTTGCAAGTCTTTTGTAGTACACAAAATTAGGAAAACACTTTTCTGTTAAGAATTACCTTTGTTTTGTGCCTGTGTCTGATAATGTTAAATAGTGATATTAAATATATGTATATATTTGTTAAAATGTGGAGAAAAGAATCTTTTCAGCACCTTCTGATTACGTTTATAGATTTTAAAGATCTGGAATTTACCAGCTCTCCTTTTTATACTGTGGTCCAAATTCTCTTATGAGATCCACTTCTTTGCCATTCATTTAGTGGGGTCTTTTGATTCTGAGATGTTAGAGCAGTGTATTGGCTTTCAAAAATCATTGAACATATGAACTGCTCTCTCCTTACCTGTCTTTTTTCTTAAGCATTTATCAAAGAACAACTGGTAGAGTATTGAGGAGTGAAACTTTTTTTCTCCTCAGAAAAAAATTTGTTGTTTTGTGAAAATATCGTGTCTTCAGCAATATTCTGTGCTCTCACTACCATCTATCACTACTGAACTCCTTCACCAAAGCAGTTACCAGAGTGGTGGAAAGACCTTTACTTAGTTCTGAGTATTTTCCACATGAGTTGTGCAGCTGAATAAAAATAGCATTCACTGTTGAAAAGCAGCATAGGCTCTCTTAAAAAGACAACATATTCCATATCAAACCTGCCTTTCTTTTCTTTGTTTTTATGCTTTGGTCTTCATTAATCTTGGCTATTGCTCTTTTATTGAGCTCCTTCAGCACATACATTTCTTTTGCTTTGTATTTTATTTAAACTTACTCAAGTGACAGCCAATTACCTATCTGTCTGACCAAGACTGCAAAGACACTTTTGATCATCAGGGTTTTTTTTCTTCTCTGACAATTACTTGTCAGAAAGCTAAGTTTCTCTTTTGCTCCATTAAACTGAACTTACTATAAATATTTGTTATTTACTCAGAATCTTTCCTGACATTCAATAACCTTCATGACACATAGTCTTATAAATGTATTTAGTGAGCTGTTATAAGGGATTACCATCTTAAAATCAGCCAAAAGCTAGTATTTCACCTGGACAAGTGAATGCAGATCATTAAAAATCTGATAAGAGTTTCTCTGTGGTCAGATGATTCCTTTAACTGTCACCAAAGCTATGAAGAAGTGATCTAAGTCAAAGTTAAACATTTAATTGTGACACAGACTGCACTCGCCTTTGGTAATGAAGCCTCTGTTGAAAGATGGCAAGTTACAGATAAGGAGGCTGTAATATTTAGCTGAGGAACACTAACTTGCTAAATAGCATTCTTCAGCTAAGAGTGATAATCTGACACCTCCCTTCTACTTCAGGTTTAAATGCTCTCCCTTGCATAAAAAACCTGGCATTTCTCTCGTGTTAAATCTTATCTTCCTTTCTACTGAAGTCAAGCCTGTCAGTAAAATTCTGAAATCACAGCAGGAGTGTAAAATTTGTATAAAAAGTGGTTTATGCATTACCATCAGTCTTTGATGCAACTTATTTATTTACTTTGTTATTTATTTTAACCTTCTTCTTTCCTCACCTGTTAATTTCCTGTTAGAAATCTCAGATTTTAGCATGTGATAAGTCAATCTTCTACTCTCCGGTGCTGAGGTTTTATCCAGAGTAGCTTGGCAGCTTTTTGATATCTTTTCCCCTTGAATTAGAAAGTGCATATTTTCCAAATGTAAACATTGAGCATTTGCCCCAAGGTTTTACAGAAACTTTTTCTCAGTGGAACATCTGTCAAGGAAAAAGAAATGCGCACCTAAGAGCACAAAGGAATGTGAAGACAGACTTTAAGTCAAATGTGGCTAGTGCTAAGAGTGATCCAAGGTCTTGTCTATTCCAGCCGAATGCATAGGCTGCAAGGTGACGTAGGAGGCTCCCGCTGCTCCTCTCCTGCCTCACCACTGCCCTCTTCCTTATTTTGCTGTTTAGCTTTTTGGGAGTGTCCAGTCTGGGCACAAGAGAAGAAAGGGAGAAGGGAAGGAAAGAAGGAAGGAGGGAGAGGAGATGAGGGGATGTGATGGGAGGATAGGTTGTGAGGAAAAGGCAATTGCACTGCTGAGCTTAGCAGAGGTATCCTGGGGCTTCAGAACAGAGTTCAGAAACTCAAGGTGGAGTTTCTTTGGAGGAGGTTTGGGAACCAGTTCAGTTTTTAACAGCTGCATCTGCCAAACTGGACTAAACTGTAATTCAGCACAGCACATTGGAACCAGTGGTAATGGTAAAAAGAACAACAGTCCTCAGAGATTCATCATGTCCAGGAAACTCCTCCTGAAGCCACAGGTTAAATTTATGACCATAAGATGAAGCTGAGAGTTGTGAAGAAAACATCTTTATCCTTAGGAGCAGCAGTTAGTATGGATGATGAACTGTGCCTTGGAACTTCTCCTGTAATAATTATTAGCAGCATCAGCCAACTCTGAGTTTTACATGCATAATTCAAATGTTTCAGATAATTCCTGACTTGAATTTAGAAAATGAATGCTATGAACTGTAATTTTTGATTCACCATTTTTTGTATACTATTTTAATTTTTGAAAGCTGAGTCCATTTTTAATAGCAACAGTGTCCATTTGAAAAGTCATAATAATTTTTCTTTTCCTAGCTTGTAAAATTGTTTTTATTTCAAAAAGGTTTTCAAAGCTGTATAGTTTTACAGCTCTTCAGGTATTAAATATTTACTTCTATGATTTTTGTTAGGTTTCTCGAATACAACTTTGTTAGATTAAGTACGGATATTTTTCTGGTTGTTATAATTTGTAGGGATTGTCTTACATGACAAATTGAAGCAAATTTTTAATATCAAATGCAGAGTAGATTATACTTCCCAGTTTTGTAAATGTAGTAATTGATAGGGTATCAAATTTGCAGCTGTATCCTTAACCTTTTATTTTTACATTTAGCTGTTTTATAGTCTTCTGCTTACATCAAGCCACTTTTTGGTCTTTTCTTGTATTAAATGATCTGTTACATATGAAAACTCTTCATCTTGATTTAGTGACTTCTTATGGATTTGGATCTATTTATTATTCTCAAACTAACGTCATTTATAAACTTTTCCATTAAAATATAAAACTGACTGTTTTCTGTGATGTTTCTGACAGAAGAGAAAATTGAGTTTTAACACGTATTTGAAAAGTTGATTTTGTAACTCTGCTGTGGTGTCTCATCACTCAGACAGCTTCTGATATATATTTTGAAGTATAATAGGACCTGAGAATTTAGAGGAGGGGTTTAATCCATGGGGAACTCTGTTGAAGCCTTCTCTCAGAAATGTTTTTTGATTTCTCTATTGACTAGGAACATCTTGGTGATTTCTTTCCTCAGATTCTATGCAGCATTGCTGATTGCTGCCTTTTATTTTGCTACTCCCTTGCCTTAAGTTGCTTTTGAAACATTAATGCTACAGTTTTGCTATTTTTTCTGTTCAGGAGGTTCCAATTGTGCTGCACATCTGGTTGATCCCTCTAGGTGAAGGAGCTCAGAATTCAAACAGATTAGTTCACCCAAAGTTTTTGCTGCTCTTAATACAAAAGGGCTCGAGCATGGCTGGAAGAGAAAGTTCACCCTGAGTGACTTTATTGCAGCCCCGTCCTGCACCTTAGTACCTTCTCCTTGTGCACTGCAGGAAGTGGGAAATGGGAAATGTTTGGAAGACTTAGTGAAACAATGAGGCAAAAACCCAAGACTTCATTAAGTGAAGTGTTACAGTCCCACTAGGGCATTTTACTGCAAGTCCTCGTCTCCTGAGTTGTGCACTTTACATGACAAGATTGTCAGTGATGATGATGACTAAATAACAAAGCGCTCCCTTGCCAGCAATAATAAGAAATATCATGTATCCTTTTTCATGTGTTGTTATGATAAGAAAATGTTATTTCCCATCAACTTTGATAGATTTTTATAAGTTCTCATTAAAATATTTCACTCAACTGGACACAGGTTTCATTAAAAACATACACCTAGTATTTAAGTTGCCAAAAGAAACCCTCCTCTTTTATTTGCAAGAAAGGTTTGGGTTTTCATTCCACTTCTATGTTGCTCATTAAAAAAAAAAAGGAGTATCAAACAACAATTTTTTATGGACACTCCCAAACTTTGTTGTCTTAGTTGTCACAAGTATTGGAGGTGCAGCCTTTCCCAGCTAGTTGGGGAACTGGTATGACAGGAAACCCCCAGAGGACCTCAGTCACATTGACCATACCTCAGCTCCAGCCTCGAGCTCCTCTGCCCTACTAAACTGCTATCTGTCTTTTAGCAATGGGAGAAGTTGAGCCAGCTAATTTGGGGAACCTGTCCCTCCCCTTTAGGTTTCAGATTTTTCGGCTGTTTTCTGAAGAATCTGAAAACGGTGATGAAATTATGAATTTGTGTGGGAAATTTTCTTGTTGAGAAAAAGAAAATTCTTGTTGAGAAAAACAGCCTCCTTATAATCAAATTTTTTCATGTGTAACATTTTGAAGTACTCACATGCACATAACTCCACGTGAAACCATCTTTCACAGAATCTAGGTTAGTTTGGTGGCCACTGATGGCTACAGGGATTTTGGATTTGGGCAAACATCAACAGTATGGGCTCTTCATATCTGTGCAAAACCAGCCCATAAATGTGCACAGCTGCCTGTTTCCTTCCCTTGATTCTGATGATTTCTGTCCAATCAATTACCTGAAGCACAGCCTGTGTTAGGGATTGCTTTTTCATTTGCACAGAGCTAAAAACTTTGTGGCCATCACTGCTTCTTGGGGGCCCTGCTGGGTGAAATACTAGACATAAGAACAGCAGCACTCAGATGTTTCCTCTATTCAGTCCATATCGCTCACGGTATAAAGAAAACAGAACTTAGTTTCCTCTGCCATGATCATGAATTATAAGGTTTTTAACTTCTGCTTGTGTTGCCTGCAAGGTATTATAATTTAGAACAGAGTAGCAATTTGAGCAGGAAAGACATGCCTCCTACCTCTTTCTTTTCTTTAGATTCCCCTCACCCCCCTCACCACCCCTGCTAATGTATTCTGTGGGCTTTAGGGATGAGCCAAATTACTCTGTGTTGGCGATGAGAGCAAAATAAATGAGACTTAGCTGTGCAGGAAGGTCTCTCTGCATAGCCTGATGGTGAAAGCACTTCTTAGTGGGGAAGGAATGGTACTGTATGCTTGGCATCCTGCTTCTAGG
Source organism: Falcunculus frontatus (assembly GCA_013398115.1). Classification (NCBI taxonomy): domain Eukaryota; kingdom Metazoa; phylum Chordata; class Aves; order Passeriformes; genus Falcunculus; species Falcunculus frontatus. The sequence continues at coordinate 1,070,825 of VZRV01001536.1, read as the reverse complement.
GCTCCGTCAGTGGTTTCATGCTGTCACTGTTTATAAAATAAAGAGCGAGCCCTGCAGGCAAGGAACACGAGCAACTCTCCCAGTTTTGTATAAGTGCCATAAGCAAGAGACTGTAGACTCATGTTTCTGCTTGTGCTCTGTTTTTGACTCATGAAATACAAATTTTTTTTTTTGCCTGTGACACAGCTTCAAAGAGAGGCTCTTTCCCTTGGTATCCTAATGGAGAGGAAGTGGGAGGAGAGGAATGAATAACTCAGTAGGCAGCAGGAGAGGAAATTGGACTTTATTTCTCTGTGCTTGTGGTGGGTGCCTTAACCACAGTAATCCAAGGAAAGACTAATAATTTTTTTATGTGCAGCTCTGTCTATGGTGAATATACACATGTGCACCCTCATCTTTGGGAGCATACTTGTGGCCACTGTGCTGTTTTGTGGGAGCCCAGACCTGCCCGATGGATGTACTCAGAACTTCCTTGGCAGATACCAGGGAGATGCACATGAAGGCAAACTTTTTATCTGATCCAGTTTAGGCATGAGCTGAACACCAAGCCTTTTAGCGTGAGCCTGGTGGCAAAGTGCAGTAGTTGTGTTCATTTATGTTCCAATATTACATTTGTCAGGCATTTAAGGTGCTGATCTGAAAATTTATCCCAAGGGTCAGTTTAAGAACGGATAGACACTAAACAGCTTCCTTCATATCTATGCTGCAGTATCCGTATCTGTGCTGCAGGCTTTTGTCTTTCAGATAGCTCTAGGTGTTTCAAAGCAACATAAAATGCATAATGGCATCCATGTCTTGCAGTGACCCACCAGTATGAAGTGAATTTTCTCAATACCCACTCTGGGCAAGCTCTCTGCTCCCTACACCAGCACATTCTCATGTGCCTAGGGAAGAAGCCAGGCAGTGACATTGTGGATGTTAGTGAGCCATTAGAGTTTTCTGTCACATTAACCAGGGTTATTGTGACCACTGGTCTTCCCAAAGAGTTCACCCATGGCCAAGGGCCGTTTTCAGTAGGTGAGTATATAGTTTGCACACAGCTGCCCTGTTTCAGAGCCAAGGACACTTTAATGGAGACAATCCTAAGCCAGCTGCCTTCAGTGCTGGGAGTGCAATAGGACACACTCAATTTATTGGTGCAAGTGAAGACCAAAGCTGCAGGAGAGTTTCAGTGAATGTCAGGGCAGAGGTAGCACTAAGCAAATCCTAGTCTGATTTGACAGCTCCATCCTCTTCTTGCTTGATAATGTAAGGGCTCCAGGAAGAAGACGCATTGTCCCTAAAAACTGGTGGTCTGTGAATTTTTTAGCTGTTTTGCTGACCCAGAAGATTTCCACTTGTAATGGGAATGAAAAAGTCTCTGGCTCTGCTTGTGGATGTCATAAATGCCTTCCTATGTGATACAGGACTCTCAGTATGCTGTTGTTAGACCATAAACTGTTGGTTCTGCCTGTGCCAAGAACTTTCAAAACTCTTTATTTACCATCTTGCACATGGGATTTGGGGCACCCTTGTACTGTACTGTGTGATTTTTCACTTATATATGCTAAGCCAGATGTTTAGCTGATAAAAGTCAATGTAACTTCACTGATTTCAAAGGAGTTGCACCAAGCTGATGATTCAACTTTTGTTCATTTCATTGTTTAGATTTATCATATTTATTAACCTCAGCATAGAGAATGTGGTTTTCATGTCGGCTGTAAGGGAGGTTTTTTGTACAGAAAAAATGGATTCTGCTCTCAGTGACACCTTGCCTCATCTTGCAGGTGAAGATTGAATCTGGCCATAATGTGTAAAATGAAATGGTTTATGTGAAATACCCACATATGATAATACTTTGGTTGGTATTCATAGAGCCATGCTTGCTCCATCTGTCTCAGTTATAAATACTGTAAGTGCATATTTCAGTAAATTTTAGGGTTTGTAACAATGTAGTAAAATCAAGTAGATGTTTATAAATTCTAGCAAGCACCGAAACTCAGTTGTTTCTCAGTGGGCTTCTATTTAGCTGTTTAAGAATATCTTGCTAGAGCTGCAAAAATATTGAACTAAGTTTAAACTTCAACAAATATGCTGCTAAGACAGTTGATTTTCCTGTGTTTAGAACAGTGGACTGGATTGTCAAAAATGAGTAGCAAATGTGTTTGCAGTAGAACTTTATATCTGGCTTTTTGTTTTTCTTTTTTGCCTAATGTTCAGAAATGCAGAATTACGTAAGAATCACATGCTGCTGCAAGGATGAAGGTCGACGCTTCTTAGCTTCCTCCTTTTCCACACCCAACTAAATCCAGACCCAAAATGCCGTGAGGACAGTGGGATGAGAGCTATTGGGCTGCCACCATTTCTTTCTGATTTGTAGTTACCCAAAAGTAAGGTAGCAGCTTTTCAAGAGCACAGATGGCTCATTTGGCTGTTGGTTTTGAAGCAGTTTGCTCTGAGGTCTTCCAACATTTTCTACTGCCTTTCACCCCCTGAGCCTACATCTGTGCCTCGGGTAGTGAGGAGCTCCCAGCGGTCTTCCTTAATTCCTGCATTAAGGAACTCCTGGCATCATAGTGGCCATGTCTGGGACTCGTCTGGGCCTGCTTTGCTCTTCTGGGCTTTTAGGAACAGACTGAGGAACTTGCAGTCGAGTCTAGTTGAGACTAAATCTAAGAAAACAGACATGGGGAATGGAGGGAGCATGATGGTATTTCAGAAGCAATGGCAAGGTTTGCATAGGTTTGCTCACTCGCTGGTGAAGCCTGGTGCAAATAAGAAAATGTCGAGTGTTCTGTCAAACCCATAATTAAAAAGTGGATGTTCTGTTTATGTGTTTTCTTACAGCTGGCAGCATTAGAGAGACAAATCTTTGACTTCCTGGGTTTCCAGTGGGCTCCTATCCTTGGCAATTTCCTACAAATAATAGTTGTCATTTTGGGTTTGTTTGGAACCATCCAATTTAGGCCTCGATATATAGTTGTGGTAAGTCTCATTTATTATATATATATACTTTTTTTTTTTAATTGGTTTTAGAACCTATCATATTACAAAGCAGAATTTTCTTGGTTTCAAAACACTAGATGATATTTCTGTAGAAACTGTAGAGGTCTCCATGTCTTTTTTGCAAATTTAGGACTCCTAAGTGGATTTTTTGGGATTTTGGACATTATCAGAAACAGGTAATTTGGAGAAAGTGCTGCCAAAACTACGACTATGTTACAAGTCAATTAGACCGTGTATAAATAAGTAAACGAAATACAAATTTTCGTTCTTTTTGCAACAGACAAGCAGAATTGATGGTGATTAAAAAAATATATGCAATGGCCAAGTTATATTTAGCTGTGTCTTTCTCTTAAGCAGGGAGAAGCAAGGATTGTAGAAATTTCTGTGGTCCTGTGATGCATGGGTTTCAAAGAAGTCTCCTCCTCACTTACATATAAATTTGTCAAGACCTGTATTTATGGCTTTGACCCTAAATTATTGTAAATTCTCTCTGATGCTTGTAACTTAAAGCTTCACAGTTGTTTTTTTCCCATGTTCTCAATATAGCCAGGAATAAAAAGAACTTTCAAAGCTATGAAGTAAACTGCCAACAAAAAAATTTGTGTTCCTCCTCCACATTCTCTCCTGAATGGATGAATATGATGTCTTTACCTGGTAATGGCTGTATTTGGAACATTGTGGTTGTGTTGTCAGTAATGGATTTTAAGAGGCTAAAGTTATCTTTCTTTTTCCTCACAAAGGAATGAAATAAATGTCTACTGGGGAAAACTCATTAAGCAAATACTTAAAAATCTTCATCTTTTCTAGTCAAGCCTGGAATCCTGTAATTCTTTGTCATGTCTTAAAAGAAAAAGTGGACAAAAAGTGCATCCAAGATTATACTCATGTTAGCTAAGCTTGCAAGCAGACTATAGCAAATTGAAAATGGATTTATATAAAAAATAACACTTTTGTCTATTAGCTGTGGTTGAAGGACTGGGCATCCATGTGTGGATGACTCACCTTTCTGCTTCATGCTCTTCATTTTATACATAAGAAGCAAGTGAGTGAAAGCATCTGTAAAATTATGTGGGAAATTGATGTCTGAAGTGCAACACTGAAAAATTTTTTGCCCCTCAGGTTCAGCACTTCTGCTCAATGATGCAAGCTCTGTTTTAATTTTCAAATGAAATGCAACAGATGTTGACTGTTTCTATATCTTTTCCGATGTAATTGAACATTTTAGGCTGTACGAAAGTTGTTTTAAAGTAGAGGTAGAAAACTCATAATTAAAGAAAGAAACACCTCCTCAGCAAGATACTTCACGCTCATTTAACTGAGCTCATATTCTGATTTATCTTTAAGCATCTATTTAAGAGGTCTAGCTACAGCTGATGCCGATACTTGTTACTGGAGAAGATCAAGGTGTTTAGAGCCCAGCTGGTCAGAGCATGGTGCTAATAACGCCATAGGTGGCAGGTTTGATCCCTGTACGAGCCATTCACTTAAGAGCTGGAGTCAATGATTCTTGTGTGTCCCTTCCAACTCAGAATATTCTGTGATTACCCACTTCTTCATCCCATCACTGCCTCTCTGAGTGATCTGTGATTATGTCCTTGCTAACGCACAGTGAAGTAGGAATAGTTTGAGCCAAATGCTGAAGTCTGAAGGGTGTCTGTAACCAGCCTCACAACTCAACACCAGCAGAAGGGGCTGACTGTCATGTCTTCCTGTTCCCACTGTTCTCTGTCTGAACACTTCCCCAGATCCTCACCCCCACTTCTGGCAGGAGTTAACTGGACCTGTCAGTAAGTCAGTTCCATTTCTAAGCTGTCAGAAAACCAACCTAGAAAAAAGTGAGTTTTTAGCTAAACTGGTGACCTGAATCCAGTCTGTGAGGTTCCCAATGGTTGCCAGGGCTGGCATAAGGTAGGTATTGAGACTGCATGTTTATGAGCAGCAGTGTGGAGGTGGAGGGGAAAGCAGGAGTTGCAAGACTTCTCTTATTGCTAGCTCCAAACTTGTCAGTTCAGCCTTGTCCTCAGGTTGAATTCAGTGGATACCTCAAGGCAGCATAAGCAATACTGCCTTTGCTCAGCTGCTGCCTTCAGTCCCTATGCTGTTCCTCTGCACCAGCACAGGCACCAGTTCAGCCACTTGGTAAACTGTCAAACCAGAACAGATCCAGATGAAAAGCAATTATTTTCTTTACTGGTGTTAATTTAAGTGTAGGTCAGCTTTTTTATGTGTTCTGCATGTTCCAGCAGAAGGGAAGAGATTGGAGAGGGGAACTGGGAAAAAGTCACCAGAGGAAGGAGAAAAGTGCGTGGAGTCTTTCTTCAGCAGTGCAGGGTTACACCAGCTTAAAGTTCTTGTTGAGCTATAGCCTGAGGATCTTCCAGGCTATACCCAACACATGCTCCCCAGAAGTTATGTTACCCAGGGCTGTCCCAACCACAGCTTAGCTTTATCCACTGTCCCCAAAAGCCCCAGAAGGAGTTGGTGGTACTGACAGTAAAGACCCCTACCAGCTGCATACGGGCTGTATTCACGAAGGCAGAAGTAGCAGTCCACCTGTCACAGCAGTAAACTTTTACTTCTGACTTTAAATAGAAAGTCTGTTTAATGCAAATTTTCAGTAGAGTTCTGAATTTCAGTATTAAATACAATGCGGAAAGATTCTTGCCAAGGCTCTGAGTAGTGAATTAGGCTTTAAATTCACTGAGAAACTTCATGGCCTTCCATGTCCATAGCTGCACTTTCAGCCACATCTAAGCACCTGGATTTCTTAGTGGTTGATGTCTCAAGAATTTGGTACTGTGTCTATGACTGAAGGAATATTTTGGTCATCCTTTTATATACTCTAGTTGATGGAACTTCTGATTTAGATTAAGCTTAACCTAGTTTAACTGGAAAAGTAACTAATTGCTTCAAGAAAATTATGCTCAGTATCCATTGTCTTTTCCATAAGACTTCCTTGGAAATCATCTTAACTAGTGCAGATGATCCCATCACAATATAAAAAAAATGAAGTAAAGAGAGAATCATGTCAGGTACAATGATTTACTTCTGTAAACTGTCTCCACAAAATTAATCTGGCACATGTGAGCACAAATTGTCCTCATGATAATCTGTCATACTCTGGTGGTGATCTTGACTTCATCTGACCAGCTCTAGAGTCATTGTTTAACCTCAAGAGAATGTTTTTAATCTATCTTGTGTGCAATGAAGTCTGTGCCTGAAGGTTTCCCTGACAAGTGAAGTTACACAAAAGCTTTCACTTTGTCATCCTATGCTGCATATGTCCTGTTCTGTCTCCTCAAATTTTAATATATGTAAGGAATGGGACAGTAAGTGAATAAATGTAATACATGTAAGGCCATAACTTGAAGCACTTCTTTACTGCAGTCAAATATGAAACTGCTTCTGCAGGCACAATTGAGCAGGCTTTTGTTGCAGGTATGTAGAGCCAAGGACTTTGGTGAGGCTTGTGGTAGAAAATGATAAACACAATAGCAGTTGCATGCTTCTGACTCTTCCATTGCCTTTGAACCCAGGCTGGCCAGTTTATCACTAGGATTTAGTGACCACATAAGCTGCAGCATAAGCATAGCCATTGTAGCTTAAAAGTCTCAATAAAGAAATTAGTTTGAGTGGTATAAAATTTGCCTTGAGAGCTTTCTATCAAAAAAATGCCCCACTATCTAAGAGCTGTTGTGCAGTGGCTGATACATGAGGCATCTCTGTTGAATAGAATTGTCATTCCAAGTAGTTAAAGATAGTGGTTCATGTTCACTGTCTACAGTCCTTCAGATACAGGACTATACAGATAGTGACTCTGAAATAAATCTGGAATTTCACTTGTTCATACCTAAAATTCCAAGTCCTCAGAGCTTAGGAAACAGAGAGAGAGGGAGCGGCAACATTGACTCCAAGTGTCCTAATTAATTTAAATCAAATAATTATTTCTAATAGGTTTTGTATTAATTAGTAATTAAGATAAATGTTGTGAACAATTTGTCCTGTCACTAAGTGGATGTACTATTTTCGGTATTTGAATATTTTGTGACCGAATTAAATCAGTGCAAAGTTCCCAGGGGACATGAAAACACAGAGCTGATTCCTAATTTTCCCATATTAGCTCATTTGAAACTTACCCAAACATTTGCAAAGAAGAAAGAAACAGCTGAATTTCGGTTCTAACCATGCTGTTACACTCATGCCATGAAGCTCCAGAGCTCTGCTGTGACTCATTTCCTTGTTCATGCTTTTCCTTTCGTAATAGATCTTGCTATCACCAGCAAGATTTTCAGGCTGTTAAAATTGATTAATGATGATGACAGGATACTTGCTGAAGTTGGGGATTTTCCCCCTCTCCTACTTCTGATATAGTACTTCAAAAGGCTTCTGAATGATGAGTCATATAGCTAAAATTTCACAAGCCAGGCCCAAAACTGAAAAAAAGAGTGTAATGAATAGTGAGGGATGAAAATAATATACTTAAATAGGGAGAATCTATGGTGGAAATTTCTGCTTTACTTGCCTTAATGTATTCCGTTAAATAATATTTGCATAGGCAATGGATATAGTTGAAAAGCCAGGAGAGAGTTTCTTAAAAAAACCCCCAAACAAATTAAAAAAACAGAACAGAAGAAGAAAGGCTGTATAGGATACTTTATACAGTGTTCAAGCAAATATTATACAGATAGTGAAAACACATGTGAAATATTTAGGCTTCCAAAATTACTCGTTGAATATCCTTCCTGGTAAGTCTTGTGCTGTTACTGCTCTGTTATGTTAATGTATGTCACTTCCCTTGCCATCTTTCATAAATATGGCTAATAAAGTTCTGCAAGTATTGATGCCAGGTATTACAGGGGGATGATTTGACGACTCAGTAGTTGCTTCTTTCCCTTGAAGTATTCCCGAGCCAGCATTCATTCCCTCTTATGCCATGACACTGTCAGAGTAGTTGCTGCGCTTTAGATTTAAATATACTCTTGAGATAGTTTATTCATTAAAGCTAAACTTATCCTACAATCCTTGTCATATTCAAACTTAGAAAATTATCTTTTTTTTTTACCTTAACCAGTTGTTTTTGTGACATTGTGTCCATCCAATGCAATTATTTTAACTCTAGAAATGTTTGTGTTTCACTGATACATGAAATGTATCTCTGCATTGGTTTCAATATGATTGTAGAGTCAAAAGAGGTATAGAAATCTCACTGTTGTAGAGAGGATGGCATTATGAAAGGGGATCTGAAAGGAACCTACTAGGCTAGACAGTAATTTAGTAGACATTTAACCTGTAAGGTTTAGTGAGTACTAAACTCCCTCCACATTATTTATAAGACTTCAAATACTTTCTCACACCACATACTGTACAATCCTTAGTGCAAAAGACCAAAAGCAAGAAAACATGTAGTGCATCATGGGAAGAAATAAGCAAAGATTATGACCTGGTCCTAGGTCCTTCCACTGGAAGGGATCTGTTATAAAAACGTCCATGTGATTTTTAAGTGGTGCATCATATAGGGTATAAAATAAAAATACCAACGCTTCTTACTGATTCAACCTGTGTGGAAAATTTCTTCTTTATGACAGATATAGTGAGGGTTGTGACACTGAGTATGGGGCCAGCTGACCTGGGGTGGACAGAATGTGGCTGGCCGAAGAACTAGGCAGGAATCGCTGGGTATGGGGAAGTAAGAGTGAGCAGACATCGCAGGATGGACAGGATAATGTTCAGGACACGGAGTGGGGGAGGTTGAATGGCGGGTCAGATCATAAAACAGGTTAGGTACCTTAGGGAAATGAAACCTGATGGTCACTGTGGACCTGATGTCTCAGACCTTAACCATTCCTACACTGAGAGAAAATTGCCAGTATGCCTCTCGTGTCCCTTCACACAGAGGATGGCAATTCGGGCTGTTGCTCTGCTAGCAAAAAGAAGAAGTCTGCATCATGGATATAAAAGTTACGCCGAAAAAAATGATTGCTTTTGCTGTGAAGGCTGTGCTGGGTAGCTGAGTTTTACCTCTGCTCTCAACCACTGAAACCTCTTTTGACACAAAGCAAGTCACTTTAACCAAACTTGTCACGCGCTTTGTTTTCCCCTTGTGTTCAGGGTTTTTGTCTTGAGACCTTGTGGTCTGATTAGCACAAGTGCTGCGTGCTCAGCCACAGGGAGCTGAACACTGAGTTTATAACCTGAGTGTATAACCTCAAGCATTCTGAAAAATGAACTCTTAAGGACCTCAAGTTGGGTGCTTATAATGTATGAATACTTCTGAATGTAATCTCTGTATATCAGAACATCATTTGCATTCTGAGAGCTGTATCATTCCCTTATAACATAAAATAAATTGGTTAATGTTTGTGCAGCTCTCACACATTACTGCGATGAGCATCTTAGTAAACCTCATGAGGAAATTAATATTCTTTCCTCAGAGCAGGGTCTGAGCGACAAGGAGAGAAGAAGTATTGAGCTAGCTGTTCATAAAATGTGTTAGGGGAGGTAAGATTTTTCAAAATAAAAATAAATCTGTGATGATTTAATTAATGTTCGCATTGTATTGCATAGCCACAAAGTAAAAAAGTTAGTTGGCATACACAGCTCGAATTCTGACATTTCCTAATTTGGCTTTCTTGCCTTTGCTATCTTACTTTCCTTAAATACCTATGAAACTGCAAGGAAAAACTTTGCTCCTTGCATAACCAAAAAGACAATAACTTTCCAACTTAAAAAAAAATATCTAGGGCTCATTACTGAATATAATGTAATTATTATGTTTACAATGCACATGGAGCTCAGATTTAGATTTCTGCAGCTCAGTGAGAGTGTGGGAAGAGTCTCTCCATACACAGCAGCTGGGTTTCGAGGTTCACACCTGCTTTGCACCTGCTCTTCTCTTTGAGTAATCCTCATGGTGGATCAGGAACTGAACTGGTCCTAACTGTGTAAAACAGCAAAGCCTGGCCTGGGAAAGCAGGTTCAGATAGTTTTTGCCTGCATAGTACAGAGTTGTCATTCGTGCCCATGGGACAGAATGAGGCCATTAACAGATTTAGCTTGGCCTGGAAGATCAAATAGAATTCCTTTTGTTGTGGTGACAGATTTAGTTCACAGAGAGATAAAAAAAATCTTTCTTAAAAAGGAGAGTTCTCCCGAATAGTCTCAATTCTGCTTTTTACATGCAACTGGGATTGTATGAGTTATTCATTAATTTTGAATACTATGCACATAATGTTCTGAATATAAATGTTAGAAAATCGGTAGTTGATGACGAGCTACAACAAAATCAACAAATGTAGTAAAATGTAATATACTCTAAGTTAGTCATATGTGTAGTACAGACCTCATATTGCTCACAGACCAAAACAGCTTTGTCTGTTTTATAACAACCCAGCCTTCAGTTGCCACACTGCCCTTCTCTGTAAGACAGAGGAAATGGCCCAGGAGTGTTACTCTGGTTTTGTTTCTTAATGACCTACTTCTTGGGCCATAGCAATTGCCCAACTGCCTACATACCTAAGAAGAAATTATGTTAAAGCAGTTGACCTTTTTGGTGTACAGAAATGACCCTATGCAGGGGGCAGTAATCAAGGAGGGGAAAAATTCAACCCTCTTTACCTGAACCTTTCATTATACATGACAGGGAGAGGAACGAAGAGGAGAACATTCCCAAGAAGGGGAACAAAATTTCCCAAGAAGGCCAAACTGATGGCACCTGTGCAATGCATTGTAGATTAGTATATGGATCTTTCATGATAATATTGAAACAAAACAATAGATACTAACCCTCATCTGGCCACAGCTAACCAGACTTGCAAAAGCTCTTAGCAGCAGTTCTCCACCGTGAAGGTTCTAAGTGTGTGAATGTAAAGTGGCAGCGCTGCTGCTCCTTGCATCTGTTCTGGTGGATGTAGCTCCAGCATGGCTGCATGGACACTTGGCCCATCAGCATGAAATGCTCCTGAGGTGGAGTGCCTGGAGAGTTCATTGGGAATAGAGTACGGGTCTATGTCAGTAAAGAGTGTGTCTGTAGAGAAATGGTGCCAGTCTGTTGTGCTGACAGTTAAAATGCAAAAGATGGTTTAAAGTAGACAAATTAATGTCCCATTCATGCTGTGGGTGGTGTATGAGTTCAGTAGGATGCTGGAGAACCCAGGAGAGATATGGATACATTCAACAGTTAAGCATGCTTTGTAGGGTCAGATTCATGGCAAAAGGCTTGGAGAAGTAGTGAGCTAATTTTAATGTAATTAAACTACATTTTACTGTGAAAGACTCTCAAGAGATTAGATTTACACTTTACCTATTTGTTTAAAAAGGAAAAAATCTAGATTGCCAGATCAATAGATCTTCTGGTTTTTTTGGTGGTGGTTTTTTTCCTTGTACCTTTTTTCATTATATTTAAGTGTTATTTCAATAATATTTACTTATTTAAGGGATTGTGCTTATCTGAAACTTCCTTTAACAGAGCTAAGTTATGATTTAAAGACGACTCAGAGTTGTCGCAAAACCAGTGTTTAAGTCAGCATTTCAGACTTAATTGATATCAGTAGCATAGTGTAAAACTGTAAAGAATAAATCTGTTTTATTGGTATTTATTTAGTACAGCAATGGATATTGGATTTGTAATTTCTGGAGGTTCTTAGTGGACTTCTGCAGGGGGAGCTCCTTTTTTGAACTCTCTGTGCTTAGCTGTTCCCAGAAGAGCAATGTTTATTGATACCAGTTTTTTGTTATTGATTTACTCAGTATGAAGTCGTTTCATCTTCACGTTTTATTTTTCTCTCTTTTTTGCTCTCGTCTGACTTTGTGTTTAGTACACGGTGTGGACTGCCCTGTGGGTCACCTGGAATGTTTTCATTATCTGCTTCTATTTGGAAGTAGGCGGACTTTCTAAGGTAGGTCACTTATCCTTCTTCAGGTTTATGGGAGGGCGTTTTAACAGCAGGACTCTCAGATTTTAGAAGATTGGAACCACAGAGGAAAAATGTGGTTGTTTGAACATACAATTTGACCTTTGGAGTTTCCCTCCAACAAGAACTGTGATGTTTGAACTTCTCCGTCCTAGTAAATAGCTATGGGTTTGAAGTACATAAATGCAATGAATCTGAATTACAGTTGCCTTCTGAAGTACCATCTCCATGTGAGAGGTGGGAAGGCATTCAGTTGTAAATTTGAGGTCCTTTTCGATTGCTGAAGAGCAGGCAATGTCATTTTGGTTGAATTTTCAAGTGTGTATAAAAAGTGTGAATTTCAAGACTGCTTTGAAAGCAGATAAAGAAAATTACCAAGAAGGGTAATGGAATAACTTGTTGAGCAAATTGGTCTCACAGTGAGAATGTTAATTCTTTATGAAAAAGAACAAATGGCAAAGGATGACTTTTGTAACGTCTGAATAAAACTTTACTTTACATGACACTCAGTGCTCTAGGTCACCAATTCTTTATTCAGTCCTCTGATTAGAGCAGAAACGTTTGCTGGAATTACTGAGAGACGTGTGCTTGCTCAAGGTAGCGCTTTTGTTAGCATAGGTTATGTTTAGCATTGTATCTGCAGGGAGTTTCGTACAACACCTGCTTGTTTTTATCCTCCAGTTGGACATAGATGATACAGACCTTTGTTTACCACAATCATACTTAAATCAGGCACAGTATGCCCATGGCACATGCTGATCCCAGCATTATTAATAGAATAAATGTCACTGTTTCTGGTTGTAGATCTAGTGATATGAACTGCATCACTGCTAATTCATGCATGCTTTTAAAGAATGCAGTCCTTTGCAATGTGCTCTGGGAAGACCCTGCTTGAGCAGGGAGGTTGGACCAGATGACCCACTGTGGACCCTTCCAATCTGACCCAGTCTGTGATTCTGTGAATTTTGTACTCCCCTCAGTTCAGCGTAAAATATTTATGAACTATGTACATTCTAGCATTAAAGCTCCTAGCTTTTGGCTGTTAACAAACAGAAAACTGGTGAAACCAATTTAATAAGAAATAAAATTTAATTTACTCAGTTGAAATTCCATTAAAATTAAAGCTTTCAGTGATAGGTTCCTTTGGTGATAAAATTTAATAATGAAAAGCTGCAAAAGTTTATTTTTCCTTCAAATATCATGTAGCTCATGTGAAGTCACAGGCTTGATGAGGAAATTAGTGCACTTCATAGAGGATCAAAATAAATGATCCTAGTGGTATGTTCTGACTTAAAAATCTATTAGATGAACAGAAGAGCAACACATAGAAATGATGAACGGCCAAATAATTGTTCATTCTCATGATACATAGAGGTTGTATTCTTTCATTTAGTTGGATCATGTCTATTTTTGTAGTGACTATTATATTTTGTATATAATATTATACATATATTTTTATGTATATTATAGAATATAATATTATATATATTTTGTATATCATATTATGTATAACTAATATATATATCTAAGGGCCTAGGAAGTGAAACAAAGCTTTTAGTCTGACCCTTGAATTTGTTTGCAAGGGATTCTGATCATATCCTCAGTTAAGGGGTCTATAAATCAGCAGCTTTGAAGTCCTTCATCTTTCAGTTTCACCTCCGTGTTTTGCTTTTTGCTCTTCTTACTTAACATATATGACAAATCACAATGCAGAGAAATAGTAGCAAAACTACTACTTGGCAGTTGACAAAACTCCCTTTTATTAGTGTATACTTCAATTAATCTCAACATTTTTGTGGAATTTTTATCTTGTGGTTTATAATTACATTTGAAATGTAGTTTCTCAACAAGGTGATAGGCACAACATCATTTCCATGGAAGTTAACTGCTCTTGTATAAATTATGCCAAAAGTATGATTATTGAGACCAACTTAGCAGTGATAGAATTAAGAAACTTTTTCAGTCTATCACCTAATATTTTGGATCCATTTATTGGTCTTTCTGAAAATTATGCTAGATATGATGAGACCATCAAGAGACTAAGGTCTTTTTGCCTCATATGCATAAAATCCTGGGTATCTACAATTTGATTATTATGTCACACCAACTTTAATTGGGACCCACATTTTATCCAAGCTGCTAGATAAAAAAATTCATCATTTCTTCCATTAGTATGTTCCCATGTGATAGCACCATAGAATGATAGAAAAGTGCTGTTCTCAGAGTACATTATTGAGGTTGGGAAATCAAACACCATAATAAGCTTTCCAAGCATGGCTGTTCATTCAGCATTGAAGTCTTGGCAGGCAATATTCACTTTTTTTTATTCCTATTGTTCTGGTTTTCCATTAAAAAAGAAAAACTGTATTTCTGAAATGAATACTGATTGATTACAATTTTAAACTTCTGTTGACATAATATCAGGGAGAATTGTAATGCTGTCTAGCAGGTGACTGATTTCTGTTGGTTTGTTTGTTTTTAAGCACTATCATGTTTGCATTTCGCTCTGACCAGAATAAGTTAGCTCTTGGTTGAAGTCCCGTGAGTTTATTAGGCCTTCAATGACGAATGCTTCAGAAAATATAACTTGGTACACTAATAAATGGTAATTTTAATTCAATATCTGCACATGAGTATGCATGCAATGCAGAGGGACTTTTCAAATGTCATAACAGAAACTCACCACTCCTGAAATTTTGCTCAGATCTTATTCCTGAAGTGGGGAGGAAGATCTCCTTTGAATATTCACTGTTTGAATTCTACCAGGAAGTTCCACTGCAGTTAATGAAAACTTTGAATGAGAATAAGAAGGACATAGGTAATTTAGGCCTGTTTACTGTGAAAGTTTAAAACATTTTCCCTTCAATTACCTTCAATTATAATAATATATAATATTAATATAATACTATTTTCTTCATAAACTATGTTTTTTTTTAAGGAATGATTTGGTATTCAAATTTTATGGGTTTAGTACACCAAGAACTTTAAACTTTTCTTGATGAGGAATAATGAAACCAATACTCCCAGTGTCAAACATGATGTATGTAACTTGATGCTTTCCATTCTTTTGGAAAAGAATGATGTCTCTTCATCAGAATGACTTGAAAAGTGTATTTTTAGTTGAAAACACATTTCTTGTTTTCAAGCAATTAAAAAAAGAAAAAGGACATTTTATGCATATCTACATACGTAAATTCCCACCAAAGTTTGATTTTAATAATCTGGAGGGCCAAACTGGTTGACCTTAGAGGAGGAAGCTGGTGAAGAGGGTTAAGCTGGGAACTGAAATACTATATATATGTCTGTAGGAGTGTATGGCATGAAGGAATTCACTGGGGTCTCGGTCCTGGCTCTAATTTATATCATATTGTTTTATAACATAACGAGAGAAAGGGCCTCAAGGAAGAGCTGTCTGTGGAAGCACCCTCCAATAGCTACACTATGGAGATTAAGACAATCTCCTGGGAAAGGGATGATGAGGGTTCAAGTCATCTTGGGTGCAAAAGGGAAATAAACGCAGCCCTCCCACAGCCAGCTGCTGTCAGTGGAAATCTAATGAGCAACTGTTTCCTCTTTAACTGCCTTATAAACAACATATAGGTCAAGATCCTTTTTCATTTACGGTACAGATGCGCAAATAAAATTTTAATGTTTTTTGGGGGGCTCAAGAAATTATATTTGATCAGAAATAAAAGAAATATACCTATATACACCTTTTTTATTTGTATTAACTTTTTTTTCTCATTTTAGCAGTGATAAAACTGCCCATATGAAATAAATGAAATTTGCCTGTATTTTTTAACATTTAATACTTTTCTGAAATTGAAAACATACTTTCCAGTGTTAACCATTCCGTATGAGAGAAACAAAGTTGTTATTATAACATGACCTTTTAATTCTCCACTGCAGGGTGCCAGATTGCTGCATCCATACATGAGCTCATTAGTTGTCTTGAAATGAAAATAAGTTCTAATTGTCACATTCCAGAGTATAGGCAATTTAAAGCATATAGACATAAACACAAACTGTTTCTCGGAAGTTTTCTATGTGCTTAAATATGGACCACATAATTTCTAATGTGTATAAGCCAGCCCTCCATCTGCAGCAATACATGGTGCTATGTATTCCTGTACAAAGGAGACTTCATCTGTTTAGAGTGTACAGTTAATAATTCTGTTGTTTACATCCCTCCAGTATTTCAGATCCAGTATGAAAATAGTTGCGTTCATTTCTATTTATCATTTGGTATTCCAACTTTTTTTTTCGATAAACCATTTTTCAACTGCTTGTGTTTAATTGTGAGTTACTGGCATTTCTTTCCGTGTGTTAAAACCTTTATTCAGTAAATGTATGGCAGCATTGTGGTACTGTGTACACCTTTCCTATTGTTTCATATACCTTACCTAAGCAGCTGGGCAACATTGATGAGCTGCTTTCTTTTTCTAGGATATTTCTGCTTCTTCTGCATGGCTTTTCCATAGCATGCTTCTTTGGCCTGAACCGTGCCTCATTCTGGGTTTAAGTTTTGTTCTCAAAATTGAGCTCTATGTCAACTGACTCTTCTAATTTTTTTGGCCAAGGAGTTGCCTGACACACACTCCTATATTCAGCAGGAAACTACTTCTGAAACAGCTTATGTTTACTATCTGGTCCTTAGTTTTGCGTATTGAGTGAATGTGAGCTCTCTAATGTGCCTGTGACACCAACTTCATTAGCCTTGCCCCTGAAGCCAAAGGAAATCTTGCTTATGTCATTTAATAAAATAGTATTTTTTAATGTATTTTTCCCTAGTAATATTTACTTTGGTCAATGGATGTTCAAAGTTTGTAGGGCTCCCATCCAACTTTATTAAGCTGGAGACAGAACTATAGGCTAAATTATTATGTAGATCTGTAGTTGAAGGATAGAATTATCTGATAAAATTAATGATTTCTTCCATCTGATGACAAAATGGAGTAATAACTTACTTATTAAAATGCTGAGAGACTGGAAACCTAGGACTCTTTTTCAAACAAAATGTATATCAGAATGAGGCTTAATTATGTGGACTTTATACCTGCTACCTGTGAAATCCAATTTATTCCATCTGGTGCATGTCAGTCAATCCTTAACTGTTGTGCAATTATAGCTAATCATCCCAAATGGAATCAGTTAAGCTCAGAACCAATGCTAATTTTTATTAATAGAGATATTATGGTGGATGCTCAGGCTTATGTCTTTTTTTTTAATGTGAAATGAGAGCATTGGTTGAATTTCGATTAACAGTATAAATGAAAAAGTGATTCTCATTCCAACTTGTGCTGATGTAAGTGAGAAAACAGAGACCACTGTTTTGGTTTAATTAGCATCATAATTAGCTCCATAGAATTACCCACTCCAAAAATCTCAGGGACAAAGTTGGCAGCATCCATAAAACCTATATGGAAAATCAATAGATGGAGGATAAAGGACTTTCTTAGTCTAAGAGCAGAGGATAGGTCATTGTACATCTACTCACATGTAAGTGACTTCTATGTGGATGAAGGGTTTTTTTCATATCCACTGGGAAGAAGAGCAAGAAATAATTTGCTGAGCACGTGGCAAAGAAAATTTGGTTGGAGGTCAGGAGAAGCTTTTTAATTACAAGGACACTGAAGAGGATCTAAAGCTGTTATGAAATCTTACTAATGGACAGCTCTTCTACTCCACTATTTTTGGTCTATAGAAACAAGCCTCTGTCAAGATAAAAACCCAAGTGAGTGCCCATGGATGGTTTAGGGTAGGAGTGTTTAAATTTAAAAAATGAATACAAGTCGAAGACTCAGAATCTCATCTTAATTAAGAGTCTTAAACATTTCTTCCGGACTATCATTCCCTCTGGGGAGCTTGAGGTGTCTCTGGCTTTTCTCCCCAGAAGGTGTGTAGGGATACAGAAAATAAGGGACCCTAGTGAAGTCTCCTGGGAGGCTGACTGCAGGTTTTGGGTGTGCACAGGTGGGGTTTTGGTGCTCAGCCGTGTGACAAGAGGGAGACAACGCTGTCATTGCTGTTCACTCTTGGTAGAGATTAGACCTCTGTTACAGACAGAACTCTGCTGTGTGCTGTGTATGTTCTGTTGATGGATTTTCAGTTGAACACAAATCATTGCCTTCACTGAGAGCAAAGCAAGAGTGATAATAGTGTATTTCTTCGCTGCTGTACATGGTGTATACATTCATGTACAGCTCAGCTGAGAATTTCTTCCCACACACCTCTTATTCATCATCACTTCCTTTTGATCACCATCTCTCTTGGGAGACTACACACCCCTTAACTTCTAATTCTCCTCATTACTGGATGTTCATTTGCTCCAGCTGATGCCATCAGCTGCTACTAGCTGAGATGTGCTCAATGACGGATCATGCTGAAGCACTGGATGTAGCTGTAAGCATTCTGCAATTTCTAGAGATTACAAATTACTGATTTTACAGCAGTAGTTAAATATAATCTCTTCCGAGCATAGGCACTGGTAAAATTCAGCTTGCAGAAATTAAACTTGATGAAAGGTTTGGTTTGTTTCTTTGAGTTTTGGACCCTCTCACCTTCTCCTCTTTCCTCTACCATTACTCCCAAAGGATTTAAAAAATATTTGGTTTTTAAGTAATGTTTCAAAATCTTTTCTGACATGAGAAAAGGAGGAATGCTAATTAAATAATACTTTAGTAAATAGAGTTAAGCTAATATAAAAGCAAAGAAATACAGACCAAATATAAGTTTTAATGCTTTCATTATATAATCCATTTAACTCCTTTCGTGTTCACGCTTTCTTTGAACCAGCTCTGAGAAGTAAGAGTTTTTGGTTTAAAAAAAAGTTTTCAGAACCAGTTGCCTCCTTTTAGTTTTTCTTGTGCCCTTTGCTATAGTAGAGGTTCCACCAAAATGTATTTGCTAAAATATGAACTTCTGATATGACCTTCCTTATTCAAGTTGCTCCTCCCATCCTGCTGCTCTCTCACTATAAAAAGAAATAATCTCCAGGTTCAATTGTATTTAATACTTTTCCATAATGTTCTGCACAAACAGCAACCTTTTGAATTTTTAATTACTTTGGCAATAAACCTGGAAACCAATTTACTGGGAAGTTATGTAGTGTAATATTGAATGGAAACAACACTTCAGCACTTCAAAATAATTGCTCTGGCCTTGGCTGGTGTTAGGCACTGTTAATGATAGATTAACATGTTGTTGGGGTGCCTTTCAATGGTATTTGCAAACAGTATTTTTTATGTTGTTTTAGGCTGACATCAGTACGTGCAGGAGCAGAAACTGTGTGTGGTAGTTTCTGTATAGAATACAATGACTGTTTCCATGAAAACTTAGAGAAGAATTAGCTATGAACTGGGAATTGATAATGGTGAAGCTGTGGAAAATAGCATTTTCTTTTTAATCGCAATTTAAATTTCTCAGACAAAAAGGTGACTTACAAAAGATGACTTAATATGTGCTCTTTAGGAAAAAAAAAGGAAAGGAAAAGAAAAGAAGGAAATTGAAGAGCAGAAATGTGTGAATCTATTGTAGCTGAGGAGAATTTGTGGTTGTTTAGCTGAAGAGAGTTTGATGTTCCAGATTTCATGTTCCAAAACTAATTTGTTTTTCAGTCTGTTTTACTGTACTGTGTAAAGGTGTCGCCTTGTGTAAGGTCTAATGAAAAATATGCTTATTCTTGAAAGGAGAATTAACATGCAGTAGCTTCATGGCACTATTTGAGCATAAGGTCATCCTGGAAAAAAAAAAGTGGAATAAATGAGACACAGATAAATGCCACTGAAACGGCAAAATGTGTCATTCTGATGATAATTAGTTTGTTTAGGTGATACAATCACATTGCTGAACAACTTAATCAGGAGTACATTCCAGATGGTGCAAAAATTGAATTTTATATCTTTTCGTGTGACATTTACAGTGGTTCAATTTATTATATTCCATAAGCATAATTAAAATAGGTGATTCAATCAGAATTGGATTTCTTCTATGACAAATTCTAATGTTGATATTCAGAGTGGAGGCCACCATCTTCTTCATTGGTTTAAATAGCTGAGGTATTATCTCTGTGGGTTTTTTTAAATAATCCATTTAATACCATCAATATTAAATGGCTCTGGGAATAATAGGTATGATATATCTGCTTAGCTAAGAGCTGCAGAGATAAATTTATTAATACAAACATCACAGTCATATTTGTTTGAGTTCATTGGATTAATTTCTAGGATCTTGAAGATTTTTAAAAGGAATACAAAAACCCTAAAGTATCAGCTCATGTCAAGGAGGTAAATAACTCAAGTAGTTTTCAATATTTCTCCAAAGACACCTTTGGATGTGAAAAAGAATTCCTGTGATCCAGGAATCCGTGCTGCAATGGCTAGAGATGCAGAGAGCGTGAATCCTGGATACCTAGGGTTTGTGTCTGAAACCCGTAGCAAAAAGCTTGAAAAAGTCCTGGGTATTTACATGTAGAACCAAAAACATACAGAATAAGGAATAAGAGAATACAAGAGCAGGACCATCTAGTCATCTATTCTCACCTTGTGTTTCTGAAATTAGTTGAATTGTTCATGGAGTGAGGAAAGGAAATTTCCCTGAGTTGTGGTTTGGTTGTAAGCAAGTATGACACACTCATCTGCAGGTAAGGGTTAACCTAGATTTCATTACTCAGGGAATTATTTTATCTACTTGTTGACATTTAGATTTGTTTTGTAGTGATTATTATGCTCT
Organism: Falcunculus frontatus; assembly: GCA_013398115.1. Taxonomy (NCBI): domain Eukaryota; kingdom Metazoa; phylum Chordata; class Aves; order Passeriformes; genus Falcunculus; species Falcunculus frontatus. The sequence continues at coordinate 1,050,201 of VZRV01001536.1, read as the reverse complement.
TTTTGTAGAAATGGGAAGACTGTTGCTGGTATTTGATTTTCTTATTTGCAACTGTGATGCCCTTCTGACAAAACTGCAGTGAAAGATATTTTGATTACTTCTTTAATCATAGTCTTGTTTAAACATTAGATCAACCACATCAGCTGTCTGTCCAGCGACTTCTAACTACTGAGATGAGAGACTGCTGGGGATCTATCTGTTGCCTGCTAAGGTCAAATTTATGTTTTTTGCCAAAAATTTCTGTACACTGTTTCTTCTGCTGAAGTGTATACTTTGGAATTTTAGTTCTGACACTGGCCAAGTAAGGATTTCTTCCTAACTATGTGGAAATCTGTAATTTCACCGGTCTTCTAATAAACATTTGCATTTAATTATTTAATTGATGTCTAGTTTGAAAACAGTTTAACTGTTTTGAAGGGAGTTTTACACTGATTCATAGGTTGCTTGCTTGGGGTTTTTTTTTTCCATTAGAAGACAATGCTTGTTAAGAAGAAAATGTAATTTTAAGTAAGGTTTTTTTTGTAATAATTTGCACATGAGACAGTCCTAGACCTTGATGAAAGGACCAGGCATTTATTATTGATGACAGTAGACTTGGAAAAAGTTCTCAGAAATTATGATCTGAATCTCATGGGATTTTTAAGCATGCTACATGCTTCTTATGGGACTTCATAATTGTAAATCCTGGAATCACTGAAGTTGGAAAATACTTCCAAGGTCATCAAGTTCAATCATTAACCTAATGCTGCCAGGTCCACCACTAAACCATGTCCCAAGGACCACATGGACACATTTCTTGAACACTTCCAAGGATGGCGATTCCACCACTTCCCTGGGCAGCCTGTTCCAATACTTGACAACCCTATGAATGAAGCCATTTTTCCTAATATCCAGTCTAAATCTCACCTGACATAACTTGAGGCCATTTCCTCTTGTGACTTGATACCTGAAGAGACAGACCCCCACTTGATGGCAGTCTGCTTTCAGGTAGTTGTAGAGTTTGGTAACATCTCCCCTGAGCTTTCTTTTCTCCAGCTCCTCATCAGACTCATGCTCCAGATCCTTCACTGGCTTTGCTGCCCTTCTCTGGACTCTCTCTAGCGCCTCAATGTCCTTGAATTGAACAGCGTAGAATTTAGCACAGCACTCAAGGTGTGGCCTCACCAGTGCTGAGTACAGGGGGACAATCACTGCTCTGGTCCTGCTGGCCACACTATTTCTGATACAGGCCAGGATGCCTTTGGCCTTCATGGCCACCTGGGCACATGCTGGCTCAGTTTCAACTGGCTGTTGACCAGCACCCCCAGGTCCTTTTTCACCGACCAACTTTCCAGCCACTCTGTCCCCAGCCTGTAGAGATGCCTGGAGTTGTTGTGACCCAAGGGCAGGACCCCACATTTGGCCTTGTCAAACCGCATACAATTGGCCTAGGCTCATCAATCCAGGCTGTCCAGACCCCTCTGTAGATATTACTTAGATAGATGTGTTAACATGGTCTTATTTTTGAACTGGAAATGACATATAAAAATCAGGTAATTGTTTGTCATCTCTAGTTTTCATCCAGGTTACTGTACTTACATGCTTTGGGATACATAAACTCTATTTTAGAGGAAAAGCAAGGGAGAAAGCTTGGTTTACTTTTCATAGGTCTACATTTGACGACCGAGGAGATTTTCCTAACTACATAGATCCTCTATGTCTACTCAGAGTTCTCCTTGTTCTTTACTCTTTTCTAGTGTCTTATCATTAGATGTACATAATCCTGAACTTTCTTTGTTAACATCCTCCTTCAATTACTTTGGTCCAGGAGTCTGGTGTTGTAATTTTGCCTTTGATTTTTACAAACTTTCTAAGTATGGTGTTCCTACCTGAACCTGACTTGCACTAGATATTTCGAAAGAGCATCTGGAAGAAAAAAAAATGCCCTTCAGCTCCTATTAACTGGTTCTTTCTTGGTGGACAATGATGGCAGTGTCTCTGTTTTTACTCCTGGTATTAATTTATTTTGAAGGTTTCAGCAAGCAAAAAAACTCTAGTTCAATAGCATAACCTTGGATGAGCCTTAAATATATTTCCAACATGTCTGTTTTGGCAATTTTTTCTTCTTTTATAGAATGCTTAACGTTTGTTTTGTGTTAAATTCTCTTAATTAGAAGGTTTTTGATTCTGTAAGGTCATAGGAAGTATTCCCTTAATCTTTGTGGTTTGAATCTTGGAGCAAGTTTGCCTCTTAAATCTGGTTTTCATCTAATAATTTATTTAACCTCTATAAGGTGAATGGGCTTTGAGAACTCCTTTTCAATTGCACAAGGGAATTGGAGGGATTGTTCCTTGTCTAGATTATTATACTCTCTTTCTTTTTCAGCTGTCCTTCAGGGAAATTCCTTGCTCATGTTGATGATGTGACTGAATTTATTATTTATGAGTATCAGCATTCCTTTGAGCAGACTTCTTCAGTTTGGATTAATGGGGAAAGGGTGAGAGAATCCTAATGGGGATTTAACTGCCCTCCTGCCCTTTGCTTTGCTAGGAGGTTTATTGTCTGAGTGGCTTTACTATAGCAGCAATAATGCTGGGTATTCTTGACCTATTCAGTCAAATGGGGAAAGCAGAAATGTTGGAAGAGAAGTCAGAGTGATGGCAGCAGTGCCAGACTAACACTGTCTTCCAAGGGCAAATGCTGCTTGTGAGTAATTTGATTGCCTCTGTGTTATAGCAGCATTGCATTCTGTACATTTAGATTCCCTCTCTGCTGATATCTTTAGAGAGCATGTAGAAGTTCTTTAAAATGTTGTTTTGAGAGAGCTATTCTATTCCAGGGGGAGAATGTGTTATACCCATCTGCTGAGAATTGCTGCTCTGTGTTATTGTGTTACTGTTCCGTGTGCTTGGAAGCTGTTTCTTTCTTCATTTTTTTTTTTTTTTTTATCTTCCTTGGTAGATCAAGAGCTCCTGTTTGATTTGGAAGTTTTGGCTGAAGATTTTCCTTGTTTATCTCAAAAATGTTTGAAGACTTGGATATATTTTATACTGAGACAGTTCAAACTCTCTGAACTGCCTACTGAAGTCTCTGTCTTGTTCTGCAGCAAGGGACATAGGTGTTATTCCTAAACCCCAGATTACTTATTTGCAGATATAACAGTTGATTCATTTTACTTTGACTTTCTGTGAATTATCAATGATATTTGGATTTCTTTCAGCTTTCTTTTCATTCAGTTTAGTAATTTTCCTCAGTTTGATCAGATATGACCAAACTACTGGCCAGCTTGCCAGGACAGATTATTTTCCTTTTGATCCACGTCATCTTGACTAAACTGATATTTCTTTCTCTTAATCTGTTACCGGGGCATTCACAAGTGCTCTTATTTTTTCCACTTCAAAGGTAGGCTGTTGGATAAAAGACTACAGTCAGTGAGGAAAAAGCTACATACATGTCCAGCTGTGAAGGAACTGACTTTCACTAAATCTTCATCTCAAATACACTTGTACATTGTTTAACTTCAGAGTAGTTCATGCTGTGTTGGGACCATTTTCAAATGCTTCACATCTACCCTGAGTTGCAACTTGTGTTTGCTTTGGGGTATCTTCCATCCTTATGTCTTTTTCTTCACATGAGGTAGCTATTTTTATTCTTAAATGTTCTAGGCATGTGGATATTGTGTACCCTGAAAATATTAGCACAATATTAATTATTTTGGAAAAGCTAAAATTTCTTAATAATCGCTTTTTAATTGGTACTTCTTGATATTTTTATTTATTTTAGGTTTAGTTTGCATATATTTTATTCTTAGGAATCAATTGACTGCCTGATTAGTTAAAAGTATACTTTATATAATGGTTTTAAAGTTGCAATTCCCTATAAAAATTCAAATCATTTTGTGGCATCATTTTCTTTGAAAACTTCTTACTTTATTCTGATACAATATGCTAATATTTGTGCAAATGTCTACATCTTAAAATATGCTTGGGACACAAATTTACCTTGTTTTAATACATGAAATAACCAAATGGTTTTAAAATATATTTATAGAGTTTTAAAATGTTCCTAGATTTTAATAATACCATCAGTATCCTAGGATATTAATTTCTGAATGTCTGAGTAAGATCACTTTTTACATCTGTAACTAGGCAGCTAGCTTAAACATCCCAGGATCATACTAACTTTTATCTAAACGTTTTCTTTTCTAGAATGCAGTTTACAGATCTGTGTCATGACTTGTATTTCCTGTTTCCAGGCTCTGTAATTTTGCTTGTGCCTGCCTATAGTTTAATGGATTTTGTTTCACTGATCCCAGCTTACCAAGCAGTCCAGATGGCCCTGTACAGCTGCCTGCCTTTTCATTATTTACCCTCCTCCTTCCTTTTGTGTCATCTGCAAATATATCCTCTGCAAGCAGGGATTTTATATGTACTCCTAGATTGCTGATGAAAGTGTGGAATAATGTCAGAAATACATCAATCCCAAGGGAGTCCTGTTAGAAACACTCTTATTCAGCTATTATTTCCATTGAAAACTATGTTAATTAGCTAGTTTTCAATCTATTTAATTTTCAGTCCATTAAAATGTACTGCCATTCAATTTTTTTTCAATAAGAATGTTTTGTGAATGCCTTATGGATCTCGAAGTATATTACCTTCTTGCAGCTCCTATCAACTCAACATTTAACCTCTGGAAGCAATGAAATAGAGCTTGTTTAACAGGTCCTAATGTCTTGAGAAATTTTATTGACTGATATCAATTATACTGCTTTTGTTGGATCTCTAGCATCTGTTTTTATGTCATCTTTCCTCTATTTACTTTGGGACTAAAGCTAGATTAATGAACCTTGAACCATTGCATGTGCATTTTCTGAATCTTTTATAGGCTTTAAAATTCTTCAGTCTCATGCAGTTCCAGGGGTTTATTAAAAATTAAATTATTTGCATTCGTGGACTCAATATCCAGAGCTTTTGTGTGGTTGCTAGCTGTCTAGGCCTAAAGATTGCATATGAGTTATAAATTCATAGACCTCTTACTAGTGGTTTAGAAAATGCTTTTTCCTCCTCTTGTCATTCTTTATGGGAAAAAAAAAGAACAGAAGAATGTGTTAAAAGGTCTACTTCTTATGACTCTTTAAAAAAAATCACAGTAAACATCTGTTAGAAGGTCTATATTTTCTCTTGTTCCTAATAAGCCTAATGAGCAGCTTTTTACTGCCTTTAACCTTGCTTGCATGGATTTTACCTGACTTATTTTTCTTCACCATTAAATATTCTCTATGATGTATCTTCTAATTTATATTGACTGAAATCTTTTTGCCATTTTTATTATTGTTTCTTGAGGAATGGGATGGCACAATCAGTGTATTTGTTTGGGTTTTTTCTGACACTGAAAGCTTTTATACCCATTGACAGAAATATTCACAAAGGATGGATGTTTCGTAATTAGATTTTTGTATATGTGTGCTGTTAGAAATGATAAAAGGTATCCAGAAGAGGGTGGGCAAAAGGACCTGTCTTGTGCTGCCAAGAGAAACATTGCTGCAATCTCTCATTAGAAGCTCTACAGTTGCTGTCTTTAGTTTGAATCAGAAGGGGGATCACAGTGGAGGAAAATGGAAAGAGATCCTTTCATATTCCTTCCCAGTTTCTGTCCTTCCTCCAAAGCATCCTAGTTCTGAACCTGGAATAGTCCTTAACTTACTAAGCTCGGAAATTCTGTGTGCCACTCACCTAAAGTCTCCACAGCCATTCTTCCTGTATTGTCCCTGAACAAATTCTCTTTGAACAAATGTATTATCCCTCATCGGGAAGTCTTTCCTGTGTTCTTAATGTGCACAAACTCTGCTTCAGAAAGGCAAGGAGAGCATCACCCCTCTGAGGAGCTGCTAAAGCCGAAAGCACATGGGGAGTGTGTGCAAATTACAGTCCTGTAACATTGTGTGTTCCTACTGCTTGGATTTCTGTATGGGGGCTTTTTTCTGCTGCTTCAGACACAAAATTAACTTAAAATGCATGAGTGGTCTCATTAAACTCAATAAAATTACTCACATGCTTACCATGCATTTAAGTAGTTTGCAGGATCAGCATTAAAATAGGAGGCAATCCATAGACCTCTCCACTTCTCATATGTAAAATTTGAGGAGCGGAGGGGGCTTTCATATGAAAGCTGAAAAAACCCCTAGGAATTCATCAGATATCAAAATCTTGTCTTACATGATGAAGTTGAAATGCTAAGGTTTGACACACAATGTATTAAATAAGTTCTGATGTATTGGTCTATCTGTATTATTCTGTTTGTATATTATGCACATTACAATATTGCCTAATAGCATCTCTTAACAACCTTTTCAAGTAATCTGGGTTGCATTTGCTTGTATCGATCTTGTATATATTATTGTGACACCTCTTCTGTGATTCTGTTGTGCTTTTGCTTCGTAACTTCTCCCAACAGATAACAGGAGGTGAGAGAAATTCGATGAATTGGAGTCAGAAAGGGAAGGATATGTAGATGTACGAAATTTGTGTTACATATTTCTTTTTTTTTAAGCAAACATATGCCTTAGATTACTATTTTGGTGCGTCTCTGGAACATTCAGTATTTTAAGAAACAAATCATCCTTATAAAGGAGAATAAAAAATCACTAAGTATTAAAGCCACTCTTAGAACCCAAAAAAGATTTAGAGGTGAAGAAATTTTTATTCTATTAGTAGTAGGTTTTGTGTGAAAAAGACTGCACAATATGTTGTTTCTTATGTTCTGCGGCTTAGTCATTACAGTTTGTCCTGCTACATCACATCACCAAGATTGTGAATAGTGTAATAAATAATCTTTCTGATGTAGATTGTCTTTTAATTTAGTACTTGCATTTTGAGTCCCTTTATTAGCATGGAAACATAAATGTGTTTCTGTGTTTAAATGTTTTGCCAACAGTAAAATAAGTTGCTGCATTGACTAAGTATGACTTAATATTTCATGGGGTTGTGTTCTTTCTGGAAGAATTATCACTTCATTTTACTTGTAATTCCACTTGCCTTAATAGATTATTTTGTCAGTCCACTGAGTGGCTGTTTAAGTCAGGTTGCACTGTAGATGAAGATAAACACAGGAGATTTCAAGGTGCAGGATGATAAACGAAAGGTGTAACGTGATAGCTATTCATAGTACTGAAAACCAAGCATAGTATTTCAACGCTTGCACATTTTTGTGTATGGGCTGTAGGTAAATACCATTTTTAGGAGAAAAAAAACAGGTTTTCATTTTGTGAAATATTAAAATTTCAAAGTTCTTGGCTTTCTGCCGATATGGTATAAACTGGCATGGCTAAAGAAAAAATGCATTGAAACCTTGATCATACAAATCAGACAAAAATGTGACCTTGTCAGCCATTTCTTTAATGGAAAGATACTTGTGTGCAAAGTAACCTCAAAGGAGAGAGTGGGATTTGTTACCTGTTCTGAGGAGGAAGCCCCCGGAGGGCAGTGATGCAAAGCTACCTTAACATCCACAATATGTTCTTAGGGGTGCAGTCACAGGTTTCACACGGGCCTCCCATGGGCTAGGATGGAGAGTCTCCTTTGAAGACTTTGCCTCAGTTGCAATGCTGGGAAGGAAACTGTCTCTCAATGAGTCTTGCTGCCTTTCCAGAGAGTGGAGAGGGCATCCTGTGTATTCATCACTTCTCCTACTATGTCCTTCCATAAAGAGACTAGACCTCTTCCCATCTGTGGTCCCACCTCATCCATCTACCAGCGTAGAAGACAGTTTGTTCTGATGTTCTTTTTCCATCGAGCATTGTCTACCAACTCATGCCATTGCTTTTCACCCTGAGCTGTGTATTTTACCTCTATGTATTTCTTTTATCTCTTGCCTTCCAGACAGACATTGCTTAGATATTTGACTCATGGAAGACAATCTTGGCTTCTCTGTGTTTTTAAAAGGGACATGGGTGCTGTAGTGTTCTGGATCACCATGTTGCAGATGCCAGTGACTCTGAGGTGCCTGATGTACTAAACAGAGGTAGTCTAACTAATTGTATATGTCGGGTGCGTGGAAAAAAATTCTCCACTTACCCTTGATGAGTGAGTCCTAAAATCTATTACAGATCTTTGGTACCAGGATACACTTTCAGTTTTACACTTGAGAAGCAAAAGTCAAATATAAGATTTATGTTTATCTAGTAAAAAGGCACACTACAGGTTCCTGAAATCAATGACTCTCAAAATTGCCCAGACATTGAATGATATGCATGAATAATTTAAGAATGTTTTGTTAAATGTGCAGAAGTCAAGTTATCCTTGCAGTGAGAATCATTGCAAATCACCAGCAATTTACTGTGTTTCTCAAAACCACAGGCAGCAATTTACAGACGAGATTGGACCTGTTACTATACATGTGACATTTTCTTGATTTAAACTGTCATTCTGAAAAGCTGTTTACTGACAGCCAGAGTTTGGAATGAGGTTATAAAGTTTACTGAAGAATTCCTTATCACTGAGGTTGAACTATATTTCTGCTCAGGTAGAGAAGAGCATGTAGACCTCCTGCCGCAACTGAAGTATCTATGCGTGCAAATTAGCACTTTCAAGGGAAATTATACATGATCTTTTTAGACATTCATGTGCTGTAATGGTATATGGTGCTGTGCTGGAATTTTACATCTCATAAACACAGGAATGCATTTCCAAAATACCTGACGGTAAGCGCTACATACAGGTGCACCGTGGTGATATGCAGCGGCTTCATCGTTTTGTCTCTAAGCACTGGTTATCAAAATAATTTCTGAAGATGATCTGCTGGCTTCCATGTTGGGCTAGAGGGGTGAATAGTCATTTTTATTTACTTTTTGTTGGTTTTTTTTTTTTTTCCTAAATATTAACTAAACTAGGAGTCTTCCTACCAAGTCAGTTCCTATTACATTTCCCTGGCATGTAGACATGCAGTACATGCTGTAAGGAATATTTTTCATCACTGTCTTCACTGCCATCCCTTTGACATCCTGAGAGCAGTTTCAGCATAAGTGATACTCACTGTGATTCTCTAGTATGCTTCTGAAATGAACATGCATTAATCTAGATACCCTGATGTTCCCGAGAGCTCACTTTTGACATCATATAACTTCTGCTCAGGTTCTCTCTCTTAGAAGCAGTTGCAAAGTACTTTCTAGTATAGTCACTCAACCACGCTTGGCCAGTCTTGTAGGCTATTGTTCTGGATAAGTCCTTGTTATAAAGAAGTCATTGCAGTTGAAAGAAAGCTGCTCAGCCTAAAATTGCATTGCCTGGAATATCGTGGATATCATGTCCAAGTGAATAAACCCAGAAATTAACAGTATTGACAAGAGGCTCTTTCCTTTGCCATTGCTCCTTGATACTCCAGACTGTTCTTCCGTAGGAGATGGACACATAGAAAAATGTCTCATAGTGCTGCTTACTTTGGAATTTATTTGACCAATAAGATTCAGAAATTAAAGCAGAAAGTGATCATAAACATTGCAGAACATTTGAGGAAGTGCACCGTAACTTGAAAGTTCAACATTTTCGGAAGAATCTCTTGTAAAAAGGGTCTGAGATAGTACCATATATCCAAAAAGAGACAAACGAAAACATGCAGGCCACAGGGATATGAATTACATGTACAAGAGCATTGGAGAAGATCCAGGGACAGCTCTGTTCACCTGTATGAGCCAGGAATGCCCAGGAACTGGTGAGCACTTGTGTTATAGGCAGATGGTTACAAGAGACAATGGAAATGTGTGGCAAACCTAACAGAGGTAAGAGTAAAAAAAAAAAAATGGACCTCCCTGTAAATCAGGCAAGCTGCAGTTGTTGCACTCAGGGGACAGTTTGGTCTTCTGGAAACTGGGTGATCCTCAGGCATTGCCACTCCTGTTACTACAGCCAAACTGATGAAAGGGTTCAGCCAGTTGGCATTTTGGGGAACACATCTGATAGTGGATTTGAGTTTGTTTATATGGCATTAATGGATACTGTTTTTGTACTGTAACAGTGAATTCGATGTTTCATATGCACTCCATTGATGTTAGTGCCCATTTGTATTATTATTCGCTTATAGGGCTAGCCTGGAATTCCACTGCACAATTAGTCAGTTGTGCCATGTCTAGCTGCCTTTGGAATTCTGCTTTTGTGAAGAATTTGGTGAGGGGGAAGAAAGCAAGTGATGACACACAGGCAAGCAAGCCAAGCATCAAGGAAAAAAATCAGTTCTCTTTGCTCTTAAACAGCTTTGTAGGAAGAACCCACTAAACCAATAAGGCTGTAACACAGAGAGTAGTAGATAGGAGGACATTTCACTAAAAATAAGTTCTTCAGAATATTCATTAAAAAATAGAGGGGGAAATAGGATGAGTGGAATTATCCTTCTGTAAGTAAAAGTCTAGCTTCAGAGAGAACCTGGATTATTCATCAAACCAGACCAGACAGGGTGTAGAAAAAATGTCAGTTAATATGTGGGGATCTAATAGTCCCTAGCTGATATTTTAGTCACTTTCTCTGTAGTCAAAAGTCTCTAGTCCCTGATTTATTGAAAATACAAAATCTTACAGCACACTTTCATGCTGTGACATTTTACTGATGCATCTTTGATTTATAATTCAGTTCCAGTACCCCAAATATACACATGCCTACACGCAGAAAGGCTCCTCTTTCCTCTTGCTGAAGTAAAAGCTCTTTTTTTATGAGGTGGGTGTACAGTTCACGTAGTTCTGTTTTCTTTTGTGGAAGGTTAGTCTGGTCTGCCTGGATGAGACCTTGTGACAACACAGTGGCCACAGTGCTAGCAGTGGTACAGAATTCTGCTGTTGTTATATCTCCTGCCTCACACATAAGTACAGGAATTCACCTCACTGGGTGCTACTATGAGTTATGCAGCCTCCTGGGGAATTCGGTGGTGCTCCTTTGTGGATAAGGAAGGCAAGAGCAAACTTTGCCTAAAGGTGTCCTAGAATAATTTTTTTATTCCTTGCATTTCAAATCAGCCTACTCCAAATTAGTGTCTCCTTTCATCTTTGGTTTGCCTGAATGCCAACCTTCACTCAGTTTTTTCTCAAATAGGAAAGCTATGGCAGTTCTTTAATAAATTACTGGTTTTCTTTCAATTTTTAGCTTCCATGAGCAAGAACAGAAAATGTTAGAACTTCATCACAGGAATTAACAGGACAAGTGGTCAGTGAATACAGATTAATGGTATTCCATTATTCTGGTATTACTTGAGTTATTTCATAAGTCAGATCAGTATTGCAAAACTAGTTTGAAGTGGCCTGTGAAATTTTCCATCAGCTTTTGATTTTTTTCACAAGTATTGAAAGACAGCTTTAAATTGTGTCTGCTATAGTAAATATTTTACCGCCAGACCTCAAGTATGGGGTATATTATGGGCTGAATGTTATTTGGAAACTTGTAAGACGTGACCTGATAACAGAAGCATTACTTTGAATTATGTGGAAGAAACAGTTTCTTTGCTCATATTAACTTAAAAAAAAAAAAAATCCAAACCCACCCTTCTCATTGAGAAGCATTGAATTCAAATCTCTAGCTCTTTTGAACTGCTTTAAACAAGCTCCATTTCCAGTGTTAAATCTAAACAAAGGAGATGGCCAAATTAATTTTTGTAAGCACGTTTTTGTATTAGTATTAAAGACTTTGCTCTCTTCTGTGAGCTCATTTACTTTGTCTTTTTGATGCTCTACAAATGCAAGTCCCTCCAAGTAACCATCCCTAGCTGCTTGCTGTTGGTCTCCCTCTCATCTTTTTCAATGCCTCATTGAGTTCTTCGTCACCTGACATGAACAAACACGACATTTAAACAGATACTTGTAAGTACCAAATAACAACACACAAAAAAAGCAGTACATTAAATTGATACCATGCTTATTGCCCTGCCTCAAGTATAAATATTTGACTTAAAAACCAGTTTGATTGAAACCTGTTTATTTACAAGAACTTGGTTTAAAAAAGTTAACTGTGGCATTGTGACTAGATGCATCCTAACAATACAGTTGGGGATTCTTTTATGTTTCTCAATCTATACATGCACCACATCTGATTTTGATCTGAGGAAGGTGCAATCAACTTTTAGTGTGAATTTAGCATGTTTTTAAAATACATTGGAATCCCCAGCTTCAAAAAGTGCTGGAATAAAAAGCAATCCTGAAGAGAAGCTTTTTTTTTTCTTTTCTTTTCATTACCATTTGAAATGAAAACATGTCTAAACAACATAATCAAAAAAATAATAAATCATGAGTGAAAGTTTAATAATTACTGACTTGTTTGAAGATCCCGGGATTTTTATATGTAATTAAGAAATCGAGCAATATCTTGTGGTATTCTCTATCAATGTTTTAAAATGTGATGCTTTAAAATGTTCTGTGACACATAATTTATAATTTGTTGCTACTGTCAGTTTCTGACTCTTTACTTTGTTTTAGCTTTGTTTTTTTAATGGGTGCAAGGAGGATCTTATTTTATTTTCTTGCATAAAAAAGAGCAAAAATAGAACGAGCGACTTTATGGAAAACTCAGCTTTGTACAAACTGCTTTCTGCTGTCTGTGGATTTTTGTTTGAGTATGTCAGGCAATATCTTCCTCTAGAATCTCTGAGTGCTCTCAACCCTGGCATTTTATCATCAGTTTTTGTATTGGAAAATGTAAGCTGCTTTGACATCTTTCGATCAAATATTTTTTAGAGGCATGAGTCATCTGGGGTCAATTCACTAGAGAAGATGCTTTTTGATGAACAAAGAAGGTAAAAAATTGCTGGAAAATATGAAAAAAACATATTCCTAATTTCAATAGTTTGGGTTTAATAGATCTTTATGAAAATAACCAGGTTTACAGTGAATTTTTAGGATATATTTTAATGAATAAGTTAAGTAATTTTGTCATGGATTGCCTTTGAGCATATTGTGTGAACTCAGGAGTTCTGCTGTCAAATGGAAGAGAATATTATTAGTGAAAAGCAGGATGTGGTGGTGGTTGTCAGCTCCACATGAAGGTGTGGACAAAGGATGTGGTTTGAATTTAGTTTGTTATTTTCTTGATCAAGACTTCCATTGCTCATTCTACCCAATCGGTAATCTTCGTACACAATACAAGCATGTGTCTGAAGATAGGGACAAAACTATAAATTCATCAGATTTTTTTTTTTTAAGGGTCCTATAATACTTCTGTGTGAAGTATACGTAGAAAATTTAAACAATATTGGCATTTTCTACCTAAATATCAAGCTTATGTCACATTCTGGAGAGGAGATAAAGATCAAGAAGATGCATAAGTAGAATCCCTGATTAAACTCATGTTTCAGCTGGGACAGGCTTGTGAGGGCTTAAGGGACCAGGAGCACAAGCTTTAAAGATACTGTTCCCTAGAGACCATTCTTGGTCATAATGTGGTTCCTGACCACTAGCTGTCTCAAATCACGTCTTGAAACTTTTATCCAGAGTCAGTGTGTTTGGGGGCTAGAATTCCTTAATTACATACAGTAATGATAAATTAGTGTTTGGAGGGGTTAATGTTTATTCTTATATAAAAATTTTAATGCCTACTTTTAGAATAGAATGGAGTAGAATATTTCATTTGGAAAGGACCTACAATGACCACCTAGTCCAACTCCCTGACTGATTCAGGGCTGATCAAAAGTTAAAGCTTGTTGCTAATGACATTTTCAAAGGCTTCTTAAACACTGACAGGCTGGGGGCATCAACCACCTCTCTAGGGAGCCTATTCCAGTGTTTTACCACCCTCTCAGTAAAGAATGATGTCTTCCTTCCTAATGTCAGGTCCAAACCCCCACTGGCACAGCCTCGAACCCTTAGTAATAAGACCGCCCCCACCACAACAAATGAAAGAAACAAAAACCAACAACAGATTAAAGAAACAAACAAAATACCTCACAAACAGGAAAAAACCAAACGAAAGAGCCTTCATAGTTTCTCAGTAATTAGATTCACTTGAATCAATGGAATGATGTGGCCTCACTTCAGAGACACATCTACATATATGAAACATAGAGGGAAAGTTTATCTGAAATTTGATCTTGTATTTACTCTATCAAAAGTAGCCTTTTTGGATATGACTATAGGAAGTTGCTAGATTGTTCATGGTCTTCATTCAGAAAAATCTATTGGTTCTACAAATTTTTTTGGCAAGTCTTATTAAAGCAGATGGTTTTTTGTTGCTTTTCTTGAATTTTTCATTCTTTTTTCTAGTGATTTGAAGTTCAAGAAAGTTCAATCAGTTTTAGAAGAATTGGGACTTTGGTATTTTATTCAATTATTTTATAACAGAAAATGTCTGATATAACATGTAAAGTCTCTTCTGAGGCATACTAAGCAGCAGCCCTGTTACTGTTACAGCTGAAAGAGAGCAAAGAATATCATTTTAATTTTACTAGAGCCTGACCATTTTCCAGCCATCAAGCTACTGACATACCTTTTCTATACTGAAATTATGGATGTATCAAAATGTGGTCTTAGAAAGGCTGAAATTTACATACTTTTTTTCAGGTCAGTGATTGAAGTAATGAAAGGTGCAAGTTAGTCATTTGAGAACCACAAGATGCATTTACCTGAAAGGTCAGGTAAATGAAGGAGCTGATGCAGAAAGCTGTGAGGCTTGGGCATTAATTCCAGCGAGTTTCTTGGTATCGATTACACAGATTGAGAGTGCTCATTTGTAGGCCAGAAGGCAGATACAGCTCTTTGCAGGCCATTTGTCTCCTTTTGTTTCTTAATTAATATCACAGATTTGAAAACTTGTGGTAATGAAATTGGCCTGTTAATTAGGCCAGTCTTTAGCAGTAAGGTTTTGATGTCTTAGTGTTTTTCCAGCACAGTTAACAGCAGCCTTGTTAAAATTTATGCTTGTTTTTCTTTTGCAAAGATGCCTATTATTGAAATAGTTATAATGATGTGAGGAATAGACACATTCTGTGCTTGGTAACCACTTTAATGTTAGATTTTAGAGAAAAATGCTGATTTGCAAATTTACTTTTTCTCTGGATGTCTTTAACCTGCTGCTTTATACAAGTACATTAATATCTTAGGTGGGAAAAAATTACACTTCTTTTCTTTATTTTGAACATCGGGCATTATTTTGAGTGATGTAACTTATTGTATTTTGATATTTTGATGCAGCTTTCCTTGGTACAGTCAGTTTTCTCTGATGATTGTGAAGGTTTTTTCCAGAACAATGGAAGAGATGCTTTATTATTTTTAAGAGTCTAAAAAAATTAAGGCATAGCCAGAAAATGAGAGGAGGAGCAGAGATGCCAATGAAAGACATACTTAGGCTTCTTATTAAGTGCTTTGTGAGGAAGAAGTTCTGTTTGGTGTAAATTAATTTTCTTGTTTGACATTTGGCTTCAATTACACGACAACAATTTACTTTTTTCTTTCCTAGTAGGTTGTGACTTCATGATAAAAAGTAAATAATACCCTTTTGCTTTGTGTTAAATTCTGACGAAGTTATTGCTAGAAATCAATGATGAAATCCCATCTGTGTTGACATTTCATTCTGTGTGCTGTGTACAGCCCTCGCAGTTCACACTCAGTGATGTAACCTTTCATTACCTCTCGTGTTTGCATCCTTTAGGTCACTAAAATGAGTATTGCTTCATTTCAGCAGATTTTCATTGGAGTGAATGATATTTACATCAAACAGATATGAAGCTTAAGTCGGAAAACAGGAATGGATTTATTAGAAGGATAAGTGATCCCTCCACAGTGTTAAGTCAGAAAATGTATTTACATCATGAAATATTGCATGTTTTGAATCTCCCCTAGGAGAGCTGAAGACAGTCAAGTGCTGTGGGTATAACTGTTCACATACCCAGATGAAAAAAAAAGCATTTTTTAAATTACTCTTTTTTTCCCTCTGTGTGCTATTGTGATCTTCCTGTAGGAAACATCCATGATACTGTGTTATTTTAAAGTATCTGGAAGGGATAGAAAATTCTGATGAAATCTGAACATTGTTTAAATAAAATACTCAGAATAAAGGAATCTGTTAGAAAATGCTTTTGTAAAATATGTGAATTATTTTCCACAGCCTATGATCTTAGGTATACTCAAAGATAAATATTATGCCTATCAACTCAAGTGGTGAAATAAGCTGCTTATTCTTTCCTTGAACAACTAAAGAATAGATTTCCATACTTGGCTCACATTTTCTGAAAAACATTGTGATTAAGAAGAAAGATTGAATATATGACCTCCCTTAAACCTCAGATTTAAATTGTTTTAAAGTTGCTATAGCAGAAATTGCACACTAGCTTTAAATATAATGATTTCTACCTTTCTGTTGTTCATTTTACATTGTTTTTTTCCGCATTCAAACCTTTCTACTGTTTGTAGATATTAGAAAATTTTTTAAAAATCTCGTATTTGTCTGTCAGAGTAACTTTGCTAATTGAAAGTTCTTTCTCAGTGGCATTGCTCTTGCTGTTTTTAATGAATCTTTACAGATTTCATAGTTTCTGTATTTGCTTGATTAGTTCTTCCTTGGGGTTTTCAGAAGACTTATTTCCCGTTTTCAGAGACGCTATAGTATAACGAGGTTTTTGGATTATAAATCCATTAGCTGTGACCCAGGCAATGTGAGACACACCCAGCTGGTACTTTCTAGGCCAGCCAAATGAAGCAAATACCTCAGAAAATAATCCAGGAACAAGTACTGTCCAGTGGGGCATTGTAACTGCTCAGAGACTCTCGCCCAAGGCATCTGCTTTATACTTTCAGGACACCATCCCACCATGCACAGGAGAAGAGTGAGGGTGGTTTTGAACTACTTTGCACAGACTGAGATTTTTATTTCCAGATAAGAGCCAATAGAGCATCTTAAAAAAAGGGAAAACAAAGAGCTGAATCCATTATCAGATAAGCAATTGGTCACAACCACGTGAAAAGTGCTTGTAATAGTTGTGTGTCATTTATTCTTAAACTTAACTGCACTGATGGTCTGCAGATTGATCTGATAAGGTTACAGCTGAGCCAGGGTAATTATATTGTTTTATTGGACTATTCAAGTGTTACATTGCTGTAAAGAAAAACACCTTTTTTCTATATTCAGAGATAACTGTAAGCAAAACACCAAGAAAAATTGACTTTTTTCAGTACTTTCAGTACTGAGTTAGAACTGTTAATTACAAGCTTTATCTTTGTTCCAAGTACATAACTTTAATTCTTTCTCCTGATTCTTAGCCTTCTTTCACAGTAGGAATATGGAAAATTATAGCTCATCACTTTTGAGATGAGAAATTAAAAACGAGGAATTGGCAAGTTAAGACATGGCATAAGTGATCTTTTGATGCGTGCTGGGGAAATATTAAATACACTGTTCTCTATCCTAGGGTCACACACAATGTGCTGCGTACAAGACTTTTCAGCTTTGCTTGTGGGCATAGGAAATTAAAAACATAAAAATAAAACCTGGACTTTCAAAGGAAGTGAAGGATGATGTTGCCTATTTCTCACTCTGTGTCAGTACTGTTGCCTGTGGACAAATATGATTGGGACCACTGTTTTCAGATACAGCTCAAAGTTATATTGTTCCATCTAGTATATTCTGGGTTGCAGCTCTATCTCTGACCTCATTGAGGAAAGGGTAAATGTGGAATATAAGAATAGTTTTTCCTACTGTATCATCATTTTTTTCAGCATTTATGCTACAAAATGACTGTTTCACACTGAATTGAGGTAATATTTACAGCAATTCAGTTCTCCAGTAAGGGTAGCTCATATAATATTATAAAAATGAAGTATTTATTATGATAGGCAGAGCTTTTTATGCCTCTGAGAAGCACCTCTGCAGATACTAAGAATACCTTTAGGGGTAATTTATGGTTTTCAAGGTAGGTAAATGGAAAACTAAAAATTTCCCAGTGAAACAGCACCTTTATTTGAAATCTGATCGTTTTGACCCAGATGTGTTCTATAGCTTCTCACAGGACTAACAGTCCAGCCTTGTGTCTCTAATTCTCTTTCCTGATCTGGAGATCTGAGGTGAACATGTCCCTTGTTGAACCATGTTCTCCATTCTTGCTGAGCCACTGTGACACTGATCTGCAGTCAGCTGAAGGAGGAAGAAACGAAGTACAGTTGCAGTTAACATCAAGATGATATTTCAGGATCCTTTCTTTTCCAGTCCAGATTGTTACCAGAAAGCTGATAGTTATGAGTGTGTGTGTGACTTTATTTCTGTATATCAAGGCTAGGATGTCATTAAACAACAGATATTTTTCATTCTCCAGGAGGGAACAGAGCACCCCTATAAAAATAATTTTAACAGGGCTGTTTGAGCAGTGTGTTCGAACAATTCTGTACACAATTCAGTTTTAACTTTTGTCACCTTCTTCAGTTTTTATTTATCCAAACTACTGGATAAAGCTAAAGTAGTAAACAATCTATTTCTTTCAGTTCTGTTTACTCCAAATCCATATGGGACAGCTTATAGAAGTGGGACTAGGTACAGAAAATCATTATCTGTTGGAACAGAGCCCAGCCATTAGGGAGTCATTTTTAACACTGGTCAAGAACTAATGAACTACATTTTAAAATATCCTTTTTCAAATGCAGTAACTGGCACCATTCCCAAAGCAGACATTAGGAAAAAAAATATTAAAAATGTAGGTACAACACATCATCCATATAGACACACATACTTTCACTATACTAATACAGCATTAATATGTTAAAACTATTTTTTAAGTTTGATGAAAGAATAAAGTGTGATAAAGATTTTAATAACATTTTCTGGTATGTAGTGCTGCTTTATAGGAAGCAGAAGCAGCCCTTGTGCGCTGCTCCCATCAGGTGAGATCTGAGGTGCCTTAAATAGATGAAAGGTGTATTGTACTTCCTCTTACGCTATCTAGATAAGCTTGGTTTAGCATCAAGAATAAACTATTTTGGGCTCTGGAAGGACATAGATAGCTACTACAGCAAATTTTAAGTTTTTGTGTTGTTTATTCGTTCCAATAAAAGGTTCATCTCCTGAAAATCATCAAGCAGCAAAAGTGACTGACCCCAACTCTCCCAAGGTTTCAGTAGTTTGGTTTTTTTTGAGATTTCTTCCTCATTCTAGATTCACAAACTAAATGCAAATACTGATGCATGTGTCTGCTTTTTTTTCAGCCATCAATGATCAGAGCAAGTAACCACAATGTGGGAGAAAGGGGCTTGTGGTCTAATCTGCTAGTGCACAGGTGGGACTGCCTCAGTCACAAGGGCTGTCTGCAGCAAGGCAAAACTTAAGAAGGGATATTTTAAGGTGTTCCATGTTTTCGTTCCATACAAATGCTATATAAAAGTCTTCAAAGGGAGCTGGCCTCCTCTTAGGGGCAGACACAAACCCAGATTGCTGAACGAAAAGGGTTGCTGCTGCACTGGACTGCTTGCTTTAGTGTGCTTTGAAAAAGATATATTGGATGTCAAGCACCCTAGACACTGAGCATCCATTTAGTGGGCTGGGAATGAGTGGATTATGCTGTGGCATGCCTGCACTATGTGTCAGAGGAAGACACTCTTGTGTATCACTCAGTCAGTAAGATCTGTCTCTGAGGGATCTGAGTGCAAGGGCACTATCTTTCAGCCCTTACAAATGGGAGAGAGAGAAGATTGCAGGAGATCACATCTTTCATTTGTGTTATAGATTAAGTGCCGCCAGTCAAACGCCTTCCAGACTCGTTTCTCAAGCTGGGTTCAACAGCCACTTTCTTATTTGCTGGCTCTTATATATTATTTCAGCACTAAACAGATATATAAGGATGCTGATTGCATTTAGTACCTCATTTGTAACATGGGAGAAAGCCAAAAGGAAAGGCAGAAAGATTTTCTGCATCACTCCTGGATGGATATTCTGGGTAATGAATTAAAAGCACAGAAAGTAGACACTTTATGAGACAACAGAAAGAAAACTGTTGAAATTGGTGAAACATGGTTTTGCCTTTTCAATGAACAGGTATGACTAGACCTCTTCTGCCTCCTTATGAAGGCAAAATAATCTTTCACACTTTGACAGCTCCTGGGAGAAGTCTCCTTCCCTTTCTAAAAGAGGGCTGCTGCAATAACACTGTTCTAACTGGGTGAGTCAATTGCTCTTTTTGCTTCAAAACTGGGATGTTAATGTTTAGTAGCATTGCCTATCACCTACCTTCTTCAATAGTGGGCCTGATAGTGCCAAATCATGTCTGAAGAGTGTTCAAGAAATGGAGGATGAGGTATGGCCAAAGTGTAGAGAAGAGGTGGATGGAGACAATAGGCCCTGCAGAGGGAGCACAGCAGCAGCCAAAATTCTAATGGTCACTATCAGTCTCATTTCATGATCTCCTGTGCTTGTAGCACAAAACCTGGTCATCACAAGACTACATTAAAGGATCAGACGTACACGTCTATTGTCACACTTAGTAGTAAAATAGAGGTACTACGTGGCTGTTTTGTTTCCCTGTATTGTCTTTCAAACAACCTTCAAACTAGGTAATAAACCCTGTGTTAAAGAATGAGTCATGATTAATAATAAATGCTATCAGAGAAAGAGGGAATTAAGGGAGAGAGAACAGAGGAATTTTTAAGTTAGTCTAGAAAATATCTTAATCACACCATAAAACATTTTTCTAGTACACCTTTATTTTGACTTTGCTACAAGCAAGGAGGAATGACCTGCAAGGAAATTACCTGCAAGGCTGAGACCACTCTGGAAAAGATTTTATAGTGGCATAAGATTCACTTTTTAGTGACAGTAGCTACCATTTTGTATCAGCTTCCAGAACAAAAGGAGGAGGATATTTATGCCAAGGAATATTCCTTCTAGCTGAGTATCTGAGGATTTTTGACAGTATTAAGACCAGTGTTATAAAATTGCATCATTAACTGTTATTATGCTCACACAGGTTTCAAATCTAACTTTCTCTTATGGGCTGCCCTGGAAAATCCCTGAAGGACACTTTAAGATTTTAATTTATATTAATTACTATATCTTAACACTCACTGTGAAAATCCTGGGTCCATAAAATATATGAATTAATTCAGTTCACTTACTCCATACTGCTATCCACACCAAGAGTTAAACAAAAGTAGACAGTGAGCAGCACACTTAAATTGCAGCAAATTCCAAGAAAGGGCCTGTATTCTGAGAAGTCCTTTAGCTTCTGATAAACAGGTGCATTAGCTCTCTCAAGAAATATTTCTGTGAGTTTAACAATTTCATCTTGTGATTTTTAAGTAGCACAAAGTCTCATTCCAGTTTTCCTGACTGTCATTTTCTCATCAAGCTACTTAGTGCAAACCAGCACAGAAGGAAATGTGCTCTTAGACATTACTGGATTACGGATGGGTTTTTATTATTGGGATTAGGCCTTTTTCACTTAATCTTATAGCTGAAAAGATGAATGCAGCCTGTATTCTTCAACACAAAGCTTACTCAGCAACTCTTCTTAAAGAAATCTGACTTCCTGGGGATGGAATTTAGCTGTATGCAATAGAAATCAGAGCTATTATGAGCATTAAAAATGTAGTGCCTACAGAACAATTTCTGCAAATATCTTAAGTTCTGGCACCTTTTTTACTGCAAGTCACCAAATCAAACACTGTAGGAACCTAAGTCTGTGCAAAGATGTTTTCCTTTATTCTAGGGAAGTGAGGGTTGAAGAAGAGGAACTAACATAGCTGAAAGCTCTTTGGATATTATTCTTTCAATTCTTCTTTCTCCCCCTGCATCTCTTTTAGATCTTAGACATGGAAGGCATCTCTCAAATGTAATATTCGCTCCTATGTTAGAGGTTAAGATTTTCTGTTAAATGATCTATACTGGGTTCCACTTCAAAGTTCTACAGATAGGAGACTATGAGAATCTTTTAAACTTTTCACAGATCTTTGCAAGATCCAGCAGTATAAAACCCTGAGCAACTTGGTGTGATCTCATAGCTGATCCTGCTAGAAGCAGGAGGTTGGATTAGAGAACCCCTAATGTCCCTTTCAAGCTGAAGTATCCTATGATCTTATAACTAATTTAATATCATAATTTTTCTTTCTTGGGGTCTGATTATTAAAATTTTAAAATTGCGCTTCTATAGGTCTTCATGTTGTCCTTGTCTCTTCAGAAATTTGGAGTAAAGGAACAGTATTAATTGCTGTGTTTAAGCAAATGTCCTCTGTAAATACTTTTGGTACCAGCTGGACTTCCTGAAGGCTCTGTTGTGCAAAATTTGTCAGGGAGGAACAGGTCCATCTGTGATTTTAAGCTTTCGCTTCCTAGACTTCGAATGCTCCCAGGAGAGAAAAAAAAAAAAAGGAAAAAAAAGCTAGCTGAGGCCTGCAAAATTTCTCTTATAGCAATCTGAATTTATAGGAGAATCTTCTCCCAGTGGTATAGGCACATCTATGTGAAGCTTTTTCTCATTTCTTTTGATTAAGGCTTCAAATCAATTTCTTGGTTTGTGGGTTGGTTTGTCTCTCAGCAATTGAGTGAAATGTGTTCTTCAGTCTCTCATTAGGCCAGTCTTCACAAAATTGCAAGAGCCCAGCTGCTACAAGATCAGCTGTGACTGAACAGGAGGAAATGATACAGGATGATGTGCAATAGTGTCAATTGCCTGAAGCCACCGGCTATTACCCAACTCTTCTTGTGCCCAGCTACTGCAGTGGTTCTATTAAAAAAAACAACAAACGAAAAAACCCCTTGGCTTACATGTGATATCCAACCTTCTTTTCACAGCCCAGTTTGCCAGTTTAGTAAGGCCACTTTCACAGCTGGATACCACGAGCTGCTTTTGAGCCAGAGCATGGCAGGCTGCTTGTGTGGTCTCCTCAAATAGTGTAAAGCAATTGGTCATAAGCCTCAGTCCTTACAACTACAATTTGTCGTTTGGACTGTGGTCACCCAGTGGTGACCAAGGCAGTGCTGCCCAACTCCTCTAAGCTGCTGGAGCTGCTGTTCTGCTTCCTTCTGGTGTCACCATGCTTGGCACTGGCCAGAGAAATTTGTGTGCCTGTGCTTATGACATCAGTGAAAGAATTATCACTTTGCTGTGTTCTTCACCTGGCTTTGTGGTCCACACCGCTGCTATAGAGATGGTTTTGGATGCAGGTGAGCACAGAGCTTTACCTCTCCCTGGTATTTCTCCTTGTAGGAGTTGCGAT
The DNA here is from genome assembly GCA_013398115.1 of Falcunculus frontatus. Taxonomy (NCBI): domain Eukaryota; kingdom Metazoa; phylum Chordata; class Aves; order Passeriformes; genus Falcunculus; species Falcunculus frontatus. Next base: position 1,027,072 of record VZRV01001536.1, on the reverse strand, counting down.
TTTTCTTTCATATCTCAGCCACTTCATAATGGAGAGGCTCGTGCAGGGAAATATTTGTCTCTGTGGCAACCCCATCTTCCCATATCACCCTGAACCTTTTCCTATTGCTGGATAACCCATTAGCAACATCCAAATAGATTAATAGCCTCTCTTTTATCCGTTTGTTGCTGGCACAGCACGAGACAGTTCCTGATACAAGCATTGTAATAGTCATTAGTCGCATGTTTCTCATTTTTCTCATTTACAGATTAGACAGAGTGGCAGAAGTTCTGTACAAAGTGTATGTTTTTGCTGATGGTTTTAAAAGCAGAAAAATCTTAATCTTTTCTTGCTTGATCTGCTCTTGCTTCTGTAAAATGAGGCTGATAATACCCTTTCATATCCCAAGGAAGTTGTGGAGGCAAATTTAAATCATGCCTCCTTGATCAACATCCAGTACAAGTAAGTAGATTGTTTGCAGTAAAGACTACGTGCTAAATAACAGGTATAAAAGGAAGAAGTGAATAATTACGCAAATATTTATTATCAAGTACATAATTTTTAAGGGGGGAAAAAGAAGGCATGTGTGCATAGAATTGAAGATTGTATCAAACTGCAAATGCACAAAGGGGCCAAGTGAAGGTGTCATAAGCAAATTTAATTCTTGCACTTAATAAGTTTTTATGCTTCATTTTGCAAAATTCAGGTACTTTATACTTTTGTGGAGGAGTTTGCTAGAAAGACTAACTTTATAAATTAGGTTTCTCACTGATGAAAGTCAGAAAGGAACTACTGTCTTTAAAAATAGCACTAGTAAATAATACACTTTGCTATTTTGGGGTTTACAAAGTGTTAATGAGATTTGTAGGAGCAATTGTTATTTTAAAAAATCACAGCAATTTATAGTTGCTAATTACTCTCTTGGCACTGCATGTATTTAAGATTAATTGGAATGTCTGTACTCAGTAATGAGGTCCCATGTAGTTTACAGTGACTGACAACATCTTCCTTTATCTGGAAAATTACCACACTGGAAAATTTGTAAACAGGGCAGTAGCTCTTGGCAATCAAATTTTCAAAGTCTTACTTGATACAGTAGCTACTGAGTTATGGTAAAAAGATCAGACAGTTCCAGCAGTTAATAATGACAATAAAAAAAAGTCCAAAGGAATTGTCATGAAGGTATAGCTTGCACTCAGAGAAATAGATGTTTGGCTCCTATGTAATCCAACTTAATATTCAGATAGAGACCGATTTCTCAGGATGATACAACATCATGAATTAAAACAGCAGCATTTCTCAGAGATATATTTTTATCACTATTTTGCTACTGTAAATTTAGTCATCGAAGGATGGATGCTGGAAAAGCAATCCTTTCATCTCCATCTTAAAAAACTGTGAATAAATAATGGTAGGTGTCAATGACAGAGAGGATTATGTTCTAGTGTGCTACAAGAATTTTTCTGAACTGCTTTGTTTGTGTGTACAAGTATGTGCGTGTTTGTGCATATGAATATTTCTTTGGCAGCTTGCCTATTTCTGCAATTTTCTTAAAAATGGGAACTTTGTGTCGTTCTTTCTTCGATGCATTTATGAGATGAGACTGATAAATAATCACTTACTACAGTCTTTTGTGTCAAATAAATGGGAAATGTCTGCTGGTAGTAGAATTCATTATTATTTGAATTAGAAATCTGGTCTTCCCAGCCACAGCCTCTTTTCTGGTGCTGGACACACAAAAAAATCCAACCACACAAAAAATACCACCCCAGACCCTCTAACCTTGTCACTTCTGCATTGCAAAACTGAAGCCACGCTTGGTAACTCTGGAAAAAAAAAAGTGTTTTCTGTAAGCTACTAATCTTATAGGAATCATCAGTTAACAAGAAGGTCTTTTTGCAAAAGGTATAAGGGTGCAAATTCTCACGTAGGGTTTGGAAAATTCAGACATCAGCCATTTATTTTGGTTGCTTCCCATTTCCATATATTATGCAGTCAGTCTGATTGTCCAATCAGTCAGAATTGTCTTGAGCATTTCTTAGATGAGCTCTTGAATAAAACCAACAAAATTGTAACATTAATGACCAACAGATATAGCAGTTTATTATCTGCATATTTTTAATTGTTTCAGTGTTTAATTTTATAATTTCTCACGGGCTCACCTCTCTGTTTAACAGCTGATTAGAACTGTTAGGACAGAAGTTACTGCAAAATTAGCAGATCTTCTATGAGCAGTACTTGCTTGGAGCACTGTGTATCCAAGCATGATTGTTGATGCTTGAATTTAATTTGGAATTGCATTTTAAATGGAAAAAGCATGGATATTTACACTGGTGTTTAATGGGACTGAATTAGTCTCAGAGCACAATTCTGTTCTATTGATTTTTTTCAGGGAATGGGGAAGAGACGACGTCCTGACTGTTCTGGTGATTAGTTACGCGTCTCCACAGCATTTAAAGCCAAACTGTGTGTAAAGCAATGTTTGCTGGTACACATTAGTTATGAGAGGTTCTGTCCAAAAGAGATAACAGCATGCAGGCTTCCTTCAGCTGCCCAATATCCCAGTGTGAGCCTGGACTGTGAGTGAATTACTGCTTCTCATTTCCAGGGCACCTCTGGGGCAGTTTGCACTTCAGGGGTTGTGAGCAGTCATTCCTTTCCCCAAAGCCTGGCTTTGCCCAGAGGGTGCAGAAAAGAGCAAAACTCCTCACATGCTTGTTTATAGCTCTGTGCATCTGGGCAAGGGCTAGGGAAAGTCTCTTTCTTGATTAACAACACTGTTTATTATGCACCAAAGGCTTCTTTCTCCTTGCTAGCAGCACTCCGACCTTGTTCAAGGGGCTCAGAAGGAGTGAAACCAGGGGTGCTGTGTGACTTTGTGCACAGTGGCTAAGTGTGGCCAGTGCTTTTACTTGCTGGCAGTTCCAGTTGCAGGCGGCCAGAGGAACCAGGGAAAGGGATGGTGTCCAAATAGGTTAGTCTTGTCACCCATTTTGTCACTGCGTAATCTTTGTTACCCAAATGGGTACATTTCTGTAAGCAGTAGCTTTTATCTGAATCATTTTGTGAGATAATTCCTGAGTGGTTGTGCAGTGTGAAACGACTGTTCATGCATCCTTTAAATGAAGTCTGGCAATGTTGCTGTCATTCTGTGTTGTGAAAGACCCATGGATTTTTAAAGACCAAGTATTTATTTTGATTTTTTAAAAATATCTTTCAAAAGAATTGAGTCCATTACAATCTCAGAATTATTGGTAAGGTCAAGTACTGCTAACCTAGACAGTCAAAAGTCACGAATCAAGCCCAGAAAAAGAATAAGATATCAGAATAAGATATTATTGCTATTATTTTGCCTTTAGATGCTTCAGATCTCTAGATGTCCTCTATAATAATGTCTATAATAATAAGGAATAAATCCTTGCATTTTGAGCAAGGTACAGTTCTTAAATGTTCTTCTGCTGCAATTATAGCAGAGCATATTGATATAATAAATTTAATAATATATATGATATATTAATAATGTAATAAATGTTTCAACTATTGATAAAGTATTGGTACAACTAAAGGTTACACAGGGTGTTAAGATAGGCAGACTTGCTGAAAAGAAAATGGAGTGAAGTTTCAAGAAGAGGGTACCTTATGACTGCTGAATCACATGGAACATGTGAGGTGAGTCAAGGAATGTCTCATTTTGTCTCAACAGTAGAGTTCTGTCCACATGAAACACCGACAGAAACGAGATATCAAAGAAATGCATAGATCAGACATCATACACTTTAATCCCACAAACAGCTCCAAGCCTCCAATGATCTGAAATGAAGCACTGAAATTAAAGGTTTACAAACATTCCTGTTGTCCTCGGTGTCTGGGTGAAGCCATTCAGGTCCAGAAGCCTTCCCTGCAAGCGCCAGAGTTTATTAGGAGAGCTGCCTGCTGTGCTGTTCCAGCACAGAAGGTGTTCCCAGATGAGCAGATAAGCAGTGCCAACAGGTCTGTTGAAGCTGCAATAAGGAAAGTTTCTGGTTGGTAATAATGAAATAATGGGATCATTAACTTAGGTGTTCATGCTTCTACCTAGAGACATTAGAAGGTCATTGGCAAGCTGCACTTCCTCCTTAAATTGTAAAATTTCTTGTCAATGGCTTTGTTTGAGTATTACCTCAAAGAAATGACCAGTTTCAAACTCAGATAAAAATCAAAACAAAAGGAGCAAAAACTCTTAAGGGAAGCTAATAATGTAGCACAGCCTTTGTCCTTCATCCTCTGAGGTTTATAAAGATTACCTCCTAGTGACTTTCTAGTAATAGGATTTTTTTAAAAATGTGGGTTTTTTTCACACAAGAAATGTCTGATTTTCAGGTCCAAGCCTGTGTCAATCATTTGTGGTTTATTAATCCTTGATTCTTACTGCTTCCTTCCCGGTCTCCAAGCTCTTGATTAAATTTTTGTCTAATTTTTATTTGGAGATGAATTGATACATTGTATTTTTGTACGTTCAAAATTACCAGCACTAGAGATATTGAGGGTTTGAGTTAATTTTGCAAAATACTGAAAGCTATGACTAATTTGGACTCTTGAATGATCTTAATCTGTTATTAGTTTCTTTAAGAGTTTTCATCTGACAATTTTCCCTCTGTAGCCTGTCAATTTCATTAGTATCCATCACCCACACATATCAAGCTGAGACAGGTCACTGCAAAATAATGAGATTTTCCTTTTATTTTGCTCAGGTACTCCTTCTCTTCACAGTTTATTTTAGTATTTTCTACAAATAGAACCTCTTTTCATACATAATGATTTTGAAAGATGAAGAGTAAAATTATTAATGTTATTTTAAAAAGATGTAGATTTGGGCATTTTATGTAAAATGATGATGCTTCATCTGTTGCTGCCTCCTTGGGGGTTCCCAGTCTATGGAAGATAATTTGAATCATGTGGAACTTCGACAGCTAAAGGCATTAGAGAAGAAAGTAATGTCACCCTTTCAGGCATTTCTTTTGAGAACTTTAAAGTGAGGAAATGAGTGAAAGATGTGTTCATTACCATTATGATTTTAAAGGAAAAAATTACTGGTTTTAGAGACTATAAGGAGAGATAAAGCCATGTTTGTGTAATATGTAGTACTTCCTAGTAATATGCAGTTGTTCAGATGCTCGTTTTTTTGATGTTACCTTGCGTATCTTTAGCCTTGCAAGAGTATTCTCTGGTAGTTTCAACCGGATGCAAGATTAAGTTACTGGTTGCTGTAGATCTTTTTGACCAATACAAGACAGCACATCCCAGAGCTGCATTTATGAGAAACAGTGGATGCCTTAATAATGTGAAGATTTTTAGTCCCATAAATGGATGCTGTATTGCTGTTCTGTGAACATCTTGTTGAAAACAAGAGGATTCTTCTTGCTACACTTTGACTTGATAGAAAAAGAAAAAGAAAAAGAAAAAGAAAAAGAAAAAGAAAAAGAAAAAGAAAAAGAAAAAGAAAAAGAAAAAGAAAAAGAAAAAGAAAAAGAAAAAGAAAAAGAAAAAGAAAAAGAAAAAGAAAAAGAAAAAGAAAAAGAAAATAAATGAAGCAGGAATCCCCAAATGAGCATTTGCTTCTTAAAGCAACCATCCAAGAAAAGACTCGTTGTCTGCTTTGTCTCTTCCAACATTTGAAATAAAATAAGTAGTCTGGCAACAATTGTGCTTGTTGCACTTCTAAAACAGATTTCACACTGACTGAAGGTCTTCTGCTTATATGAATAGCACCTAATTCATAGAATCACAGAATGCTTTGGGTTGGAAGGTACCTTAAACATCATCTAGTTCCAAAGCCTCCTGCCATGGGCCATTCACTAGATCAGGTTGCTCAGGGCCCCATCCAGCTTGGCCTTGAACACTTCCAGGAATGGAGCCTCCACAACTTCTCTGGGCAACCTGTTGCTGTGCCTCACCAACCTCATTGTAAAAAACTTCCGTATATCTAATCCAAATCTACCCACTTTCAGTTTAAAACCGCTACCCCCTGTCCTAACACAACGAGCACTGCTAAAAAGTCAGTCCCCATCTTTCTTATAGGTCCCCTTAAAGTACTGAACTGTTGCAATAAAGTCTCCCCAGAGCCTTCCATATAGACCATCTTTCAGCCAAACACTTAAATGCCTGTCTGACTTCTAAGTTACTGTTAAATCCAGGACATTCTTGAATTCCTCAATGAATGGTCTCAGTGATGAAATCTGCCAAATCCAGAGCGAGCAAGTCAGATAGCGTTTTTTTCTGAAAAGCATACATGCCAAAGTAGTGATCCCTAGTCTTTGATGGAAAATAACCAGCAAAACCAGTGATGCATTGCAGTAAGAAATATCTCTTGCTCTTCCAGTGAGACTCAGTTTTCTTTGTTTTAATCTCATGAAGTACACCAGAGGGGTTCCTGGGCTACATGCTTTTTAGCTGAGGACCTACCACCAAATGGCTTATGTGATTATACTATAAAGATTATACTTGTCACTGATGCCATGAGCAAATATTTCCACCCTAGATCAGGACAGTCCTTTCTCTGAGGATGCCTAATGCTGCTTTTCTGTGTCTGCATTTGCAAAAATGGATGTGCCTTCTGAGCATTGCCAGTCGAGCCATACCTCTTGCTGAGGCAAGTTGTTGGCAGCAGTCATTTTCTTCTCTGAGATGAGCTCCTATTCCTCCTGTCATTTACAGTTTTATATATGAGAGCACAGACAGTGTAGCCTCGAGGTCATTGAATTCTATCAAGTGTATTGTTTGACTGTGTGTGCTCTGGCAGAATTGGTAATTATCACATATTATTGTTCCACCATAGTAAGAGGCCTTAGAGTCATGAAGTACAGCTGAGCACAGCCAGTTTACATTAAAACTAGGTTTGAGCAATTAAAAATTGCCCACTCTTTCCTCCCTAGTTGAAAACATGCTGTAGGAGTGCTGCTGAAGTGTATTAAGCCAATGCATTAAAGTAACTCTAAGTGTCTCCATTCTAGAATAATTTTACTGTTCACAGACACCATGTAATTTTTATGTAAACTACCTATTAAAACCTAAGCTATTCATCAGCATAGAGGTGGTGTACTAGCTACATTCCCTAAGAAGATCAGTAATACTTTTTTTTTAACTTTAAAGCTGAAAAGTAAGTTATAAAACCTATGTTTGTTGCTAATTTATGATGTTTTCTAAGAAGAATCTAGGATTCTATGAATCTTTTTCATGTGGAATAAGTAACTGTCACATTAAATTATAATGGCTAGGGCAAAAGTAGTGATAATTGATAGGAATTCAGATGTACATTAGTGTATTCTAAAGGAATGCCAGAAGTCCATGAATTATGTAACAAACAAGAAACTAATAATAATTGGTAAAAACCTTTAGAGACAGAAAGGAGACAGTGAGTTTAATTCTATGTTTTCGTTCTCACACCTGGCTTGGTCTTTCAGACGCACCATATAAACCTCTATGAAAACATTTTGCATGTAACTATTTACTTTTCTGGCAAATACTGCCAGTTTCTACAATGCTCCAGCATTTTTTTTATACCATTCCCACGACATCTGGGTTACACGTGTGATAGGCACTTTTTTTGGGCTTGTGTATATGTATATGTGTGTATATATTGATAGATATCCGTGGGCATCTATCTGTACGTAGAAACATATATACATTTACCTGTGTAGAGATGTATATGAATGTGTCATATTATCTGTGAACATAAGAAAAATTTTAAAAGAGGATATTGTCTCCCTTAACACAGATACCTCACGTTGTGCAGAGAAGCTATTTTGCAGGCCAGAAGCTCAGACAAGGAAGCTGCAGAACAGATCAGTCAGGAACTACAGATGACCACTCAAATGCCAGTGTTAAAGACATGTGGCACTGATTTTTTTTTTTGTGTTGTATAAAGTATGCCTTTGTACCTATAACCTCTATGATTTATTTTTTTTTGCTGAATTGGAAGTGATAATCGATGGACTTTGTGGAAGAAATGGTGGCAGTCTTGCTTGCGGTAACGGCAATTATATGAAAAAAATGTTTAAAATTGTTTATCCAAGTAACATATTTTTTCAGTATTTCTCCAGTTATTTTTAATTTAAATCTGCTGCAGAACTGAAGATCAAAAAATCTAAATAATTTGAAAAATATCATAGTTAGATGTTATTCAGTAGCAGAAAATAAAACGGCAGGGTAAAACTGTGCCTGAATGCAGAGCAGTGACATTTCTCATCTGTAGCGCATGGAGCATATCTTGTAATGGTTTAAACAAAGAGTGCAACTAATAGGAAAAGAACTTGCTGCTGAAAAAACATCAAGACAAAGTATTTTAAAACAATAACAAACAAAACACCTCATAGTAATAAATGTTGATGAAAACAGAATTAAAATTATAAATACGTCATTCTTAGAATTCCTTTCCCAGAATAAAGCAGTTTAATTGGGTTCTAATGTAAGAACTACTGATATAAATATAACTGAAATAATTAAATTCAATATAGTTAATCCTGGAGATAAAGCACAGAGTCTCTGAAAACCTCACTTCTGAATACATTAGCTTGGCTTATGGTTCTCACTAGCATGGGGGAGACTTAGGAAGTGAATTTTTAATAGAGTTGTGTTGCTGTAGTGAAGCAGTGAAAGGGTGCTCAGGGCTGTGCAGCTTCGGCACAGAGCAGGGGTCACTAAGCAGTGGCTCCAGCTGGAAGAGTTTTGCTGTAAAGACAGGTTTAGGGCTCAAGGTGGGATGCTGCTGACCACCGCTCCTCAGGGCTCCTGCACCATCCAGCTCTGCTCCACTACAGCAAATGAAGACACTTCCAGTATACATTCCCTGTGCTCTGAGACTTCTGGAAATGAAAGTCTGGGGCTCACATGCTGGCTGACATGGTAGGTTCCAGAGGCTTCTGTTCGGATGGATTTCTTAAGTGGACGTGGTTGGCACTGGAGAAAAGACAAGCAGTTGGAGTTGAATGTGCAGAGTTGCTCCCATTCCTTGTTTAAACAGAAACAGAAAAATCTTTGAGGATTTTTACCTTTATCTTTGAGGGAATGCTGTGGCTGTCAGTAGCCTGACTTTTCCTCATCATCCTCTGCTCTCTTTTGGTGATGGCAGCACTTTGTATGAATCCACTGCAGTAACTCGGTCTCTGACAGGATGCTGAGGGCTGTGGTGCTGTACTGAGTGAGTCACCAGATTACGTACTAGAAGACTTGGGGCACTTTGGGAGAGAGGACTTCCAGATCTGGTCACTCCATGGGTGCAATACACCCAATTTGTCAGAACCTTGCTCTTCCAGAGCTCCAGCAGGGTGCTCCTGTCCCTGGATACTGTTGACAAGCTAAAGAACTTGCACACACACCTGGCAGTCTCAAAGCAGACCTCAGCAAGATGAGGGAGAAGCAGGCAGTGACCACAGCAAAAGTATATGAAAGGGAAAAATGTGCCTTCGCTGTACTGTTTCATGTGTTCTTCCTTCAAGTTTTTTTTTTAATAGATTTTCACCTCCTCTCTCCCATACTTCAAGTATAAGTTATTACTGACGAAGAGAGCAAGTAATCCTTTTGGATATTCACCAATGTTTGTAATCACTTGATGCCAGAATTTTAATGTGTCAGGTTGGCAGAATCTATAGATTTAAATATTGGATTTTGAGTGTGTGTCTTCAACACGTTGCTTTTTCCTCTGTGTATGTGTGTGTGTGTGTGTGTGTGTGTGTGTGCGTTTGTTCATCACTTATGGAAGAGTGTTTAAAAATAAACATTTCTGTGTCTCAGCTACACATATGGAATTGGCTGTAAAAGACCTTTCTTTTAAAACAACAATCTTTGCTCTCTATGGAAAGAAGAGACCTCTATTAGAAGAACCTCATCTTAGTCTCTTCTTATTGTCTTAATTGAGCCTTTGAATTGTAGTCAGTAAAAGCTCACAGCAAATACAGTATCCAATCAGATGTATATTTTTAAATTAATCTACATTTGAATACCTTCCCTGATTTCCCACCAGCACCTGCAAAGGGAAAAAAAAAAGGGAAAAAAAAAAGGACAAATGTTTGAAAAGAAGAGGAATACATTTGCAAGTTTAATTTCCCTAGGGAGAAGTCAGCTTTTCAGAGCAACTTTGATATGTTTCTTTCTTCTTTGTGTAACCTGTAGTTTAATTTTGGTTCTCATTTTTGCATTGACATTTGCATGATAAAAGAGGTTCCACTTTTCTTTTAAGGATTATTCCAGAAAGTCAAAATTATTCATAGGAGAAAACCATTAATAAAATGAAAATTTAAAAACTGTCTCCTTTTTCAGTAATTTGTATGTACAATCCACTACAACTGCCAGTGCTTTTACTGATCTGATCAGACAGCTATGTCTGATCATCCCTGGAGATGTTCAAGGCCAGGTTGGATGGGGCCCTGAGCAACCTGGTCTAGTGGGGGACCTCCCTGCCCCTGGTAGGCTGGTTGGAAATAAGTGGTCTTTGAAGTGCCTTCCATCCCAAGCCTCTCTATAATTCTTTGATTCTACTACCATGTTTTTTGGAAGGTTGCATGAAACATTGTTGCACTGCTGTTTTCATAGTGATTCTGCGAGTCTTCATTTTTAATAGAATCAGGCATCCCAAAGACAAAATTTTTGATCTTCTATGTCGAAGATATTTTCAGCATATTTTCTCAGACTAAAGCAGATATTTGGGCTGCTCAGCATCCCATCTAAAGTCTTGCTTCATGCCATCCGTCCTGCAGCTGAGTTGTTTGTGAAACTGGGATTGAAGTGACATAGAAAATCCTGGGAGCAGAGCAGAAAATTTCTATGATCTGTATTTATTAGAGCCAGAGGCCTGTGGTTTATTTGCTGCTCAGTCATGTTTTACACAGGGATTTCCTAATTTGCCCTTGACCACCGAGAAAACAAAAGCAGCATGACCAAGTAAATTGTATACATCTCTGTATCTATGCATCTATACCTGAGATGAGATGTTTGCTGATCACACAAACATCTGTGCTACTCTTCCCTGTGGTTTACCTGTCATGTAGAGATATGTGGAGCTTAGTCTGGCTAACATATTTTTGTATTTTTATGTGATGCCTGCCTCTGCCCCTCCTGCTGGGTTTCTCAGCCTGATCAAATGCAATAGGAAGATTGTGAGGCAACACAGAAAACTGCAGAAACCCCCTCAGTTTATGTTATACCTCGGGAAGCAGGATTACAAAGAAATTTCTGTTTGTCCAGAGCTAGGAATCTAACATTTACTTACTAAAACTTCTTCCTATGCTATGTATTCCAGGGCATTACGTACTACATTCAAAAATAGATGTAGTGTTCAGGTGCACAGATATATATGTACATATATGTGTCTTCTGCCACCAGCTATCACCTGCACACCCTTGCTGTGCTTGGAGTAGCTCCAGCTTGCATGTGACCTTTTGAAGGAGATGGCATATATGAGGCTATTCACAAAACCAGCTTCATCTGGACTGCTGGCCCATTGTGTCCTTTGCTTGTCAGCATTAAGTGTTATCCAGCTTTATTCAGCATTGCTCAGCCCCATACTGGGTCCTAGCTTCTATCCTAATTATCAACTAAAATATTCTATCAACCTCTATTACATGCTGATTAGCATCCTCACCTGCAGTAATACGAATTTTATAAAGGATAATTCTCTGTGTGTTACGTGTTATTGTGTTGCAAGAAGTTTGAATCCTATCTGTTTACACTCTTACGTGGTATGAAAAACACACAGCGAGTGTGTGAGAAAGAGACAGGGAGAGGAAAATATATTTAGTGGAAAATGTGAAAGTAATTCCTGCAAAAGGGGAGCCAGCTGATATCCTTCTTGGTCAAGCTCATATTTAAGTTTTGGTCTTTGACTTCAGAGTTTTTAGTTTTTTTCTCTTGAGTTCAAAATTCTAAGCTCTTCCTCAGTTTAAAAATTTTAAGTGCACATTATCTCTAGCTGTGGGAGGGCTTCAAATATCATAAGAGAGATCTTGGTCAGGGGCTGAGAGTAAAGGGCAGGTAGATTCAAAGTAACATGAGATATCTGATGGTATTTCTGTAATTTTTTTTTTTTTTTTTGCCATTACTAATCAAGTTTGACTGTCGTGTGCAAAGATTTTTGTTTCTGTTCTCTATTCAGTTGTATTCCATGAAATCCTTTCCCCAAGTTTTGTGCGTGGACATTCATAAGCACTGTCTGCTTGAGATTCGAAAGCAGCCCCCAAGTATCCTGATGTTTCAACCATAGAGGTGAAGATCTTGTCCTTAGTGGGGACTGCTGCAAAGAAATCATGTTCTTCAATGAACCTTGTGTTCTCTGGAAATCCCTTGTGTCAGTGTTTTGCTGAAAAGCAGTGAAACTTAGTGAGCTTTCCTTGGTCATTAAGACAAAAAAAAAAAAAAAAAAAAAGTGTTTTNAAAAAAAAAAAAAAAAAAAAAAGATGGTTTGTTTTCACAAAGAGGAATCCTTATGTTTTTAATTTTAGAAATCAGCCTGTGTTATCTTAGATACCTGTATGCAATAGCAGATGAAACTCCTCTTACAGGAAAAGGTTTGGTGCAGACAAAACATTGCCTGTAGGGATTCATTCTGGGTGATGCAAGTCATGTAAAAGTTGCTCCCAAACACCCTTGCAGCCTCTTCAGAAAAGGAAAATGTACTTGGTGTTTGTCAGCAGCTAACATCAAGGAGTGCTCTTGGAGACTGCATGAATGTACACCTCACTGCTCTGGGGCACCAGGTTCCCCCTTTGGATCAAGTCCTAAGCACAGCTCCGAGAGAAAAAGGGTAACTTGCACTCCTGACTGCCAGGCCAGCTCGAGAATAAAGGAGAGAATTCACACTGTACAAGAACTGAAATATTAGTTGAAGCCAGAGACGTCCACAGACCCTGGAAACACTGGCCTCACCTGTTGTGTCTCCTCAAGAAGGTCAGGGTCAGAGCTACAGACGATGTCCTTGATGGCCCTGATTGCATCAAATGCTATTGGTGTGCTACTTTGAAAGCAGATGCTTCTTATTCTCTGGGCTTTTTCTTTGTGTGGGGAGTGTTGTTGTTCAGCTGGGGTTTTTATTTTCCTGATGACTGTCAAGCCATTAAGGATGATGATTTTGTGTTATTCTTCAGTCTATCCTTCTGTGCTGCTATCCTGTGCAATAGCAAATCACCTTGGGCAAAGGACCTTGCTTCTTTGTCAACAGAGTCTGTACTTCCACAGCACTGATCACAAAAACCTTTTCCACTGTAAATTTCGCATACATCCTAGGAGACACTAGGTATGTGCAAAAATTTTATCTGTTGAAAACATACAAAATTTTTAAAGAAACTGGTGTAATCCTGAAAGAAGTAGGTTGTTGCACTAAGTATTTATCACACTTAAGTTGCTTTTCCTATTTTTTAATGGTTTTTTCCTATATGAAATATAGTCCAAATGTTTCTTGTTTGTTTGGAAATTGAACAATAAAATGTTTATTGCTCACACATTTCTTCACTTTCTGTTTACTGGATCATTACTGGTTAGTTTTTCTATTATGTCCTTATTACTTATAATGGTAGAATGTCAGGATTTTTTGTATAGTTGTATTATCCCACGTTTTAAGTTCAAAATTGACTGCATCACCAACAGTTATAAAATAGAATGACCAGGATGTAGAAAAAGCTAATCTTAGGTAGAAATCTTAGCATGTAATTTTAAATTCCCATTTTCATTGCTGCATTTTTTTAATCTCCTCACTGATATATGTATGTACACCCACAAAACCAAAACCAAGGCTTACTAATAGGATCACAAGAAACACTTAATCTTATTAAGAACAATTTGATATTCTGGTGTGATCTTCAGTTCTTCTAAATTATCCTCCAGCCTAAAGCCTTTCTCTTCATTCTTTACTGTAATAAAAACAATAAATACATATCTTCCACAGCTTTTCAAATGTTTTAATCCACAATACCTTACCTGATAAATGCAATGGAAGTCAAATCAGCTGCAGTCATTCCTGATTTCTTTTTACTTTTCCTGTTTGTATTTTGAAACAATTGTCTGTTTTACCATCATAAACAAGAAACCTCATTTATATGTATAAATACAAATATAATTTGATTTAATTTAGTGTCATTATTAATCAGAAAATGGCTTGTAAATTTTGCTATATGACACTATGTCATGATTTTTCTCTCACCTACCCTCCCCTTAAACAAGACCTTTCTTTTATAAAAATAAGATACTTTTCTACCAGATAGGAAAACAGTATATTATTGATAAAATAAATTACTAAAGAAAGAAAGGTAATATGTTCATATGAATAATGAAACTATCTGGTGTCAGAAGACATTAACAAAAATGCTGTTGCAGGGCTAAAAGTGTGATGCTTCAATCTGTAAAACTGAAGTAGGACTAGGATTCAATTTTTGTAGGTGGTAGTTTATTTCCTGATAATGGGCCTGTTGCAATTTCACACACATTCCCTTGATGTTCAGTCACTATCTGGTCTTACAGGGAAAAAAAATGCACTTGGATAGTGCTTTTGTTTTCATGATGCTGCTTCAGTAAGGAAGAAAAGCAAAGTAGTCCCCACTCTGAAGCAGAAAATTTTGGGAGTTCCCGGTGCATCATGTCACTGTGAAGAGGAGGTAAATAAAGAAAGATGTAGATTTAGATGGAAGTCCAAGCCCAGATGGGGTGGAGGCACAACACCAGGAAACTAAAAAGTACCATAGTGACATCTTCAATATTAAGTATTTCTGCTTGAGGCTATTTGTTTGGTAGTTTCTGTTTATCTAATTATTTCTTTATTTTGCAAATAAACCCATCCCACTTCACATGCAGACAGACAAAAGCATTCAAAGGGAGTACGGTTTTTCTGCTACAGGTAATTTTGAAAAAGAAATTGTGTTTGGCCATAATAAATGTGCTAAAACACTAGAAACAAGTACATTGCTTGGCTTTGAAAGAACTGCAGGCTAACTAGTGACATTAAGCAACTCTTCACATGATGCATCCATTCCCTGCCGATCGTGAGCAAAGGAACATGCTGAGAATGAGATTTTCCTTTATTTTGTTCACTTAGCAGGTGGATGATTAGGTTAATTTGATTTAATGATGCATTACAGCACAGATATTCTTCCTTGCAGTCATGAGCAGCTTCCCTTTATGAAGGAGATATCTTTGTATGGTCTGCTGGACAAAATGCAAAGCAGTGCCTTCCCAAAGCCATCACACACAATTTTCTCAATGCTTAGGGCTTTCAGATCAAAATTCAACAGTACATTTGTGTTTGATCACGTAGGGGTAGAATCTTTCTGGTTGAATAAGTGAAAGTTTTTATGCTTAGATGCATTTGAGCAAAAGCCTCTGTGCTTTCACTGAGAGATTACATTGTGTGCAAAAGCTCCTGTCTGTCCATGGGGTGTGACTGGGAAATGTCAGTTCAAGGCAGCAAGGGCCTAATGCATCAGTTAGTTAACATTTGGCTAAGGCTTTTTAAATGACCGAAAATACCAGTTATGTAAGCGGCATGGCAATGTGTTAATTGGTTCCAAGGTGTTGACCATTTTCATCCAGCTTGGAAAAGCAACTGAATAGCCCCACTAAAACTGATTACATTTCGGCACTTTTTCTGCTGTTGGGTTATTGTAAATAAAAGCTGTAGTTCAATTTATTTTCATAAAACTACTTATGATGATCATATCCAGACCTGATGTTTGAACCATCTTAATTTGAATTATTTCTAGAAAGTTCCAGTTAAATGGTTCAGACATAAATATCTGTAAGTAAAGAAGTTGTAAAATAATTTATTCCAATAAAATGTTAAGTTCTCATATGCAAAAAAGCCATTAGGGAACGCTATGGCTGTTCTACTTGTCTTCCAGTGTTGGTTTTGTGACTTTTTTTTAAAAAAGATCATGAAATTTAAAGCACTGTGGAAAACATTGAAGTACTTGTCAGAAAGAAGATTGTGTTTACTAGAATTTTGTTAATTATTTCTAAGGTTTTGGGGGTTTTTTTTAGTTCATTTACACAATTAAGGATTTACTGGACCCTACTGGTGATGTTGGGACATATTCTATGATTCTGTGAATGAATGAGGGTGAAGAGGTGGGAAGACACAACTGCATGATTTCTCCTGCACAAGGTGCAGCCAGTGGGCCTCTAATGTCTCTGGTCCTTTTCGTGCCTATATCAGTTCTGCCTTTGCTGCGACTACTCCATCTCAGGTTTGAAAGGAAAACTTTCCTCATAAAGCCTGCTTTGTATATCTCTGAAACAAATCTGAGCTGCCTTTGTGAAAAGGAGGTGATTTTTTTCATACGGCTTCTCTCTGTGATTATTCCAGCCCAATGTGACAAATTGTTTCTGCGTAGCCGTAACTTTTCAGGATAAACAGTCCTGGAATGGACTCATGGTCTTTAGATTCTGACATGAACAAGCCTAAGGATTGCCTGTTATAAAAGGAACAATTCAGCATTGCCTTTCCAAAACTCAATTTGATCTAACTGAGCTTTAAACTGTAAAAAATATTCACTGGACAGAGAAGATAGATAAGCAGGTAGTTCACGTTCTGCATGTGTCTGTATCAAATTCCAAAGTTATAAGCCCTCTAAATAGGCTGTCTGGAAGAAAAAGAGGTGAAAACTCTGAGTAATTGATAGGATTAAGCTGAAAATCTGCAACTTTAGGAAAGGCTTCAACCCTGTCCCATCTGTATGGAGAAAATACTGCTTGTAAAACATACCTTTCAAGAAACAAAAAGGAAAAAAGGAGCAAAACTTTTTTCCCCTATATTTTAGTGACATAAGACTTTAACATTTCCTTTATTTTTTGTTCATATATATATGTGTTTTCTCAGTAAGTCAGTCAGTCATTGCATTGGTCATTATAATCTTTTGTTAGTAAAGCAGCCAGAAATTTCTGGTAGCAGTGAGATGGAAAGAGATTGTGTTGAGACCCTTCATGTCCTTGAACTGAACCATGATTTGGTGCTGAGTCTCTGGGCCCAGATCTTGAACTCCTTGTTGTAGCAGTTAGTTAGTCAGCTTTAAAACAGCTAACCCGAGAACAGAAAATATTGCAATAATGACAGTGTTCATGAAACTGGAAGATACCCTGACACTGGCTGAGCCCCAGCTTTCAGATTGATCATTATATTGCTCCATTTTAATGAACAGTTATATTACAGTTAATGTGCTGATCATATACATGTTAACATGTATATTTGCTTGCTTTGTTTTTAAATAAAATCCCTTCAAAGCATGCAGAGCTACTTTATTCAATTACCTTTCAGTATCACATATGAACTCAGAGGCTGTGGGTGACCCCATATCACAGCTTTAGGAGTTGCTTTCCTATTCTTCTGGATAAATCTCCAGGTCCTTCACAGGGGCTGTGAAACTCATTTATATAAAAGCTGAATGTTTTCTGTAGAATGTATCCTTCACAGGACAAAATGTGAATGTTGCACCCTGGTATTTCTGAGACTTAACAGACTTAATAGAAGGTTATGTTCTTTACTTCTCTCTAGCATTAATTTATGCAACATTTTAAACCTTCCTTTAAGTGACAAAACCATAGGAAAATGATGTAGGGTTGGCTTGACTTGTTTGTTGGGTTTTTTCTAGCTCATCTTCTAAAAAAAAAAATGTATGAGGCATCCAGCTGCTGGACCAGAGACCAAGATCTGCCTGCCTGTATTCATTTAGTTTGCTGTCAGTCCTGCTTAATCCTGTTTTCTTTGTTGTAATCTCTGTTCAGGCGAGAAAGTCTTAGTGTGGACTGCAACCCTAATGTCTCTACTATAGAAATAAATATTGCAAGAATAGCCAATAAATTAACTTGGGGCAGAGAGAAAAAGAGAAACATTTCCAAGAAGTGCTGGAGTGTCCAGAGAGTTTATATTATGCTTTCTTTGCCTTCTTTCCTTTGACTGCTTAGAACAATTCTTATTTTGCATCCATTTGGTTGGAATGGTCATACGGAAAGAGACAAGCTATGATAGATGGAGCTGTCGTAAGTCCTGCTGAGCTGGATGTTTAACTCTTGAGCCAGTGGATTTTATTTGCTAGCAGCTGTACTGTGGGAAGTTAGAGCTGCCTTCACCTCCTCTTTTCAAGCTAATAAAGCAGAGTATAGGGGAGAAATCTATACAGATTTGGAAGTAATTTAGAAGGCACTTATCACTTCTGCATAGGCTAAGCATATCAGACAGATGATTTCACAAAGTTTCTGTCCTCAGAGATTTTCAGTCAAAAAAAGAATAGTGCCCTTCTAAACTGACATGGATCAAAAATTAATCCATGATAGTATCACATATTATTAGGTGAAACACAGAGACCGAGTCTTAAGACTATGAGTACTTTAATGAAATGGAAAAAGCAGTGTCATGAAAAGACAAAACAATAGTACTTTCTGGTTGATGGATCCTTTCCTAGTTCTTCCTTCTAAACCCTATCACTTTGACATTTCAAATTAAAACACTAGGTGCTTTACTTTCAGATACCTTGTTTCAGTCCCCTCTTGTTTCTGGGGAAGCTGCATTTGTGTAATCTGTAAGTCTTCAGAGTTTAATTTTGTTGGAAATGTCATGACTCTTTCTTCCATAATGAAAAGTGAGAAGATTTTTGTGTATTTGCTTCTGGAGCACTTTGCCTAGATTCCTATATCCACAGCAACTTCCTTTTTTTTTTTTTTTTTTAATTAAAAATATATAGACCAATAAAGTCGTTGCTTGTAATGTAGAATTGAATAATTGTAAATAAAAAATATTAAGGTGGTTCCTTCCACTGCTTTGATAATTTTTGAAACCTGGGATGTGTGGATCTTCAAAGCTGTGTTAGGTTGCCATAACCTCATTTTATTCATGATGAGAGTTGAAGTCAGTGTCCTGTAGTTGGCTGTGTGAGGAAGGTACCAAGGAATGGATATGATTTTCAGAGCACCTTCAGCTTGAATGTATTCCAGGGAGCTTCTCTAGGTCCTAGATTTTGGGTTCTGATCCTAATTAATACTATTTAAAGGGCCACACAAAACTGGCTGGTGTCAGTGGTGGGGATGGGTTAGTGCTGATACCTCCCCTCCCCTTGCCCCTGACACCAGCATTTTCTACTCCTTCCTTTTCCCCTGATCAGCAGATAAATCCTTTAGCTTTCATTTTGCTTGGCCTAAACAAACATGCCAGTCTACTGGTCTCCTCTCACTCTGTGCTTCCAGTCTTCCCTGAGCAGTCCCATAAATCTTCTTTGCCTGTGCTCCGGTTTCTGAGCTTGGGTGGTCAGAGCTGAACATGTGTGACCTGACCAGTGCTCTCCATCACAGCCTCCCTATTTCTTTGGAAATTCCCTCCAATGGATCATAGCTGCCTTTTCCTTTCTTCACTAGTAGTTCTGAATCATTCCAAAATATGCTACCATGTCTGGTCCTGCTTCAATCCAGGCCTTTTCAAGTCATTTTATAGCATGCAAAATTTGTCATTTAAAGTGAAATACTTCTGGAGGATTGGATTTCATCTGTTACTAAAAATTCAGTTCCTTTACACCACTTATTCTTTGTGATTCTATTTTTTTAAAGATATGTCTACTTCTGGTGTGTCCCAGAGAGTAAATTTTTGCTAGGTCATAACTACTTTTTGTGCCAGAATAGCTATTTATAGGTGACACTACTCATTATAATCTTTGGTATCCCTGCTAAGCTTCTATATTGTGTTATTTTGTAGCAACAGGATAAAACTGTCCATGGAAAAAGGCTGATAGAGTGTCTTTGTACTTCATGAGGACAGAAACAGAAATGAATTCTTGCAACCTCCTGGGGTCTGGCCTATACCTGATAAAGCGGAAGGTGATGGAATTTCTTGGCATCCTGTTTCAGTGTTATGTGCCATAGGACTACTCACTCCAGCAGTACCAAACCCCCCTTCTGACTGTCACCATGATATGTTCTTAATCAATAAAAATTTTATACACAACTGATAGGATTTTGCTATATCAAATATCTTCCTGGGAACCAGCTTCCTGTGATAAGGATGTTTTCTATGAAGTCTAGACCAGGCTGGTATGGCATATGCTATTCAAAGTGAAGATCTTTCTATCTAAAATTTGAAATGTATGTATATTGTCAGCTAAAATAATAAACAAGCAAACAAAAAACCTTTCGTCTCTAAGTCACCAATATGTGATGAACCATTCACTGAATTATGAATATGGTCATACAAATGCGTTGTGTGTAAAAGTGCCCGGAAGTGAATGAGGTGCATCTGTAGTTTATGACAGCCTAAAAGCAGAGCTTTAAACCACCTGTGAATTAAATAACATGTGAGCAACACAGCCTAGATTGGAAAAAGTAGCACAAGTCTAGACCTAGACCTCAAAATATACCATAAAGATATTATTTTGTCTGAAAGTGGGGTTTATTAGTTTTGAAACTCTTAGTTTAAGAGAGAATCTTATTTCCCTTGGATCCAATTCATTTCTGTTCTCTGAATAAGAAACAAGAATTGGGTGTCTGAAACAATTGCTGTTGTGGCAGCCACAAATTACACTGTGGTGCTGCTAATTCCTTGTGGAGCACAATGTATTTACAACCTCCTTTTCTTATTGATTCTTTCTGTTAGTCTGCACTCAGCACTACAATAGAGATACAGAATTTCCAATGTAATTTCTAGCAAAATTATTATTATTATTATTGCTGTTGTTGCTATCATTATTATTATTACTATGTTGCCTTTGAAGATGCAATATTGCCAGAAGAAATTGAAATAATTGCGGTTTTAATCTATGGGTAATAATCTGTTTTCTTCAGTAACCTTTTTTTTTGTGAAGTTTAAAGCAGCTATCTGTGGCCGAGAAAATCCCAGTGTTCTTTCTGCCTTTATCCTGAGTGACTTTGGTTTACACACACTTTAAACTATTACCTTATGTGCCCCTCTACCATCACTGGATCTTTGGAAGCAATGTGGTACTTGGCCACAGAATTACATAATAAAATAAAAAAAGAAATTTCAGATTACAGTGGAAAAGTCCAAGTAATTCAGTTTATAGACAGTCATCAAATGACCTCCCTATTCAAGCCCTCAGGTTTTCATGAGCCAATATTTAGGCCAAAAAGCCTCCCTCTACGTGTATTTATGCAGATGAACTAGGTTCCTTCCTACCCAATTGTCTTAGGTTCCAATGTAAGATGTAACCAAAAGTATGTATTCTATCACCATCTGTTGAAACCAGGTGGGGCAGTGTTCTTTATCTCTTCCGTGACACATCCCTGATTAATCCCTCTGGGAGATATCTTCTGTTAATGGACTATCAAGCCTCACTGCATGACTCATAAAATTACATCATCTCATTGTGAGATGCTCCGCCCAGGGGGAGGAACCAAGCATTCCTACCTGGATATAATCTGAGGTTTGGAACACCAAAGCCAGCCTTCCCTACTGGATTCCCAGAGAACAAGAGCTACATAACCACCACTGGACCTTCAGAGGAAGACCAGACCCTTCCACAGGATCACCACTTCGACAGAACCACATCTATCACTTCAGGACGACTGCAGCCACCCTTTAATCAGGCTGCTACCACCATCCTGACCAACAAGGTGTCAGGTGGTATCCTGACTCTGTCAGTGTTTTTGTACTATTGCATTTATTTTTAATTTTCCTATTAAATTGTAGTTCTGATTTTGAGTCTCTCACTGGTTTGCTTTCAAACTAGTACACCAATTTTTATATGCTACTTGTATTTCTACATGTGAGTGCTTTTCCTTTTTCCTTTTGGTTTTTGCATAAATTGCAAGAGTATTGAATCACAAAAAGGACGCAAGGAGCAAAGGCCAGTAACAAAAGCATAAGTCCTCAGTCCATCTCAGTCTGTGATAATGTATTCTCTACACAGTACTTTGACTTTTTTTTTTTTTTTTTTTTTTTGTTAAATTAGCTATCTTAAGAACCTGGGGTTTTTTAGTTTTCCTTTCTTTAGTTTTCCTTAAGAGTCTGCAACACTACAAAAAGCATTTCACTGCTTCATTTCTGTTTCACTCCTCTTTCTCACCCAGTAGTTTGTAAACGCTTTCAAGTTCTGGAAAGTACTGCCACCTTCCCACATGCACAGATTGGGTAAATACACTCTTTTTGAAGGACTGACATTTTACTTAGAATTTGCATTACATAATAAATTTATTATAAATATCTAGCCTTTGGTTTCTGATCATTGATATCACCTCCTCACTTTCTATACTGCATGACACAGATCCCTCTAAATAATTTTTTTCCACATTTATCTATTTGTGGTCTATTATTGTTTATTTTTGAAAGATAGACTAGTATTTTACTCTAGAATCCTTCTTCTTCAAGGAGACATCTTTTTGACTGACACACCCCTCAATTTCTTTCCCATCTCTTCGTGTTACTTCTTTTTCTGCACTTTTTTTCTTCCCCTGCCTTTCTTCCTATCTGTTTTTCACTCCTATGCTAGCGGAGGAAGGACATCACTTGTCAGTCCCACTCTGCCATGCAGGAGCCATATCCTCTACCTGATTTGCATTCCCTCGGCATCTCTGTCTTTTTCTTCTTCCTTCAGTGTTGCATTTCTTCTAGACCGAGACTAACAGTCCCAATCTCCCTCTTAGGATCTTTTGTTCCCTTCTCACTTTCTCTCCCTTATATTGTGTCCTTCTAAGCTATTCCCAGCTCTCCAGCTGCACGTAAATCCATTCCCTATGCTGCAATTTGAAACATCTTCTAGCTTGACACCTTACCTGAACTTTATTGCTGATAACAAACTATCTCTTCTAGATCATTAGTGAACACATGAAATGTTACAGAGACAAATTACATTACATGCACTCGGCAAGAAAGGTACTTTGGGAGGATTGTACATTTTATTACATTCTTTTTTGCTGTTGAAGATCTGGAAGAAAGAAAATTAAGTACAATTTTACAACACGGCAGTAAGTCAAAGAAGGCAGCATTAAAAGCTTAAATTTGGAAGAGTCTGCTAACGATTCTACTTCCATCTTGTTTCCAAAACTATTAGGAAGCGTCCTCTATGTAAAAAATTTTTGAGCGTGGACAAATAAAGGTGTGCACAAAACACCATGCAAAACTCAGCAGCACAGTGAGTTCATGAAGAGACAGAAGAGAGAAGAAGTTAATGTGCTCGCAAATTAATTTTGAGTACCTTTTTGCTAATGGCTTATGTCAGTAAGGCAATTTTATGAAGGGGTGAGCAAGTATTGGAGAACATGAAAAAGTGAGTCTGTGCTTGGCAGGATATACAGTTATCAAGGTCCGTATAGCTTCAAGATGGACTTTTTTAATCAGTGAGCATGGGAAGTAAGGGAGGTTTTTATGATTGGACTTGCTTTCCCAGAATTATCTATAGTGATGTCTCTCCCCTGTTCACCTCTCTCTGTATCCCTTTTCAATTTTGTTTTCTCCTTTGTCATTTTTTTTGGTGCACTTCTCTGCTACTGCTCCATTCTTATGCTTGCTAATGACCTTTTCTTCTGCTCTAGCCCTCTTTCTGTCATATCCCATCAGCCTTCCACTACCTCAATTCATCTTCCTTTGCCCTGGTATTATTTCTCATTTATTTGTCTCCTCTTCTAATTTGATTCTGTTACTATGAAGAGTCAGAGCACAAGTGAGTGGAATAGAAGTGACACTGCTGCTCTTCCTCTTCACAATTATTTTTTTCCTTCCTCCTCACTTTCCCACCTACCTGTACTTTTAATACAGCCTTATCTTTCTCAATTGAAGCTATTAAAAATATGGTTTTGCACACTTAGGGTCAAACCTTAGTGATGTCTGTATGGAATAACTTCCATCTTTTATGGTTCACACAGAGAAAATTGTAGGATTTGCAGGAAGGGCAGGGTGACAAGCCTTTGTAATACTCCCAAATTGGTTGATTCAGTTCCTATAAAAAGGAGCTGGAATGGTTTCATGCTGTTCCTGAAAGAAAACAGTGCTGAGATTCACAGTTGTCTGAGGGAGATAGCAAAACTATTTCAGATCTTGGCTACCTCATCAGTAGACCTGAGTGGCTACGAGAGGGAAGTGGAAATAATCTTTCTGTTGTGGCAAGCAAAGGGTAGGTATTTCAGGAGGGGTCAGAGCCTTCAGGACCATTTGGCAGGTATAAATACACATAAATGAGATAAGGCACAGATGCCCCAAATCTGTCCCAGATGAGGTTTACTCTGTGAGCCTGCCAGGAGCCCAGCTGGAAGATCATAATGTATACAATAAAATAAAACAGATTGCTCTTGGCTTTGTAATTCTTCATCTCTGTTTCAGAGATGGGAGGCATGACAGGGATACAGCTTTGATCTGTCCTTTGCCGGTATTAACCCAGCGTCAAACAGTTTTACCAAAAGAAATGTAGGCAAGGAAAAATGTACAAACTGTATTGGAAAAAATATTGTCTCTGTCATCTAGTACACAATGAAAGATGCTCTGATAACACAGTGTATAAAAAATTACCAGCAAACCCACAAAAACCTCCAATGGTTCATATGCTCAAGAGGAACGGAGTATATATGACATTGGATCTCCTAATTTTGATTTGAGAAATCCTCCATGAGTGCACAAGATGAAGGGATCTGGATACAAGGCAATTTCTTGAAGTAGATCTATATATTCGATCACATCAGTGCCATGATGAACTCAGAGTAACTAAGTTATATTTTTATCAGTTTTGGTCTTTTGTACTGCAGGTCTTACATTTTCTACAAAGGTCTGGGAAGGGTTTTATGGATAGATACAGGAATCAGTTGAAAGATAACCATGTGGACCTTTCTGAATTAAAAATCTGGTGTGTAGTTGCCCATGTTTCAGAAAGTTAGTTTGGAAAATTTTATTTTCTTTTAGTTAAGTTTTGGCTGCTTCTTTTAGTCAGGAGATGTCAGAGTAACGAGAGGGAATCTGAATGACTTGGAACCACACCTTCTTCGTCAGTCAGCCAAATTTTTCAGTGTTCCAGAATGTTTTCAGTGTTTCAGAATAACTCCTGATAACAAGGAGTTATTTAGTCATGAAATGGAGGATTAAGATTTGGGTGGGTAGAAATGATTTGGGTGGCTAGAAACTAAGAACCAGCTTGAGGTGCTCAAAAAGAACTTTTCATTCCCCTCCCTATATGATTCTCTCTGTGAAACATTTGGTATATTTCTCCCTCACGGTGTTCTTTGGTGCTTGCAATGGTATTAAAAGTCATAGTCTTGGCAATGACACTTGAATCTGGTGTCCCTCATTGAATTAAATCTTATATCAAATCAGAAGCAGCACCGTGGGAGTGCATCTTTCTGGGAGAGGAAATTATCTGCTCTTTGGCCTTTCATCTGACATCAACACTGATGTGGCATCCTAATTGTGCAGCCTCACTGCCTGTCAGCTCTTGTTTTTCTATACAATGATGTAACATCTTCTTAATTATACCGTAAAAACTGATGACACAGTATCCTTAGTAGTACATAATTATCCCTTCTTTTTTTCTATATTCTAAAAGTCACCATTTTCATGACATCTAAAGTCTGCAAGTTGCATGATAATTAATCACTAAAAAACTGGATTATTTCATATGTGTCTGACAAATATTCTTCAGAAATGATTAATTTCTCTAGGATCTATAAAAAAAATTCTCATAGAATTATAGAAGATTATAGAAGATTTTTTTTCATACACACATTGAAAAAAATAGATAGGAAAAATTCTCTCAAGTGCTGTAAATTAAAGCCATAATTTCTCTGAAATTTAGTTCAGCAGTTACTTATTGCAATAGCCATTTAGAAAGTAATTTACATAAATGTCATCTCTGCCAGTGTTGATTATATAAAGATGCTACTGGTAGCTTCAAAATATACCTGATTACTTGAGGATGGCACTTTTCATCACGTTGTGTTTGTGGATCTGAGAACACAAGTCTGCTGGCAACTCTTCACAGCCAGTGTACATATTCAGTCATTTATCATCCAAAAGGAGTTACACCATTATTTATATGGAGATAAAGGACATTTCAGTTGATTTTTGATGTCAGAGTTGCTTTTCCTTTATTTCGAAATTTCTGCTGGTACAGCGAAAGATTTTGTTAAATAGAGGTATTGTATTTTGCAGTTGATGCCACGATCATCCTGTTTGCATCCACGCGGAAGGAGACAGTGTTTTTTAAGTGTAGCTATAAGGTCAAATTCTCATCCTGACTATAGTCATAGAAAAGCTCCAGTCCATCTTCCTTCAGGAGGAACTCCGGTTTTGTTTTTGATTCACTACTGACAGTCAAGAAAGAGGAAATATATAAGTGCTCAATGTATAGCTTTCCTATTTTATTCATTAAATTATTGAAGGTTTTAGTTTTCATAGGGGTGCTACATCAGTTTTAGCCTCTTTACCGAGAGCAGCATGGTGAACACAGATGCTGCTGCCAGGAAAAGCCAGCAAACTCGAGACTGTGGTGCACATCAGACTGGAGAGTATGATAGGCCTCCTGTGATTAACCAAGAATTCTTTGTTGTTGTTGTTGTTGTTTTATTTGGAAAATTGTTAAGATTTTAATTTTTTTTTAAAATAAATCATAGGAGGAAATTACCACATTTATTTCTGGTTTTGGCCTGAGCCTGGATTCCAGTGTGGTAGAGAAATCAAATACGCTGTTGCTCTGACCCTATATGCCACTTAATCTCAAGCAATTTCATAGCTATTGCATTTCAATTTCATACCCATGAGCTGGATTCAATAGACTAAACATAACCCTACATCACATCTTTCTTTTCATGTACGCATGAGAACTTTTCTCTGAACTGTTCTTGAAACTCGTATCTTTGCAAGAATAATTCAATTATCTTGGTGTAATTAATTTTCTTAACATTTATTCTGCAAGGCAACTTTTTCATGAGGACAAATATTGCTGGTACCCTTACTATCTTAGGAAAATGTGACTTTTTACCACAAGAGAGCAGCCATTCTGCCACATTCATGTCTGTATTTTTCCCTATGGAGATAAGACTGGATGCTGTTCAGAGAAAACATGAATTTTTGTTTGATTTGGTTTCACAGATATTTCTGACTATTTCTGAATACAGAACAGCTGATGTTTGACTACTGGACAACCTAACTTTGTTGACTCAGTTTGCTTTCAAATTATATAAGTGAAAAGGACTGCATCTCATTGGAAAAATGGATATTGTTTTCCTTATTCATTCTGCAAATTTCACTTTGGAAGTTTTTAGCTATAAGTGATGAAAAGTTACTGAAGGAAGGTAATGAATTACTGAATAATTTATTTTCATGCTATGCTTAAAGGAATATTTGAGGGTTTTTTCTGTCATATATTCATCTTCTGTAGCACATTCTTTGAAGTCCAATTCCTCTCTGCACTTGAGCAAACTGTCATTGATATTGCTTAGCATTATCCACTGCCCTCTGTTCACTGACAAAATTGCTGACTCTTAGGCATGGAGTATTATTCAGGTTTGTACTTTCACATATAACACAATTCTGTAACTGGTATTAAGTGAAGAATTCAGGCTCTACTCGCAGGAAGAACTGCACCTATGAAAACAGACATACAAAATATTGGCTACTGGAAGTTTCAGTTTTTTTCACTTTTATGGAGATTAATGGTGTGATTTCTGTGCCTGGAAGCTTTACAAAAAGGAAATGTGGGAAGTGACTTCCTTAAAGCATTAAGAGTGCTTTCTGGAGAAAATTGGAAAGCAGTATCTTTGCAGATTTGGTTTAAAACCTATATGTAGTAGGTCTGCAAAATTTTATACAGAAGAGAAGGTTAGGGATAAATCTAGTTTATTATAAGGCAAGGAGCAGAAAGGATTATGCACCCCTGAGGAAAGGTTCTTTTCAGTTTGATAAATGCAGCATAAGTTATTTGCTACAAAATGCCAAGCTATTCTGGAAGTACACTGATCATGTCTATTTTGGGAGTGCAGGTTGCTTTCATATTTTGTAGTTCCAAAGGAATCAAATAATTACGAAATGGCTATTTTGTAGGTACTGATAAATTGTGAGTACACAAAACAATCCTTTTCTCCCCCTACACGTGGTACAAATATAAATGTATGTAAACCATGAAGAATGTATTCTCATCCTTTCAGAAACTCCTTCTGGGGAGATTTTAAGACCCAGAGATTTTGGGTTCTAAAATGTCTGATGCACCAGGAGAAGTAAAGTATGTATGGAAGGTAACAGAGATCAGGTTAGTTAAGAGAGGAATGGCAGTCCAATGCAACAATCTGAAAGCAGCAGGAGATTTGGTGTTGGACCAGCTCTAGACTGCAAACTGGGGATGTTTCAGCCCCTTCCACAGAAGGACGGCCGTCCCCCAATACCACATAATTTAGGGTCTTTGCCCTTTCTGTATTAAGGAGGATTATTAAGTTTCTCTTAGAGAGGACATGACATTTCCATGGGTTATTTTCAGCATTTTGTTCTCCTGGGAACAAATCAATCCAATCTTCAGTGTTTACTATTGAGAGCAATGTGGATGGAGGGTTTGCAGCCTTGTGGGGCTGCCCAGCATGCTATTCTTCCCGTGCTCCCAAACACCCCTTGACTTTCTTCTTAGGACCCCATTATGCTCTTTTAAAGTCTCCAAATTCAGTTTATTCACTTGAACATATTGTTCTGCTTTGTAGTACCTGGTACTTAAAATGTTTGAGCCTGTCCGGCTCCTCCACTGTGACCTTAGAACAGCCTTTTCAGTTGCTTAATCATTTTCTTTCTCTTCTCCTTTATCCTCTAATTGTCAACATTTTTCAAAATCCGAAGAGCTCATAACAGCTTTATTTATGGCTGGAAATTGGATTAGTTTTTCGCTACTAAAATAAAAAGATAGAAATGTCAACTTGGAATGAACTGGTTTACTAAAGGAAAATATTATTATTAATAAATGCTAATATAATTTACGGGTATGATTGCTGCATTTAAAGAAAGCCAAGCTGTTGCCTGCTTCTTAAATTACTACATTTCAACTTTTCAACGTGTTATTTAAAAATATGAAGTAGTCACCTTATTATACACCATCTTCCAGGATTTGAAAGCAACTTATACATATAAATGGATTCAGCCTCATCAGTGCCTCTAAATGATGAAAAAAATGACATTTATTAAGTAAATGCATATAGTGCAGATCCTGTCTGCTGGATTTAAAGTCTTGATTTACATTTCAAAACACTTTGGAGGATTAATCATCTCAAACTAGTCTAGGTTGATTATGTGGGCTCCTTCCACCCTCAGCAGAAAGAGGGAGAGACATCCTCCACAGACCTGTTACACTACTTTTAAATACCCGTTTGTAGGAACGGCCCTAGAGCACTTTAGAGGTACATCTCACTTTCCGGGAGGGATAGACAATTGGGTGAAATGAGGTACTTAACTTTTCAACAGTATAGACCTACTGAAGATAGGTGAGATTGATCTCTTCTCCTGAGAGTCTATTCATTAGTTTCCTTTTGATATCCTGTAAGAGAACTCCTACTCTGTGCCATTGAAATACTTTATATAAGTGGTGAATGGACTGCATGGCACTACAAATTGGATTCACCTAGCAAGTAGTAAGAATTGGTAAAATTAAGCATAAGCTTAAACTAATGAACTGATAAGGAAAGGCAAAAGTCTCTTTTTGTCTCTCTTGCCTCTAAGATGCTTTAGATTCTTTCTTTGTCACTCTCCTTGCTATTAATTGACTCAGAAATTGTTATCCTCCGTAAAAATCTTCCTCTACTTTTTTATTTAAATGTTGAAAGACTATTACCGAGAAAAAATATTGAAAGCTTGTGTTGGTTCATCTTTCCACTTAAATTTTAATTCAAATCTTTTTAAATGGCTATTTGTTTGATATATAGTAATTGGAAAGCCAGAAATCAGATGGTGGGACTGCTCTCCAGCATCAATGGTAATTATTACTTGCATGTTGTCACAAAATTTGGTACCCTGGAGTCTGCCTTCTTGGAGAAGGCTCAGTTATGATATGAGCTGATCATTTCTGTGACAAGTCATATGAGGAACAGTGCACACCTTACCCCCAGGTCACCAATTCGAATTGCTCTTTCTGTTCTACCCAGTTTTGTTGTTTGTACTGTCCTCTGAGCTAAGTGAAACTGCTTTAACAAACAGTAACTCTTTTCATTGGCTCCACTACCATAATCGGATCTTCAGTATTTAACTAATAATCTCCTAGTCCCTAGTCTATATCATCACCAGTCAGTTTTCCTTCAGCTGATTAAAGGGATGTTAATTTTTTTTCCCTTTCTTGGTCTTTGAACTAATGGTAGGTTTTACTTTCCTTGTTTTCTTGTCTTTTTTTTTTTTTTGCTGTTTCTCTTTTGCCTGTCAAGAACTGGGTTTGTGTGCTTTTATAGTAACATAGACATTCATGTGTCTTCTGTAAAATTTTAAGGAAATTAAAATGAAACCTACAATGGCTGACTTATTGGCCATTTAGAGCACAGAACCAGCTCATGAGGAAGATCTCAAACATATTAAAAAATAATGTCCCATACTGTATGAGCATGCTGAAGCTTTGCCAGAGACAAAAGGTACATGAATGAAGAGACTGTGATTGCCCTTGAGATCACTTGAATAACCTTTTCAGCACACCTGAGCCCATGATTGTCTCAAGATGTGCCCTGGTCCTTGGGGAACGCACAAATCAGTGCCTTAATTGGAGTGCAGAACAAAGGAAATCCCACTGCCGATACAGAAATTATTTGCTACATAGGATGAATGAGACATAAATGGGGACTTACAGGTTTTTTGGCATGTTTGGTGTTTGGTTTTTTTTTTTTTTTTTTTTTTCTTTTTAGAAACTCTTTTAAGGTTTTGAAATGGGGCTTTCATTCAAAGAATTACTTTGGAGGGAGTCAGGGGAAGGGAAAGGCCTGGAAGAGCTGTCCGTGGAGACAGTGTCCCCTTTAGCCATAAAAAGAAAAGAAAGGCCACTATCACATTGTGTTACACATAAAGCAATAATCCTCTGCAAAACACAAAAATTCCTTCTGCAATAAACAAGGATTTCCTTAAATGTTCTGTGGGTTCTGAAAGAAACAATTTTGTCAGTTTTTTCTTTCTTACTACGATTTTATCTCACTCTCCTCACAAGGAAAAGACGGAGTTGATTTTAGAGGGAAGAATTGACTGCAAGTATCTTGGAAACTCTGACTTTTTCACTCTTTTCAAGCTATGTAGTTTAGTTTAAGAATCTGTCAAAGTAATAACTAGTCAGTCTGTATAGCTTCTATCCTTTTATTCTTTGATATTTTGAGAAAAAAAACCCACCCTAGAATATTTGATTTTTGTTTTGTCAGAAATAAGGGAAATCCTTCATATATGCCATGATTCCTCTTCATTATCTGGAATAAATACAAAGATTTTCATGAAGTCTTGCAATTATTTACTTTAGCATTATTGTTTTTTACATTACATGGCTATACTGAGCAATAGCAATGGAGATATTCTAAAAATTAAATTCTGTGGGAGAGAAAAGACCCCACACAGAGTACTGTGTCCACCTCTAGGACCCCCAACATAAGAGGGTGTGGATCTGTTTGAGTGAATCCGGAGGAGGCCATGAAGATGCTCAGAGGGCTGGAGCACTTTGCCTATGGGAACATTCTGAGAGAGTTGGGGTTGCTCAGTCTGGACAAGAGAAGGTTCCAGGGACACCTTATACCACCATTCCAGGACCTAAAGGGGACTGCAAGAAAGCTGGAAAAGCACTTTTTTGCAAGGGCATAGAGTGATGGGACAAGGGGGGATGGCTTTAAACTGAAAGAGGGAAGATTTAGATTAGATGTTAGGAAGAAATCCTTTACTGGGAGGGTGGTGAGACACTGCAACAGGTTTCCCAGAGAAGTTTTGCCCCATCCCTGGCAGTGTTCAAGGCCAGGTTGGATAGGATTTAAGTNCACTGCAACAGGTTTCCCAGAGAAGTTTTGCCCCATCCCTGGCAGTGTTCAAGACCAGGTTGGATAGGGTTTAAGCAACCAGGTCTAACAGAAGGTGTCCTTGTCATGGCAGGGAGGGTGGAACTAGATGACCTTTAAAGTTCCTTTCAACTGAAGCCATTCTATGATTCTGTAAAATTGAATCTGATATTTGTAATACAGAAAAATTATCCAGAGCATCAATGTCAGAGACTGTATTTTTGACCTTAACTATCGCTTCCCTATTACCGCTAAGGACAGAAAAACAAGAAACATCTAAAAATATTTTAGAACAGGGACAACAAAAGAAAGCATCTTAACTATTTTGAAGCTCTGTCTGTCTGTTTCTACTCTGCTCTTGGTATTGCAACTGGAATATTTGGAACTGGAAAGTGAACATACTTTTATAAAGTACGTTGTTCTTGTTCTCACTGGCTGGCTGGATTTGGTTTGGTTTTTTTTTTTTTTAAGGATAAGAAGCAGGCACAATATTTCAAATGGAGAGAAGGAAAGCAGCCTACCCTCTGTGAGTAAGTGTAGCTGTTCTCACTGCATTGCAAGTGAGACCCACTTTCTGAAATGTAGGCTGTTGTGCCAGGGCAGATGTGAAATCTGGGAAAATTTCCAGAGAAATCATTGTAAAATGAGGTTCTCAGCATTAGCTGCTGTGTTTACCCTTTTTTCTCTCTTGAATTCTCACTGGCAACACTGAAAACACTGGATGATGGACTGAGAGCATAAACAACTTGCAAAAGAGCTCTGAGGTAAACACTGTTTTCCAGTACACTTTTACCCTTCCTTGGAAATCTGTAGACATTTTTAAAGAATAAGGGAGCTCTTCCACTGCTATGGCACAATTTTACTCTGGGAAAACAGGCCACATGCTAGAAAACTGAAAGTTTAGGCTTTTCCTGTGATGTCTGAGAGATAATGCTGTGGAAGTAATTACGTGATTGCTGATGGTAATCATGGTATTTCCCTGCCTGGCTGGTAGTGCTAATCTATTTTACATATTGTGCTTCTGGGAAGAAAAATTCATGCCTAAATTGAGGAGGGAGGTGCTAATGATGACGTTGCCTCCAGCATTTTGTTTGTGCCATCTTACTGATGTTCCTGTCAGTACACATGGTGTCTGTCAGGTGCCACTTCTAAATATTTCTGAAGAACTGGGGGGACGAGCCAACAGAGGGTGGGACAGATGCCACTCCTCATTGTACTTCTTTGGAAACATCTTTTTAAAAAGTCCAGATAATCCTGCTTTATATAAGTAGCTGGGGATTTCCTCCAAGGAGACTCTTGTATCATAAACCTATTCTCACCTATTCACAATATTAAGAGTTAAAAAAAACCCAACTCTGTGGAGTGCATTATGTACAGGAGATTCCATTATGAAGGGTTATTTTGGCTGGTGAAATAGGGAGCTGCAAAAAGATTGAACTGAATTAGCCTGACATCAAGATCTGGCAAAAGAGTAAGGCTGAATTAGAGCTGCTTTCCCCTGACATGCACATAAAAACTGAACCCAAGCAATGGATAATAAGCAGGGCTGTAATGACCTTGTATTAATTGGTCAACATTAGCATGATTTCAGACTTACTATTTTATTCAGTTTACAAAATCAAATACTGAAATAGGAGAAATGTTAGTGATATTAACAATTTCCTAATTTCAGGTTTTTTTCTCAAAAAATTAGTGAAAATACCCTGAATCCACCGTAATTTTCTGAAAGCTGAAAGCAAAAAATAATAGGACAACAGACTTCTCTGAACATGGCAGGGATAAAATATTAACTAGATAATATTGGGATCACTTTATGTTTCAGTCCAGTCACCTGGAATTATTAGTGGCAATAGACAATTTTGTAAAATATGGTGGCGGTAGTTATCTGACTGGAAGTCTGATGTGCAGCATTAAACCTCAGTCACAGGAGATTTTTAAACTTTTAATAATTACTTCATGGCTATAAATGGAAATGGCATTAATGCATAGAATATTGCAGCTGCAGAAGTTAATTACCCAACTGATGCTGTCAGTATCCATAGCTGTTGGTGTTCCTTATTCTCTTACTAGTGGCTTTCCCAAACAAAAATCTGATGCCTGATTGCTGTTATTCCCTGACTATTGCATTTGCTACACCAAAATTCTTAGCATGCTAAATGTTCTTTTTGGCATTCTCTTCAGTGCAGGTGCATCAGTGCCTTTAATTGCCCACTTTTTCTCACAGAGAACATGATTTAGTGGGAGAGGAAAGGAAATATCCTAGAGAGACAACCTTTTTTTCCTTCTCAAGTTTAGGTTTTGAATTATATTTTCTCTGCCTTTGTCGTCTGTGTAATATGGAAGGGCTCGTAACTATTTATAACTTCAAAAAAGAGCCAAATATTTCTGATGAGTTTGCACAAATTATAAAAGGAGATACTGTTCCATAATGCACAGTCTCATGTCATGTTCTGGAGCAGTAATTCCCATGGCTATGTAGTTTGTTTGCAGATGGGACTATGGTAGGAAAAATATTCTCTGATTTATTTACAGAAGAATATTTTTTAAATATTGTGATCGTTAGTAGATAATAGCTGTTTTCATTTATCTTTACTTCTTTAGGTTTTAAAAAAGCACAGAAAAAAGCTCCTAGATTTGGTGCCTGGCAAAATATAATGGAGCAAATATTGTGATAGGAGCACCATTCCAGCATGGCAGCTGAGTTGGGAATAAGAAGGGTCTGGAAGAGAAGAACAAAGTTTCAATATGGGATGTGGAAAATTTAAGCAGAGATAGAAGAAAAAGTAATGCATCTGGAATTAAACTTCAGCCCCAGTGGAATCAACAGAGTAACATATGTCGGTTTCAGTAGACCAGCATTTCACCAGATGTGGTTATGTAATTTTTGCAGCTGTTTTCTGTACAGCTCAAAATATGCAAAATAGACTGTATTATGAAAATAGAACAATAAAGAATAAATTATTCATATTTGCTGAATTAACAGCTAAAACAAGCTGTAAATCTAAAAAAATATAATGACACAGATGGTTTCTTTAGGATAATACATGTGGCTTTATGTAAAAGTAATGGTGGGAAACTGAAAGAAATTATACTGAAAGTGAATATTACAAGAGTTAAACTGGAAACTCTCTTTTGACGACTTCCTTGTTTCAAATTGTGCAGGGAGGGGTGTTTGCTGTTAAGTAGAGCTCAACAAGATAAGTCCTAAGCACTTCTGCTTTGTATTCATTCTCTCTTTTCTCATTCATCAATTCCCCATGACCATGACAGTCGAGAAACCTGGTGGATTATTTTTCAGACTTAAGACTTTTCTTTATGCTTCCCCAACCTGCAACTTCTTGTTTTCCTCCTACTGTGATTTTTTTCTACTTTCTCATCTAAAATTGAAGTTATATACTCTTTAGAATAGCAAGTATTGGCTACAGGTTTGGGAGTGAGCTTCCTTGTTTCCTCTACTCTGTTCATTATATCACCAGTTTGTATCTCATTGTTTATTCACAGCCTTTCTTCTTTTTTTCAACTACATTTCCTTCCAAACCCTAGGTTGAATTTTTGTTGCTTTTTCCATGCGTTTTAAGGTATCAAAAAGGGAAATAGGAACTACCAATCCCTGTTGATTTGGAATACTTACAAAGTAGCTGAGACCTGAGAAGCTCCTTTGTAACTTTTCTGCACAGCTTATCTTACCATTTTTGGGATTCTTCTTCAGCCCAGTCTTCAGACATTCTTCTGTACCCATAAAACTCTATGGCAACACGCTCTTTGGCTGCTATTGCTTATTGCCACAACCAAGGCCTGCCAGGAAGACGTACTTCTTCTCACGGTCTTGAATCAACCAGGAGCGGTTTCCAGGATTTTGAACCTCTCACCCGATACAATCTGTCTGGTTTGTTTCAACTTTGCTTGCTTTTACAGGATCTTCTTCCAAGTCCAGCACCCCTAGACATTCTGCCTGAATGGAGCAGGCAGGGAAAGGTCAGCCTGTGTCTCTCCATGCCATTTGAGCAAGGTTTTTTTTTAAGTTTCTCTTTACTTTTAATGGCTACATAATCTATTTTGATAATTTGATAACAATTTACAATTTCTGATGGCCATTCTCCCAAAAATGTAGTAATATCATTGCTTAACAATATTCAACTGTAACATTGTTGAAACCCCAGTAAATATGTACTGGAAGTGGCTGTAGGAGCAGCAGAAGTAATTGTGCCTCATTTTATACTTGTGCGTTGACATCAATCTCTCTTATGATTTCTCTGTTATCAGAAAAATACAAACTTTCCCTAGGGTCCTTCTCTTCCTGGTTTCTTATTTTAATGAAATCTTGAGGTTAAGTTATTATATGTGAGACCTTTCTTCATTTGCATAGGTGCTAAAATGCCCCAAAGGGGCGGAGAGACAGAAATCGGGATGTACTGAGGTGCTGTGAGTGTTCTTTCTTTAGGAAAACAAATGAAAACCAGATAGGGTGAGACTGAAAAACATGCCTGATTTTTTTATACACCTGTGAGTATTGGCCATTCAAGACAGATAGGTCCAACATTTCCCACTAGGAATGCACTACAAATACTCAGTTGATTTCACACACAGAGCACATCTGCACAATGTATGTTTGATGTTGAGCTGCTCTGCACATGAGCTGTGGTCGTTTGTTAAGTATTTCCAGAAACTTGACACATCACTATCAGAATTTAGTAGATTACTGGCGAAGCTGTTAGGTACAGATGAAATAGGCTTTCTTATTTCTTTAAAAGTGTCTCTAGGTTTACAGAAGAATTCTTCAGTCATGCCTCCAGTGAACAGCCAGTTCTAATTTACTCTGCAAATACAATTTACTCTTACAGTTTGCAGGGAGTAAAGGCTTGGGCTAAACATCAATGCTACTAGAAGAGTTAGGGGTTAAATTTAGTTTTAATTAAATTATTGAAATGGTGTAGTCACAACTGGTCATTATTATGCTTATACATTACAAAGCTTCCTCATCTTGTTATGGTTTATTCTCCATACTGCAGCACAGTAAGAAGGATGGTTAAAATGCCTTTATAATATTAATAATCGTTTCTATGGTGGTGGAAGTCATGCCAATTTAATTATAACAATTTAGATGAAAAAGTACCTCTCTCTGACCAGGCTTTGGCTGTCACAATGTGTCATTTACTTCTCTGTGATTTCCCGATACTGCATTAATAGGAAATTTTTGTTCTGTCTGGATTTTGGTTAGTTTTTTTTTTTATTTTTCATTCATGAGTTAGTACAATCCACACAAGGAAAGTTCTCAGAGATTAAAGATCATCCAAAGAATCATCTGTGACAGTATTTAAAGTGAATATAGGCAAACCTCTTTGTTTAGAGCTGTTTCCTCCTTTTTGCTTGACTAACTGGGCTCTGAAGAATTTATTTGACAGATCCTTATATAAAGTTTGTTTGGTTTTATGGCTTTTATTTCAGGGAAAACAAATTGTTTGCCTTCTGAGAAATCAGGTGTTTTGTAGAAAGCCGGCCTCTTTGTTCAGAGAAAAACTTTGAGACATATGGTCTTTTAATTACTGGGTTTTAGTACTTTTACTTTGGAAGTGCATTTTCAGCTGAAAAATTGCTTCATTTAGAATGCATTTAAAATTCAACAGAACAATTTGAACATTCAGGGGGTTTTTTGGGGTGGTTGTTTTTTCCATTTGGATATTTTACTTTTTCATGTTCAGGTCGTAAGTCTTTACTGTATAATATTCAGTTTTTATTTTAGAAAGGGAAAAAAATCATAAATAACAGCTACAGTTTTTAAAAGGATTGCCCAGTTCGTATGTCTGCCTGTGTTTACCTTGTTTTCCAGCTTGCAAAGCTCAGTACTCTCTCCCCACAGCAATCTGCCTGCTGTGCAAAGATCTGCCTGGTTACAGTGCGTGAATGATTTAACGTCGTCTTTGTGTTTTTATGAGTAGTTGTATTTTTAAAAAGGGACATATCAAGTTGGCAAAATCTACCTGTATTTTTTAAAAAGGACATATCAAGTTGGCAAAATCAATTTTGGTTCCAAACAGGGAAGGAGAGTTCAGTGGAGGGCAGTGAAGGTGTATCTGTTTTCTAGGTGTGCATATCGATGTGCCTCTGTAGCTATCCTCTAGTCTCAAATCCCTCTGGTTTAGAAGTGTGTGCCTCCCTGTTTGTTTAAAGGGATCCAATCCAAAGCTGTTTCAAGTTCCTGAGGGTCTGCGTTACCAGTGGCTGATTGAACATACCACTACCATGCAATTTACATTTAAAACCAGGTGTGTGGGTGTTAAGATTTGCAAAGCTGTAGATGCGAAGACATGAGTATTACCTACAAGTACCAGGAGCGGCTGGCATTTGGGGAGATTTTTCCCATCTTCTTTCCTCATCCCTACCCTTGTTAGATGATATCCAAATGCATGACACTGAGGTAGCATTCCTGGGCAGGGCTGGCTTCTGTTCTTCCCCACAGACACCTTCACCTGATCTGGCAGTGCTTTGATGCCCACAGACACGTAGCCTGTGCCCAGCCAGCATGCAATTAAAGCTGACCCATCCCCTCTCATCCAGACAGCCCTCAGCAGAGCTTTAAGAAGCAAAACTCTTGCACAGTTGCACAGCTCTGAGAAGAGGCAATTAGTGGAAGAGCAGCAGTGGGAAAGTCTGCAAAGGCCAGGGAGCATTAAAAGGCAGGAAACTTTCTCTCATAATACTTAATATCACCACAATTTAGAATTTACCTGCTTTATCTTATCTATCATCTCCCGCAGACATGTTTAGCACTGAATTTGTCTTTCTCTTTGTCATGGAACTTAGTTTCTCCAGCCAGCAGCAAAGCACCACACAGCTGCTTCAGCCGTCCTGACTGTTTCCCTTACCAGCTCTAGCCCCCAGCCCACTCACTGGTGGGGTGAGGAGCACAAAACAACTTGACTTGCACTGCTCAGCAATAACAAAAACATTCCTGTGTAACCAACACTATTTTCAGCACAAATACAAAACAAAGCCCCATACCAGCTACTCTGAAGAAAATTAACTTTATCCAATTCCAAACCAGCACAAGCACACAGACATTAGCTGACTACATATGAGGAATAAACCAAATGTTAGTGACATTTACTATCTTCATATTCCTGGCCCAGAGACTGGAAGGGAAATTCGCCTTTAAAAACATATTCTTAAACCAGCAACAGTTTCACCTGAAATTCTGAAATCCACTACAGTTAACTGTGGACAGTTTTCATAGACTTACCTAAAGTTTTATAGCAAAATATGCCACATATTTGTTCAAGAAAACCTTCCTCTATGCCTCAGTATGCTACACAACCCTATATTGGACATGCTATACCGAAAAGAAATTCTGTAATATCTCCAAGAAATATACAATTAGGCCTGTAAAAATATGCCCACGCATTCATACCTTTCTTGTCCTTTTCCTCTCATATATTTCTTATTGCGTTTCTTACTGGCCCTGATCCAGCAAATATATGTAGATCCCTCCTGTCAATGGGATGCTTGTTGAAATTAAATAATGTGCATGCATGCTTGTCAAATCAAGTCTGTAGCTTTGTAGGCTTCTCAGGCTTTCAGCTGTCTCCTGGAGTCACACTGACATCCTTTATCACTGCTTCTAAAACCAATTTTAAAACTAGAAACAGTTGCAAAGCAAAAATTCTAGTGATACTAGTAATTACTATTATATATTGTAAAGTTTTAATGATTTTCAAAATGTATTGGAATTTGTAGATACTCATCTTGAGGAAAAAATGCCTGATATTGACAATATTTTGATTTCTTTTCCTCAGGCAAACTGAAAATTCTTTATATATATATGTTTGGGGAAACTCTTTATGTAGTAGTCTTGATTTTGTTTTCAGTAAATATATAAACTGATGTTAATATTACTTGTCCTTTTGCAGTTGTGTCCTGCTGTCATTCACAACTCAGTCTATCTAAAAATTGTTCATCTTTCTTCCCTTTGTCTGTTAAATATTACTTCAAATTTGAGAGTGAAACAAAACTATCATTTCAAGCATTAATATGCTCTTATATCTTTGTTGTGATCTCATTTTGTTCTTATTTATTAGAGGAGGATATATTAAAAATTGCATGATGAAGAACTGCAGAAAAGTTTGTGACATTAAAGACTGAATGGATCATTAGACTTCCTTGTGACTTTATTCATCTCTTAAAGTGACCAGATTTATATAACATCTGTTAACAGGACCATTAAGTAATCCACCTAGAAGCTATTAACAGAGCCTTTTATAGTTGCCTCTTGAATTAAAAATATATTCCTGGGGATCATATTCAACTGCATTGATTAAAGTAGCTTCTGTGAGAAATTTCTTCAAAATTAAAAAAAAAAAAAATTAGACTTAGCACCTCACTGATTTTCTTTGTCATGACAAACATGAAATTGTCCAAAAGTTACTGGACACTGTCAAATACTTTTGATTAATCTTGTCAAAAGAATTTGAGAAGTTTGATTATTATGATTATAGACTTACCTGTAGAAAGGCGATACCAGAGAAAAAAGGATCCTTGTTCCTCAAATAGTCCTCTGAAAACCTGAAAATTACTGGAGAGAACAAATAAAAACTCTCTTTTGTGTGAATGTCTGTGAGAGTTATTGAGGTTTGGAGGTGGATTAGGCTGCAAATTGAATTAATCTGATTAAGTTCAGGGTACAATGCACTGCTGAAGGGGATTGGAAAGGCTGCCTTCTTTGACCATGGTTGGCATTTGTTCATGGGAAAACACTGTTGAGTCATTAATTTGTACAGATAAATGTGGATAAATAAATATATGCATACTGTGTATAGATAAATAAAATACACTCTGTGCAATTATTTATATATTTACATAAATGTATAAAATGTTTCAAGGAGTCTAAAATGTAGACTAATGCCTGTAGTCAGTGTGAAATGAATAATTAAATGAATTGTATTAACTGAGCTCTGCTGCAGCAGATTCTCTTTTTCGTAGTAGTAGGTACTTCACTTCTGCTGGGAAAGGGAGTATTTCAAATTTCATCTGACCTTAAAGTTTCTTTAGGGACTGTCTTTGCTCTTTAAAGAAAAAAATGTTATCAAATTCTTTTTGGAGACTGTTATTGCTTCAGCAGAATGCAAATGAAGCCTGTGATTAAAGGATTGCTCTGCTAAAGCCAAGGTCACTGGCAAACCACCACAAAAATTGAAGGACTGGCAAAAATGTGATGACCTGCTATCACAGAGAAGAAATACAGAAACAAAAACATTGTGAGGAAATGTATGTTTCTGAGAGCGTCTTTGAAATGAAAGCATCAAGAAAACAGACCCCTTGCAGCTCAGTATCCTCTGCTGCTTGTTGCTTCTTGTCTCATTTTGTATTCTGAGTCTTCAGAAGAGCTTTGGAAGTGTGTACTCTCACTTCTTGGCAGTCTGTTGGCAGCAGACAGTCTTATCCAATGAGCTGTACAGAGTTCATTTAAAAGATCGAGTGAATTAGCACATCTTTTTGGTTGCCCTTTGCACGCACTCTAAAATAAAAATTCGGATCTTACAAAATTTCTATGAATCATGGAGTTTGATTTATATATTAATATTCCTTATTACCTCTTTTAAGGCATTTAAGGTATTAAGGTATTCCTTATTACCTCTTTTAAGCTTTTAGGGTGCACTTGGGTCGTTGTCTTTGTTGAAACTTAAAAACAGTTGGCCCTTTCCTATACCCTGATGGATCCATGATTGTCCAAGATGGGGGACTATGGCATGTGATGCCCTGGGTAGCTGTGATCTCAACTGGTGATACAGAAGCCTCCCTTCTAGACTCCAGGACCCAGCTTTAAGAAAAACAGCAAACAGTGCAAATTACAGCACAGACTGGAAGTGCCTAGCAGCAGGGCTCATGAGTTTTGAAGTCTTCCTCTTCAGCTCTCTTTCTCAGAACAAGATAAACTTCCTATTGTAATTTCATGTCCCTGGGAAAGGAGGCTTTAGCAAAAATGCTGAACATAACCAGACTTGCCATAAAACAAGAGTTGGCAATATCATGAACAATTGCATTGCTTTGAGCAAGCAAAGCAGAGAACACAACAGCAGTTTCTTAAACTGGCCTATTAATCTTTAAAAGTGTTCCTGGGTGCAGGTAGGAGCTCTCTAGCTAGTCTCAAAAGAGGGAGTTATTTTTCTTGTCAGAAATT
Organism: Falcunculus frontatus; assembly: GCA_013398115.1. Classification (NCBI taxonomy): domain Eukaryota; kingdom Metazoa; phylum Chordata; class Aves; order Passeriformes; genus Falcunculus; species Falcunculus frontatus. The sequence continues at coordinate 985,023 of VZRV01001536.1, read as the reverse complement.
TTAACATTCCAGTGGGTTTTCAAAAGTTTTTTATGGTGCTTTTTAGTGTCATCAGAGTCTGGGACAGACCTTTAAATTTAGGATCCAGTCTCTTGTGTGTATATTTCCAGCACAGAATTTATCTCCTTGATAAGAGGAGATGTTATGGTATTCCTATCGTTGAGACAGAGCACAGAACCCACCAGAAATGAAGAAAAATATTAAAATTAACATTTTTAATATTAATATTACTACAACATTATATTCTTAATCATGCCTTTATCCCCATGCTTTGTCTTTGTTCACAACCACTGTGAACAAAATACGGTTATTTGGATAATAACAAAGTTAAATCCTGTTTTGGCTAGAGGCTACATTGCATCTGTTCCTCATATTATGGAATTGTGGGGGTTTTTGGCGCAAACTGTGTCCTCTATTTTCATGCATTTCCTAGTGACGTTAGAACTAAAACTCCATGCAAAGTTTGTAATATTAGGGTGTTCATGGTACAAGACAGAGGGCTATAGAGAATTAATACTTTCAGTATGACCAAGCCAGGCCAGACCTGTCCATTTTAGCTGTAGAAATCCAGTTCTCATCAACAGTGCAAGAGTCTTCTCCATTTCATTAAGCAGTGTATTTGCTGAATGCTTAGAGTCTGTAAATATGGTGAGGTGCTCAGGCACGACTCTGATCCTGTCTGCTTTAATGAGAAGTATTAAATAAGAATAATTTTTAAGAATAATTTATTAAGAAATATTTGTAAATATTATGAAATAATGTGGGAAAAGTTTGCTATAACTGTTGTGGCAGCTTGTCTTTGAGGCATCAAATTTTAATTTTGTGATATTTCAAATGTATGTGTGACTCCATAGGGATCTCAGCAATTTTGCTCAAAACCAGCAACAATAACAACAAAGCTAAAATGTTCTTGCTGAGCCTTGAAATTGTTTTATGTTATGAACTCCTTTTTCAAATGCTTGTCGTTTTTGAACCTTTTGGACAGAATTTTTTATGGCCTGTAATTATAGTTTTTTCCCATTTTTGTATACTGACTTTTCAAGCTTTTTTTAACCTTTCCCATCTCTCTGGCCTGAGAAGTTTTCCTACAGCATTGGTATAGGTGGCTGTATATGGCTTGCCAGAGATGCTTCTAATTCTTCATTATTTTACATTTCAGTCCTGCCTTGCTTCTTCATTTCAGCCAAAATCAGGTATGGCTTGAATGAGGGACACATCAATCTGCACAAACCCTTGGCTTTGTACAAACCCTTGTCATATTCCCAGTCTTCAAAACTCAAAGCAGTGCTCACGGTTTGGCATCACTTCAAATCTGTGGATCTTTCATACCTCTGGATCGTCAGAGGGAATAGGTGAGAGCAATTTTCAAGCTAAGTGCTTGGTTTAATCACGTCAGGGACTCCACCAGAGCACAACAGCTTTTCTGGGCAGTTGTGACCTCTTTGTGCTGGTGAATTTCCTATGACAACTGATAAGTAAGACTCGTATTGATCCAATCACCCTGTCTCATGCTGTTTTTTCCTTGTGCATTGGAGCTTTTTCCTGCCATACTCTGTTACCTCTCTGGGCTGTTTCTCAGACAGAGACTTCCACAAAAGGGAGGTTGAACAAGGAAAAGACATGAAGCCGGGATTTGAACATTGATCTGAATATTGCCAAAGATCAGAGCTCATCTTCAGGGGCAACAAGTTTTAAAAACAGCCCCTTGCTGCTTCTCATAATTTGTTCTTGCAACTGATACTAACACTGCATTAAGAAGACAGCAGTATGCTTCTCTTGTTGACTTCTTGCCTTCTGGCTTCCTAAAGACATTCCACTGCATTCCACTTTTCTAATAAGTTTCGTAAATCTAATTTTAAAATTGCTTGCTTTGCAAAACAGTACACAGATCCCTGAGCATGTAGCAAATTGAACAATGCAGGGAAACTATTTTTATAACAGAGGTAGATCATCTGCCTAACTTCCAAATAAATTTCCGAAAGTATTATGCTCACTTTTAAAAAATAAAATAAAATCTGACAGCACTCTCTATAGCCCAAGGAATAAAAGTAGTAAAAGAAGGAGAAGCCAGTACTTGCTAAGCTTAACTCATACTTTTTTTTGGAGGGTTGTAGATATGGGGGGGTAGCCTGTTGGCAAATGATTAAAAAGGACTGTAGTGTAGATAGATTTGGGAAAAAAAAGTAAAGTAAATCAATGTAACTTTCTAACTAATTATGCTTGATATGGAAATCTTTCCCTTTCATCATGGTCTGATGCTATGATTACACTCTGTGAACCTCTAATCTTTGTGAGTGGGAACTATGAGCCCCTAATCAAACAAACCAATAATTGCTTTGCCTCTGTACCTCTTTTAACCACTCTCAGCCCATGATGCTGGGGTTACCTCATGGTCTGTGTATGAAGACTTTGATACTGTGAATTTTCTCTTTTAGTGGTAATTAATTTAGGTGTATCACATGATTCCTCTGGTTTAGTGTGCATTGCTAGCACACAGATGAGTTTGCTATGTATAGTCTGCCATGCAGTTCAGACAGATGAATAGTCCCAATAGAGTCAATAAGTTTCAATTTAAGAATTGAAACTTGACGTGAAAACTTCATGTCATTTATTCACCAGGGTGCTCAGGATGAGGTGAAGATACTGAATACTTTATTTTGAGCAGCCTGGAATCAATATAGTTCTTTTTACTGTCCCATTAGCAGTTGAGTGGGCTACCACAATTTTTGAGTGGGCTACCTTCAACCTCTAGCTCATGGAATAGGTAAAAGCCATCAGTGTAACAGTGAGGCAAGAGTTTAAATTAAAAACAAGCAGGAAAAAAAAAAGAGTCAATATTCAAAAATTGTCATCCCAATAAAGACAGTGTGGGAGCTAGTGACAAGAGTTTCCTTATTTGGAAATGGGAAGTGGCCTCGGTCTTCTTCAGTATTGTCTGCCCAGGCCTTCAAAACTGTTCATCATAGTGAGAGGAGATGGAATGTAACTGGTCCCACAAAAAAGCAAGCTGGAATCAGTACCTGTTATTTCAGGTAGTAGCAGGGTAGAAAATTAAGGTTATGCTGCCAATTGGAGTCTTTGGCTAACAGCTGATGGTCATGTTTCCAAGTACTTCTACAATTAGAACAGATTTCATTAATGATGGGACACATGATTTATATCTAGTGAGGAGTAAGGTCTCCTTGAGATTAAATACTAAGGAATGTGTTTGTCTCTTGTCCCTGCCAACACCCCTGCATCTTAATTACAAACATAATTGAGTGTAGGGAATTACAAGGAAATGTACTCTTCCTTTCCTAGCATTATGCACATAAACTTTTATTACCAGGTGTTTGATTGAAAATATTTTCTGCTTAAACAAAATATGCGTAGCAAGTCAGAACAGAGCATACTTATTACACTTAGGAAATGGAATGAGAATGTTTAATGCCTCAGCCTAATGTTCATTTGTAATAAGCATTATAGTACGTATCAGTAAAATAAAAAGTGTTAGATGTCGGGGAAGATGAAACAGGAAAGTTTTGTAAATATGATTGTCTAGGTTTGGAGAATAGAAAACCTATAAGTGAAATAGAATTAAGGGCAGAGTTCGATATCTGAAGTGCCAAGTTTCAGTTGCTGAACAGCTGGAAAAAGGTAGTATGGCCAGCTAAAGTTTATCCCCCTTAAAGTGAAGGGTGCCCTTCTCTTTATCAAGAACTTGAAGGTCACACAGTATGGTAATGCAAGGATTCTTATAGGTTGTATGCAAATACGATAGGATTTTGTATTTTGTACTAGACTGGTTATGTAAACTAGAATATTCAGTAGAAAGAGAGATAAAAAGGTCAGGAACTTCCTGTTCCTCCTCTTTGCCAACTCCTCTTTGCCAGCTCTTCTTCTTATCAGCTGTCTTCTCTTGCTCTCACTTCTTCGGCCCTGCCCAGAGCTGCGGCTGGCAGCTCTCTGCAGGGCCCCTTCACCCACACCCTAGCAATAAATCGCTTGCTTCAAGACACCCTCTGACTCCAAAGATCTCTCATCGTTTGTCCCGACCGTCCGACCCCCGCGTTCCTACAGTTAGGAAGGGCTAGGTACCACACAAGCAACAATAAAGTCAAGATCTCTAACATTATGCTTTGCCAGGCCTTTGTGCTCTTGCATTTCTATAAAATTTCAAGTGTTGACTGCTGTTTTGTGAAGGAAAAAAGTGCTTTTCCTCCATCCTGCTCAGCACACTGTTTTAGTTATAGTTTTCCTAAGAATGTATTTTTAAATGCTAACAAGGAATGAAAGAAATATAAAATAACATGTCATAAAGCAGAAGCATACACTAAAAGAACAAATATCTGTGGTGGTAATCATGTCACAGCATAATATTTGTGTGTTATGCAAAGCAATCTTGGTGCATTGAGTTTTGGCCCTGGACTTTCAATGTTTTCTTTAAAATGGGTGATTTTAGTTAGTCTTAATTTCTCATAAATTTTTGTGTTGTTGTTACAGACACTGTGCATAAATTTTACACAAATAAATGAAAGAAATATCATCCCAGTTACTACTCTGTAGATTTAAAGTAAGCTATCTTATACTATGATTTGTTAAACTTTACCTAGATTTACCACCTAAAAAAATTGAATCAAAAAAAATCACAGAATGCTCTGGATCAGAAAGTACCTTCAAAGATCATCTAGACCAACCTCCCTGTTATGGGCAGGGACATATTTCACTAGATCAGGTTGCTCAAATAGAAAACGTCCACTTGAAACCAAATGTAGAATTTAAGTAGACATAATGATATTAAACATTATCTCCAAGCACTTAAAAACAGTATTACTCAGACTCACAGGGATTACATCTCACCTTAAAAGAATGTATCTGCCATAGGAATGATTTCCAATAATAATCAAAATTAATCCTTGGTCTGACAGCCAACACAAATCCTATATACAGTTTAAAGGCTTAAAAAGCCGTATACAGTTAAGTGGGACTCTTCATCAGTAAACTATGATTATGGGGCTGATCCTATACTCAGGAGCAAACTTCTTACCACAGACTGGAGTATTGCTTTAACGCTGACTAAAGAAGGGAGGAGTAGGAGATGGGATTTCACTTCCATGTGTCACTTCCCTAAGTCACACAATTTTCCTGGAAGATCTGTTGCCTGTGTTCTGCCCCCTCTCTGTTTATGGTGTCTGTCTGAGAGGTTACCAGCTGAGAAAGTACAGTTTACCTGCTGATGTATGGAACTAAAGTCAAGATATATTGCTGTCAGAAGAGAGCAATTTTCCGTCCATGACTGAAACTTCAACTGTTAAATTAGTCCCAGCTGGATTAGTTGGAAGGATGACTTAGTTTCTTTTGTACAGAGCCTGAAATCGAGCCTCTTGCTTTGAAGCAGCAGCATTTTTTTCTAAGAAATAAGCATTTGTATTTGTCACCTGCTGATGATTAAACATTATATACATTTTTTTTAATATGAAAAGTTGGAAGATAGTAAATGATCTATTGAAAAACTTCAAGCATCTTCTTGTACTTTCTGAAAATTCTTAACTTGCACTAAACACAGAAGTGAAAATAAACCACTTGGGCAGCAGCTTTTCCACCATGCTCAGGGTTTCCAAGCTGTGAATTTACAGATACCGAAACACTCTCAGGAGTTCACTGATGTTTGAAACCTGTACATCAAAGCAAAGAGTCTTTGAACTTTCTATGGCTCTGTAAATGACTATAAAGATACAGGTTAATTTTTTTAATGTTTGGTGCATTTGAATCCCTTTATGGATTAAGAATCTCCAAGTAGTTAGAGAGAAGTGTTTCAGCTGCTAAAAAAAAGTTAAAATTGATTTTTTTTCTGTTGTCAGGCTTTCTTTTATTGATTGGCAGCTTAACATTTATCAGCTCGAACAGCTTATGGCTGCCATTTTGTGAAGTGATATTTCAGAGGTCAAGCTAATGCACCAAGTGGTTTTGTTTGCATTTCTAAAACTGATCCTTGCTGGGCCGTCATTATCTGCTTTTACCTGCTTTGAGAGCTCAGGCTGCAACGCACAAAGTGAAAAGTAATTATGAAAATCTCCTCTTACAGCCTTTATCCAGAATTTCTGAATAAGAATTTATTTTTAAAAGGGTAGCAAGTGCTGTGAAGATTTTTTTTCGGGGGGGGGGGGGGGGGGGGTCGGGTGTTTCCTTT